>CM064968.1:5632948-5857948 GCA_032847665.1 Solanum chilense | reverse complement strand
CCAAGAGAACACCAACTAATTCTGATTGATTCATCTTAAAGAAATCGTGATCAAGACTCTTTAACTCATCTTCCATAACACCTTTTTTCCGAATATTTCTTCCAATATTAAACCACTTTGATCAATGTTTTTCCATCAAAATTAGGCAAGGGGATGACATTTGAAGTACAATCCAGGTTTTGTACCATGTTCTTGATGACTTCTAACCTCACAGCTACAGCCTTAGTTTGAATTTCTCACCATCGCTAGTCTTAAAAGCAATGACTTAATCTGAAGACATGACAAAAAAAATAAAAAGAGTTATGAATGAATAATTTCAATACATAATACTAGATTTGTCTTTTATAGTGCATTAGGTTTTAATTACTTTCCAAAGTTGTGGTAGGAATATGGAAAGCTAAATATTACATGGAACAAAATTTATTATTTTTCCTTTTTTAAAGTTAAATAAATTTTCTTCATAAAATCTACCGATTATGTCTTAAATTATTATGATAATGATATAATTTAAAGTGACAAGGAAAGTTCTAAACACGTTGTTTCTTTAATCATCTACCAGAAGGAGTCATTTTTTTATAATAAGTAAAATAGCTTTGTTTGACAATATTTTCGATAAGAGTAATCGAGAATTTAAAACAATAGAATGACCATTTGATCATTTACTGATTATGTCTATCTCTATTTGGATCTTCTTTGGGTAATTGGGTAAGAATAAATAAATAAAATTTGACATTGTCGCAACTATACATTATTTCGAGAGAATAATATATCTAGAGAATATAAATACTGAGAGTAGATAAAAGTATCTAAATTGTGGATTGTTTAGTGAAAATATAATATTCTAAATATATCGAAATGTTGAGATTTGTTCATATTTATAATTTAGGGCTATTCAGAGGATATTTAAGCTATTCAATATTGAGAAAAATTCAACTCGTGAGGAAGGTGCGTTATAATGTATAACATTATGTGACTGTGTTTGTGATTCTTTATACATGTCTAAGTATAGCTATGCATCATACATATATTCAATCTTAGACTATTTATATAATGTTTATACATTACAGATACATTCAACAATTTAATTAGATAAAAGTTTGGTCAATGAAACATTTACTTGAGAAGTTGTAGGACATATTGCCATAAATTTTGGAATTTACTAGTATATTTTCATAAAATTGTAACAATTGATTTTGTCTATTGTAATATGTTAAGCTTATCCACTATCACCTTGCAAGATGCATTATATATTGTAATGGCATGGAAGTTCATTTTAGGAATATCTCATGCCAAAAATATATTCGCTTACCTCTCTCGTTTCCCTTAATCATTTATGATTAGTTGCCGAAGTTGGTTTGAGAGTTTTGAACTATTCGATAACTATAGTTACATAATTGGCAAGCATTTATTAAATAGTTTCTTTTAAAATAATTAGTGGTTAATAAGTCTGGCATATAATTTATTTTTGCCCATGTATTAAAATTAGTTACTAGGTTTGTCACTTTTAATACATAATTAATTTAGAAAAGATAAGAGAGAAAGGGAGAAGAGAAGCTCACATGTGCAGGCTCAAACGAGGACTGAATTCTTCAGATAATGTCATATTTTAATTATTATTATTATTTAGGTTTTTTGAAGAGAAAGGGGAATTCTAAGGGAATTATCGAGGTATAATCTAAGTCTTAGTTCCCATGTTTATGTATAGGGGTATAACATGTTATTATAATATATTATTGTTGGAGTTGAGAGAAAAAGATGATAAGAAGAGAGAATAATAAAGTCAAAAGTTAGAAATTTGCAATTTACGTGCTATTGTTGGTGATCTTTTGCAATTGAGGGACAATACACTTTAAAGGTCGACATGATATAATCATTGTACTTTTTGAAGTAGAATTAAGAATCGATATGGGAATGCGAGTTCATAATAATTCAATCTCCCATAAACCATGTAGCCATCATGGACAGAAAAAGGTCATACTTTTTAAATGATTCCTTTAGTTCTTTTTAGCATAACTAGTGGTCCACTTTGTAGTTCAGGTTTTATACTGATGGCAAAGGTATAGAATGGTCCTCTTACAACTTGAGGTAAAACATTGGACCATCTCTTAGGCTCATAGTGATGGTTATTTGTTAGAGAATCTCCCAAAGAAACTATATTACTTCATTTTATAAGTAAAGTTGAGTTTGTTACTTCATTCATTAATGAACTAAGTTGTTTACACTAATTTACAAGCTTTATATATATATATATATATATATATATATATATATATATATATATATATATATATATATATATATATATATATATATATATATATATATATATATATATATATATATATATATATATCCTAAATTTCAAGTCTAGAGTTAAGTTATAATTTGTGTGAACATATGATTTGTATTTTTTTAGGCATGGTGATGACATATGTTATGTAAATTGAGAAAGAATAAGAAATTAAAGAGGATGTACCATTTTGAGGGACGTATCGTGTGCCGCGATGGATACTATTTTTTGAGGGACATGTTGCACGCTGCGATGGTTAGGGTCTGAATGGTACGTTCCGCTTCGCCATCCGTCTGAGGATGAAAAGCGGTGCTAAGTTTAACTTGAGTACCTAAACCTTTTTGAAAATCTTTTCAAAAACAAGAATTGAATTGGGCTCCTCTATCCTTAATGATGGACAAAAGAATCCCATGAAGACTCAAGATGTCATTAATGCAGATTCTTGCATAATATTTGGCAGTATAAGTAGACTTTATAGGAATAAAGTGGGCAGATTTGGTCATCCTATCCATAATAACCCATATGGAATCATTTTGCCACTGGGTTCGAGGAAACCCAACAACAAAGTCCATATTGATGGCCTCCTACTTCCAAGTAGGAACATCCATGATTTGGGTTAAATCTCCCAGTTTTAGATGCTCGGCTTTAACCTGTTGGAAGTTTGGTAGCTTAACAACATACTATGCTATGTCCCTTTTTAAACAATCCCACCAATCGAGCTCTCTAAGGTCATGATACATTTTGGTCGCACCCGGATGTATAGAATAAAGAGAACCGTGAGCTTCCTCTAGAATTCGATTTCTCAAATCCTCAACATCTGGTACATAAAATCTCCCTTGATACCTACGAATACCATCCCCCCTCCCTGGGAGAATGACTCATTGAGCTTACCAAGTACCGATTCCTTCAACTCCATCAATAGTGGATCAAGATGCTTCTTAGATTTCACCTTCACCACTAATGATGAGTTGGAGTTATGATAGACCATGAAACTACCATTTGGAGAATCTTCTAACTGCAAACCTAATCGGGCCAACCTATGAACATATTTCACAAGTTCTTTCTTCTCTTTTTTCATATTAGATACACTACCTATAGTCATACGACTCAAAGCATCCGTAACCATATTGGCCTTGCCAGTGTGGTAAAGGACACTCATGTCGTAATCCTTCAAAAGTTCTAACCATCTTCTCTATTGGAGATTCAACTCCTTTTGTGTAAACACATATAGAAGACTTTTATGGTCACTAAACACATCAACATACACACCATACAAGTAATGTCTCCATATTATTAAGGCAAAAAACAATAACTATTAACTCAATGTCATGATTCAGATAGTTCTTCTCATGAAATTGAGTTTCCCAGAAGCATAAGCTATGACCTTGCCATATTGCATGAGGACACATCCCAATCTCACTCAATAAGCGTCACAATACACTACAAATTCTTCATTACCCTCCGGTAAGGTCAACTCCAAATCAGAGATAAGCTTAGATTTCAACTCATGAAAAACTTTCTCACAAGCTTCTAAACACTCAAACTTCACCTTATTTTGGGTCAAAGGTGTCAAAGGAGAAGCAATGGGAAAAAATCCATCAACAAACCTTCTATAATATCGGCTAGACCCAAGAAACTTTTTATGTATGTGGGAGTCAAAGGTCTATCCCAATTTGTGACATCATCCGTCTTCTTTGGATCAACATCTACACCCTCACCAGATATAAGCCCAAGAAAAACAACCGACCTCAAAAAAAATTCAGACTTGCTGAATTTTGCATACACTTGCAAGACCAACCTCAAGTGACTCTCATGCCCATTTTTATTCTTGAAGTATATCAAAATATCATCAATGAACACAATAACAAATAAGTCAAGGTAACCTCGGAAAACTCTATTCATTAGGTCCATAAATGTCGTCGGGGCATCTGTTAACCCAAAAGACATAATAAGAAATTCATACTGTCCATATCTAACTCGGAAAGCTGTTTTGCAAACATCTTCACCTCTCCCCCGAAGTTGGTGGTATCCCGACCTTAAGTCAATCTTAGAAAAGTAACTAGCACCTTGGAGGTTATCAAATAGATCATCAATCTGAGGGAGAGGATACTTATTATTTATGGTGACCTTATTGAGTTGGAAATAATCAATGCACATTCTAAGAGACTCATCCTTCTTCTTAACAAACAAGACCAGATCACCCCATCGAGAAATACTAGGCTGAATAAAACCCTTGTTTAGTAAATCCTTGAGTTGAAGCTTCAACTCTTTAAATTCAGTCAGAGCCATCATATATAGAGGAATTGAAATGGGATTCATATCCGATAATAAATCAATGACAAAGTCAATTTCCCATTCGGGAGGAATTCCTGGAAAGTCATTAGCAAAAATCTCCAGATATTCCCTTACAAAGGGGACTGACTCAATAGAAGGAGTTTCACTTTCTAGGTCCTTAACCCTCACCATATGGTATAATCAACACTTGGCTATCATCTTACAAGCCTTCAAGAAAGAAATGATTTCACCCCTTCGCATAGAATTTCCCCCTTCCACTCAAGAATGGGTTCATTTGGAAATTGAAACTTCATTACCCTTGTTCTACAATCTACGAAAGCAAAAAATTCATGAAGCCAATCCATTCCCAAGATGATATCAAAGTTATACATGTCATGTTCTAGCAAATCAACAAGAGTAACTTTATTGGGAAGCATTATAGGACATTTCCTATAGACTCTTTTTGCAATAATAGAGTCACCCATTGGGGTAGAAACTGACAAAGGTTCAACTAAAACATGGAGAGGTACATTAAACTTCCTAGCTACCGAAGGTTTAACAAAAAAAAGGTAGCAGTGGGATCGAGAAAAGCATAAACATTAACAAAAAAGACTTATAACATACCTGTCACAACATCAGGAGAGTTCTCTTGTTCACCCCTAGCCTTGAGTGCATAGAAACGGTTCCTTTTTGGATCTTAAGAGGTAGGAACGCTTGGTTGATTTGTCCATTCCCCTTACCTTGGTTTCTCACATTAGGACAGTCTTTTACCATATAGTCCTTTTCCACAACCATAGACACTATTAGTCCCAACAAGGCATTCACCCACATGTTTCCTACCAGACTTACCACAAGTTGGTCTTTATCTTAGTGGGTTAACATTTCTCCCCTTTTGAGTTTTAGGATTAAAACCTCTATCATTGCAATTATTTGAGAAATTTTAAGGGACATGGTTTGATAACCTCTTCTTGAACTTAGGCTTGTCTTGAAAGTCAAGCCTACACTTAGAAAAACTACTTTCAAAAGACCTTACCTTCTTAGCTTCTCTGTTCCTCTTCCTTAGATGACTCTCCTCTACTTGTTGTGCATGAACCATCAACCTGGAAAGATCCATATTGTCATGAAGCATGCCTGGAAGACATTCTTCTTCAATCTCTTCGGACACACCCATTACATAATAGCTCATTTCATCCCTAGCATTAGAAACCTAATAAAAATATTTGGACAACTTAATGAACTTTAAGGAGTATTCTGTAACACTGATACCTCGTTGACGAAGGTTGATCAACTCCTATACATTAGGTTATCTTTTCTCCTTTGGAAAGAATCTATCATGAAAGGCCTTTTTGAAGATCTTCAAAGTCACGGGACCACCTCCTATAGCCCTACCATCCTTCCACTGATTATGTCATGTCTCAACCATGTACTTGAGTTGATAGGCAGCAAGCTCAGCCTTTTCAGTAGTACTTACACCAATAGCAAACAATATCTTATAGACTTCATGAAGGAAGTCTTAGGGGTATTCATCAACTTTTGATCCAAAGGACATGGGGGGATCATCCTCGTAAAATCTCTCAAACAGCTAGCGATAGTACTAGCGTGTTGGTTCTCTCGAGCAACAACCTCTCTGTTAGCTTGTGCCATAATAGCTTGATCTTGAGTGATAATGGCTTGGGCTATTTGGAATAGGGATGCCCTCACCTCATCATCCGTCATGGATGGAGGATCAATTGGAACTTGATCTTTCATAGTAGCTTGCACTTGAGGAGGAACTTGATTGCCTAGGGAGTATCTCCCACATTCGTTATATCCTCTCCCACTCTCCTCGTAGCTGTCCTTCTTGTGTTCATCGCTTATAACCACAAGAAAGGGATTAGATTCTAAAACACACATAGTGTCTAAACTCTAGAGGCATGACATAGGATTATCAAGAAACGAGAATTTTCCTAATCATCACATAGCCTCTCATATACAATTGTGGCGCACTTCACAATCCTGAACTAGACACTAGGTAATGTGGTTTAGTGAGACATTGAACCTAAATATATTAAACCTGATGCTCTAATACCAAGTTTGTCACATTCGGAGTGTATACCCCAGATACGGCCGCTATCGTTGTCCTCTTAGAGGACTCAGACAAGCCCTTGGAATTCGTCATAACATGTCATCATTTAAAATTGCAGAAATACTAAAAGAATTTAATACTATGTGAAGTATACTTAGACTTCATATATAACAATCATGAAAACATACATAGCCATATTCTAAAAGTTGTCTCATATAAAAACCATCTAAAGAGTACTAATCAGGACATAGACAATAAAAAGTCTATAACCCATATAGGCCTTCATACAAAAGAATCCAAAGAACATAAACGGAGTCAAAAGTATTCTTAATAACTACTAAAGTCTTCATAAGGTAGAGTACGAAAATATAGCATCCCGGAACATGAGGACTACCAACACTTGGAGAAAGATTTCCAAGCTTTTTCAATGGCCGGACCCTACATTTGTTATAATAAAAAGTAATGGGATTAATATGTCATGCATACTAAGTATGAGTATATGCACATAACATTTAGGGACATGCATGGAAAGGATCATATCATAGAAAGCGTGCTAAATTATTTGAAAATATTCAATGCACATACCATAGAACATATACTAGTTAAGGATTCCATCAAATAAAGCATAATCATAATCAAAGACATACTTTCATAGAGTTATGTTAACATTTCATATTTAATAGACCATATAAACATAAAACAGAAAACACATACAAATGATCCCATCCCCAACCTACAAGTGCAATGTTCAAGCGAAGCCTCATAGCCCCACACAACTAAGTGGATAAGATAGGAGACCATAAGTAAAGCTTTGCTTCATATAACTTGTAACATAAGTAGTCATCACCTCATAAAGTCATATAGACCAAAAACATGATCATTAACGTAACCAACTTCATATAAGAGTAACACGATGTATTATAAGCATCATACTTTTCATGTTATGATATTACATAAGAACAATCTCCTAGGGCTTTCCTTAGAGTAAACATGTGTAATGTCTAGGTAGAGTCACATACCCCTACCTATACTAAGTAGACTATTCAAGTCACCCTAGTCAACGTCCATTTACTTGACTTTCATTTTACAAGATGGAACATTCACCTTAACCGACATTAGACCATGTGAGCTAAACATGGAATCCGATGTCATGAAACCTCACACAGAAAGAAGGTGGTCTACCGACCAAAGTAGAACCAAACATGACATAGCTTTCTAGGCAGATCCACTAGCTAGTATCCTATGGTGGAAACATAGTTGAAGAACTAGGAGATGTATTAGAGACCCATAGTTCTGCATTACATGACAACCTCTATCTCATGATATTCATTGTGGACCTACCTTCGAACTAGGGAATGGACACCTCTCATATCTAATCCATCGGTGCTAAGCTTAAGTCCCCTTGTGAATAACCTTTAAGTCATCATTTATTCATAAATTTTGTCATAATTCATAGGAGATTTACTCCTTGTATGAACATGATCATAAACTCTTTAGGATTAGATGAGAATTTCCTTTCTTCGTAACCCTTCATTTGTGAGATTAACATATCATAATCAACTTGTGTAAAGCATACAAGAGAATATCATAAATTTGCATCATCATTTTCTTTTCATAATCTCACAAATTAATAATTTCATAGCCCACATATATGCATAGTATCACCATACATACTTCATTAGCATTGTAACATCATTTGTAGGTTAACATAAACATCATAGATTAACCATGACTTTAGAAGACTTACCTCCTGCTTCCAAGTACCTTATTTAAGAACTTACGTTCAACTTACAACATCATAAGAACAACATAGTGAAATACTCAATAGAATAATAAATAACAACTCTTCAAGTCATATAAATATCAATTCATAATGTAGGATAATGGAAAGGGTCAATAAATAGGTCATTCAACTCTTAGTTCCTATCCCAACGTTTACATGGAATAAAGTAGTAGATATAACCGATTTGAAACCATCAATATGGCAAGGACATGTTTCACACGAGAATGTAACATTTGAAAGACAAACATTCAATAATATATACTTAATCAACCATAGAAAACCATTATTTTTCATCGATAGTCGTAAATGTATAGTTAGGAAGAAAACCTATTTTATAGAGTAAAAACCCTAGAAGTTTGAATTCTTGAAAACCATCTTTGAAAGGACCTCTTAGAGAAAGGAATCCCAAGATTTGAAAACCCATAACTTATTGACAAATATTCCACGATAATTGAAAAAAAATCTTGAAGTCTTCGTCATCTTCCTTAAGCTTTTCTTGTTCTTCAATAGAATTTGGAAAAGAGAGCGTTCTTGAGAGAGATGAGAGAAATTTGTTTGAAATTGGTTTAGTGTGTTAAAATTGTCTAAAACTGAACTTGAATCAATATGTAGTCATACTATAAGATACCCACAAGACCCTTCACTTAAATGGGCTTTTTATGAAGTTAAGTTACAAAAAATACAACTTGAACGAATCTGGGAAGTGGTTGCGCGTCGCGGGGCCAATTCCCGTTCTTTTTCATAATTTTTGGGTCGAGGAAGTGAGCCTCGTGTCAGCCTTGAATCTCAATGCTGGCAGTATACAGCGACGCGTAGAGCCCCTCCAATCTGCCTGCTTGCAGGCGTCTTTTGTAGCCTGCTCGCCCAAGTTTGGGTCCTTTCCAAGGACCCTTCGGGTGTTCCTTGGGGTGCCGTTCCCTTATGTTTTGATCCTTTGTACTAATAATACCTATATAAAGACTTTTTACTAATTTTATACTTTATTTGACACTTCAAAACCTTCACCAAACATAGGGACGTCAACTAGTTAAAAATTACCTAGTTTTCGGACGTCAAAGTCTTTCTTTATCATTTTGGTTCTAACCTTTTCTAAATGAACTTATTACATTAATATATGTATGAATAAATCATGTGAAACATTATTCAATATATTAAGCTCTAGTCTAAGTCATGGCATTTACGAAGTGTTACACCATGTGTGGTAGGAATCAGTTTGGCGTTTGTCGCGAAGGCTCCGCGGGTTGTTTCAAGTGTGGTCAAACTGGGCATTTCATGAGAATATGTCCAAATATCAAGCAAAGCGGTTGGAATGGGGGCAATAGATCTCAATCTTTATCAGCAGCTCCAACAGACAAGGTTGCACCTAGGGAGCTACTTCTTGTACTGGCCGAGAAACAAACAACTTTGTATGCTCCTAATAATCGCCAAGAGCAAGAGAATTCACCAGATGGTGTCACTGGTATGATTCGAGTCTTTGGCTTTACTGTTTATGCATTATTAGACCCAGGGGCGAGTTTATCTTTTATAACTCCTTATGTTTCTATGAACTTTGAGAATATTTCCTGAGCAACTTAGCAAACCATTCAGTGTTTCCACCCTTATTGGTGAACCCATTCTAGCAGAAAGAGTCTATCATGATTGTCCTGTTTTCATCAGTCACAATAGTACCATGGCTGATTTAATAGAGTAAGACATCGTAGACTTTGATGTCATTGTTGGTATGGACCGGCTCCATGCATGTTATGCATCAATAGATTGCAGAGCTCGAGTTGTCAAGCTTCAAATTCCTAATAACTCAGTCATAGCATGGAGTAGTAGTTCATTAGTGCCTAAGGGTCATTTCATTTCGTACCTAAAAGCAAGGAAGTTGGTTTCAGAGAGGTGTATCTATCACTTAGTCTGAGTTAATGACTTAATGGTTGAGGTAAGTTCCCTGCAATCAGTTTCCATAGTCACTAAGTTTCTAGAAGTCTTTCCTGATGATCTACCCGAAGTCCCTTCCAAAATAGAAATAAACCTCGACATAGATATCATTCCAGATACTCCTCCTATCTCTATTCCGCCATACAGAATGGAACTAGAAGAATTACAAGAGATAAAAGAGCAATTGAAGGATTTGTCAGATAAAGGCTTCATTAGACCAAGTGTCTCACATTAGGGCGCTTCGGTCTTTATTGTGAGGAAGTAATATTGGCCCCTTAGGATGTGTATAGACTACCGCCAATTGAATAAGGTGATCATCAAGAATAAATATCCTCTTCCAAGAATAGATGATCTTTATTATTAACTTCAAGGTTCTTTTTTCTTTTCCAAGATTGACCTCATATTAGTCTATCATCAGTTGAAAGTAAGGGAATCTGATATTCCCAAGAAAGCTTTTAGAACAAGGTATAGGCATTATGAATTTCTTGTTATGTCCTTTGGTTTGACAAATGCAACTGCAACGTTCATGGATCTTATGAACATAGTCTTCAAACCTTATTTAAATCTGTTTGTCATCATTTTCATTGATGACATACTGATTTATTAATGGAATGAAGAAGATCATGCTAGTCACCTAAGGATTGTATCTCAGGCTTTGAGAGACAAAGAGTTATATGCCAAGTTCTCCAAGTGTGAGTTTTCACTTACGTCTGTGGCCTTCTTAGGCCACATTGTTTCTGGTAAAGGGAATAGAGTTGACACTCAGAAGATTGAGGCAGTTCAGAGTTGTCCTAGACCCACATCTCCAATAGATATAAGGAGTTTATTGGGCTTGCTTGACTATTATAAAATAAAATTTTGAAAGATTCTCATCAATCTCTTCTCCTTTGACTAAGTTAACTCAGAAGATAGTCAAGTTTCAATGGTCTGAAGCTGGTGAAAAATGCTTTCAACAGTTGAAAAAGAGATTGAATATCGCTTTGGTTTTGACCTTACCGGAGGATAATCAAGGCTTTGTGGTGTATTGTGATGCATCAAGAGTTGGCTTGGGTTGCGTATTGATGAAGAATGGCAAGTTCATGAGAAGAATTATCCAAATCATGACTTAGAATTGGCTTCAATAGTGTTTGCTTTGAAGATATAGCGCCACTACTTCTATGGTGTTCATGTTGATATATTTACTGATCACAAGAGCCTCCAATATGTGTTTACCCAGAAAGAGCTCAAGCTCAGATACAGAAGGTGGTTGGAATTACTCAAGAATTATGACGTGAGTATTTTTTGCCACCCGGGTAAGGCTAATTTATTGCTGATGCCTTAAGAAGATTTTCCATGGGTAGTACCGCCCATGTTCAAGAAGAAAATAGAGAGTTAGCTAAACATGTGCACATACTTGCACGTCTAGGAATCAGACTTATGGATTCCACAGAAGGAGGCATGGTGGTGACTAATGGGTCAGAATCATCATTAGTGTAAAAGGTGAAAGAGAAGAAAGAACAAGACCATATTTTTCTTAATTTTACAGAAAGTGTCCATAACCAAAAAGTATTGGATTTTGAACATGGGAGAAATGGTGTGCTGAACTACCAAGGCAGATTATGTGTGTATAACTTGAATGGACACCAAGATAGGATCCTGTAAGAGGCCACCAAGATGTACCGCAACTTGAGAGAGGTTTATTGGTGGGAAGACATAAAGAAAGACATCGCAGAGTTTGTAGACAAATGCTCAAATTGCCACTAAGTGAAACTAGAGAAAAAAAGGCCTGGAGGTTTGGCTTAGACTATAGAACTTCCGGAATGGAAGTTGGATATGATTAATATGGACTTCATTACAAAATTTCAAACATCTCGAAAGCATGATTCTATTTGGGTGATTGTTGATAGAAAGACAAACTCAACCAAATTCTTGCTGGTATAGACTACATATTTTGAAGAGGACTATGCCAAGTTGTACCTTAAAGAAGTTGTAAGACTTCATAGAGTTTTTAACTCCATTATTTAAGATAGAAGTTCACAATTATGGAAATCTTTCCAGAAAGGTTTGGGTTCAGAGGTAAATTTGAGTACTATTTTTGACTTTCAGACAGATGGACAAGCAGAGTGTAATATCCATACCTTAGAAGATATGTTGAGTGCTTGTGTGTCGACTTCAAAGGAAATTGGGATGATCATATACCTCTCATTGAGTTTGCTGACAATAATAGTTATCATTCGAGCATCCAAATGGCTCCATATGAATATCTTTATGGGAGAAAGTGCAGATATCTTATTAGGTTGTCCAAATTTGGCTAGGGTTGATAGGACCAGATTCCGTTCAACAAATATATGGAGAAGGTTAAAGTGATTCTAAAAAGATTGAAAATGGCATAAAGTCCCCAAAATCGTACACAAGTGTTAGGAGAAGGCCATTAGAGTTTGAGGTGGATGATTTGATGTATCTTAAGGTTTCACTGGTTAAGCGTCTTATGAGGTTTGGTAAGTAGGGGAAACTTAGTCCCCAGTATATTGGTCCTTACAGAATCTCCATGAGAGTGGGTAAGGTGGGTTATGAGTTGGATCTACCCCAAGACTAAGCAACTATTCATCTTGTATTCTATATTTCAATGTTGAAGAAAAGCTTAGGTTATCCTTCATTGTAGTACAAACAGAGAATGTTGGAATTAATGATAACCTATCCTATGAGGAAGTTCTGGTTCAGATTTTGGATTGTCAAGTTCGCAACTAAAGGACAAAAGAAGTTTCTTCAATCAAGGTCATTTGGATCAACCTATTCGTTGAAGAAGCCACTTGGGAAGCCGAGGAGGGTATGAAGAAGAGATGTACACGTCTATTTGAAATCGGGAGAATGAAGATCAAGGTACTAAATTGTCTTCTTAGCACTTTAAAAGAATATGTGTAAGCATAATATTACTTGTTTTTGTTTGTTGAGTGCTCAAATTGTGTTACTACCCATAGCTTAGTGAAAGAGTTCTCCTTTGAGGGCAAATGTTCCCAAGGGGGATATATTGTAACATATCGTAACTTGAAACATCTAAAATAAGCTACAAATCAAAAAATAATCATTTTGGAATTAAGTAGGGAAATATGGAAAATTTCCAGCTGTCAAAAGTGAGTGTTGGTGATTTTCAAACGTCCATAACTTCCATCTCAGGATGAGTTTGCATGATTTCTTTATATATTTGGAAATACCTTGGGAAGATATTTTCAACGCCACCAATTTTCCAAAAATCTGATGTCGTATGAGGTAGATATGCCTTTGAGAAGCTGGGTTGTTGAGCTAAGTAAAATCCAATCCGGATTTTAGTAAAGGCAAAGTTGTCTTTTCACCCTAGTATTTCCTAATTTGTTTTAAGGGTTATTTAAAGGTAAAAACCAAATCGCAATTCAGTTTAACAAGATTAAGAACGCTTAGGTCATTGGAGAAAAAGAGAAAAGGAGAGGAAGACCATGAATCATCCAGGAACGCCAAAGATCATGCATGGATTTCGTCGGGGGGTGATACCTATCGAGTATGTAAGCCCTTTTTGTGTTGGGTTTATTCACCCATAACACAAACATATTGATTCATCAAGTTTTCTATTGAATAAATGATAAATTCTTGAAGTTCTTGCTAAAAAATTATTGGATATTTGTTGGTAAAGTTATAGCATACCTTAAGTTTTTTTGATTAGTGATTCTGGGTTTTTTTATGAGTCTAAACTATTGGGTATTGATTTCATTATTCATTCTAAGTTTTGGGTAAAGATCCATGGAATATTGGGAGGTTTAGTGTTGAAAATCAAATAAGAGAAGTCGGCGAAACCATTTGATAGGCCCTGGGGCGCCGCACCTACAAGATCCCATCAGGAGAGAATCTGTTCGTTAGGCGCTGGAGGCTATGCCATCTAGAGAACCTGAGGACAACCTCTATCCACCAGGCTCTGGCGCTCCGCGCCTCTCAAAGTTCCATGGTTCCCTAGAGACCCCGCTCTTTCCCTATCTTTTCGTACTAGTTCCTAATTGATGTACCTATCATTCCTAGTGGATTCCAATACTCTAACGTACATCTAAATATAATGAAAATATCCATAAACATGAGATCATTATCCTTTAATCCATAATCTAATTAAACGAAAGTTAAGATCTAATTCAAGGAACTTAGGAGTCAAGTCTAAAAGTTAAGAACCAAGTCAAAGTAAGTCTATAAAGCATTCAAGAGTCTTAAAAAAATATTTTAAATTTGTTAAGGTTCAATTAAAGAGTTGAGTTAAATTCTCAAATTCTATAAGGGAACTAAGTATTCCCTAAGAGTTAGGTTTCGAGTATGCAAAGAGCATAAAGTTGAGTTTATTTCTAAAGATTTAAAAGGGATGTAAGTAGTCCGTCAAAGCTTAAACTAAAATAGTTTTAAAGTTTTGAGAAAGAAAGGAAGCAAGACTTCCACAGAGCCTATGGATAGCTTTAGTAGAAAAAAGAGGAAACTATGATTTCCAAGAGAGTTTTTTAAAAGCTATATTTTGAGCACGAATCTCAAATCACAGGATCATAATGTTTTAAAAACATAAAATCCATTATATGTATTTTTCGGGAGTATTATTGAGCAACCATCTGGGGATGCGAGTTCAGATTAACTCAAGTCTCCATGTAAACCCATGTCGCCATTATGGGTAGAACAGGGTCATACTTTTTAAATGAACCCTCTTCAAAGTTAATAGTGGATCCATAAGGCAGTTCACATCCTATACTCTGGCAAGGTTAGATTGAAGGACAAGGTTGGCCTAATAATGTTGTATCATCACTATAGCTCTTAACTGATGGTTGTTGGATAGAGAAGCTCCCATAGAAGTATTGTATTTTTCATACATCAGTTATTTGTATTTTTACATACATCTCAGTTATTATTTCTATACTTGTATACATTCAGAGTTTACAACATGCTTTCAGTCAGTATTTCATTATATTGCTTTCACTTTTAATTGAGTTAGACATGGTAGAGTTTCATGTCATTCTTGGCATGAACTGACTTCATGCCTCAGTTGATTGTAAAACCCAAGTTTTTAAGTTTCTTTTTACAAATGAGCCAGTCTTAGAGTGGAAACACACTTCAACAATGCCTATGAGTCATTCCATTTTGTACCTAAAGGCAAGAAGTTACTTTTCAAAGGGCGTGCTAAAATTAATGACTCAAGTGCCGAGATACCTCCCATTTCAGATTCAGTTTCAGTAGTAAAAGTGTTTCAAGAAGTCTATCCTTATGAACTACTCAGAGTCACTCCTGTGAGAGAAATAAACTTCGGCATAGACATCAATCCAGATACTCGTTCTATCTCTATTCCGTTATATAAAAAGACACTACTAGAGTTTAAAGAGCAATTGAAGGAATTTCTAGAGAAGGGTTTTATTTGACCAAATTAACTTCGGAGACGGTTAAGTTCAACAATTTGAAACTTGTGAGAAAAGTTTTAATGAATTGACAAAGAAGTTGACTAATGCCAGTTTTTACTTTGCCGGAAAGTACTCAAGTTTTTGTGGTGTATTGTGATGCATCTAAAGTTGGTTTGGGTTGTATATTAATACAGAATGGAATAGTTATAGTTTATGCCTATGGAAATTTGAAAGTTCATGAGAAAAATTACCCAACCAGGGACTTAGAGTTAGGTTGTTGTAGTATTTGCTTCCACAGATGACGCCATTGTCTTTATGGTGTTCATATGGAATTGTTCACGGATCACAAGATTTTTCAGCAGATTTTTAGTTAGAAAGAGCTTCATCTCAAACAAAGAAGGTTGTCAATGGGTAGTACCTCCCATATTGGAGAAGATAAGAAAGAGTTAGCAAGGGAGGTGCATAGACTTGTACGATTAGATGTTTGATTAATGAATTCCACAGAAGGAGAAGCACTAGTGACGAATGGTTCAGAGTAATCGTTAGTGTTACAGGTAAAAGGCAAGCAAGACCAAGACCATATCTTGCTTGAATTAAAGGCAAAAGTTCATAAGAAAATGAGATGACGGCTTCTGAACAAGGGGGAGACGGTGTTTTGAGGTAGACGATTGAGTCAGTTGGCAAGTTTCACTCTTGAAGGGTGTTATGAGATTTTGAAAGAAAGGGGAGACCATTCCCAGTAAATTGGTCTTTATAGAATCTCCAAGAGGATTGCCAATTGTAGCTGGTAAGTTAGAGTTATCACAAGAGTAAGAAGCAGTCTATTCAGTGTCTCACATCCCTATGTTGAAGGAGTGCAGGGGAGATATTTCACCTATCACACCAATTGAGAATGTTAGGACCAAAGATAAATTGTTTTATGAAGAGGTCCCGGTTAAGAATCTTGATCGCCAAGTTCACAAGTTGGGAACAAAGTAAGTAGCGTCAAGTCAAAATTCATTTGGAGAAATTATTTTGTGGAGAAGCTGCTTGAGAGGCTAAATAGGGTAGGAGGAAGATATATCCACATCTCTTTGAATTCGGAGAAATTGCTTACCAAGGTACTAATTTTCTTCTTAGTACCTGTTAAGTTATGAGTGAGCATGTTGGGTGTTTGAACTAGATATTACACCCTTATCCTAGTAAGAGTAATCTCTTCCAAGACGAATGTTGCCAAGGGGGATATATTGTAACGTATCGCAACTACAAACGACTATAAAAGATGTTAAACATGGGAATATTTATTTTTGGAAAGAAAAAGAAAATTGTGGAAAGTCGACTGAGTTGAAAAAGTGAGTTTTGACCATTTTCAAATAATCATAACTTCTAGGTCAGAATGAGTTACAGGTAGTTCTTCCTATGGTTGGAAATTCCTGGGAAACGGTCCCAAGTTTGCATGATTTAGATATCGTATGAGTTATTTATGCCTTTCTGATGTTGGGCTATTTGAATAATAAATCCAACCTGGATATTTAAAGGGTGTTTTGGTCTTTTCCTTACCCTTTTATTATTTTGTTTTTGGTAATATTATTAGGGTCTAAACTGATAGGATTCAGTATATAATTTTACCAAAAGAGTTAGGGTTTTGAGAGGAGTGAAAAAAAAATAGTAGAAAGGAGGAGAAAAGAGAAGAGGAAGCAAGAACGTTCAAGATCGTCGAAGTTTGGCTTGTGGATTTAGTCTGGGGTGGTACCTATTAAGGACTATGAGATCTATCTGTGTTGGTTTAGTTTACCCACACATCAACTTATTTAATTCAGCGATTTTTAGTAGATTGAATGATGAAAATTGAAGTTCTTGAAGAATATTTTTAATTCTTGTTGGTTGAATCGTTGCATACCTAGAGTTGATTTGATTCATGATTTCGTGTTTTTTTGGAGTCTAATCTATTGGGTATTGAGATTATTAGTGATCCTAAGTGTTTGGGGAAAGATCCATGGAAGTTTAGAATGTTTAGAGATGAAAATCGGAGAATAAAAGTCCAAATGCATGTCTGTAGGGCCCTGGGGTGCCCCGCCTCCCATAGCCCCACAGGACAGTCTTTGTTCTAAGGGACTTGGGGCAGCACACCAGCCTAAGTGCCCCAACTTGGACTCTGAAGTTTGGGGCCTGGCGCCCCGTGCCTCTGAGTGAGCCAAGACACTAGTTCACCCCTTTAATTCTCCATCTTTTTGTACTAGTTCCTAAGTGATGTATCCACGTTTCCTAGTTGATTCCAACACTCAAAGATACATCTAAAAATCATGAAATCAATCATAAACAATAGGTCATGAACCTTAAATCCATAGTCCAATTCAAGTAAAGTAAATATCAAAGTCAAAGAAGTTAAGAGTCAACTCTAAAAGTTATGAAGCAAGTCAAAGCAAGTTTTCAAATTTTCAAGTGTCTTTATCAAACATGATAACTTTGTTTTAAGGTTCAGCTATAAGTTAATAAAAGAGTAAAGAGTTTAGCTGAATTCTCAAAATTACAAGGGAACTAAGTATTCCCTTAGAGTTAATTTCAAGTTAAGTAAAGAGTAAAGAGTTGAATTTTATCCTTCAAAGAAATATAAGGGAACTAAGTATTTCCCGAAGAGTTGTTTCAAGACTCAATTTTAAAGTTAAGTAAAGAGTAAAGAGTAGAGAGCTACGAGTACAAAGTTAAGTTGAAGTTCTTTTCTTTAAAAGTATAGTGGGACTAAGTTTCCCAAAGATATTTAAATTGTTTTCACATTTACACAAGTACGGAAACCAAGTTTTCCAATGATCCTTCGAGCTAGTTTACAAAAAAGAGTTATAGCTTTATAACATGAAGCAAGAATGAAAGTGAGATTTCCAAGATAGCCTTTGAGCTAAAAAAATTTTTGAGCACTAATCTAAAATCACAAGAAAAGTTGTTTTTAAAACATACAAGATAAGTTTATATTTTGGAGTAGTATTGAGCACTAATGAAGGGATGTGAGTTTCATATTAACTCAAGTCTCCATGAAAACCATGTAGCCATAATGGGTAAAAAATGATTATACTTTTTAGAAGATTTATTTTCACATTTTACTAGTGGATCCATTAGACAGTTTAGGTCCTATACTCTATCAAAGTTAGGATGGTCCTTGGCAGCGTGAGGTAAACGTTGTATCATCACTATAACTATTAAGTGATGGTTGACGGTTAGATAAACTCCCACATGAGTAGTTGCATGGTTCCACAAGGGGTTCTTCTTAGTATAAATGGGGGTATGGGACTTCATTCATGCATTGCGCGAGTAGAATTTGAGCGGAAGCATGATGTCTTTTATTAAGATTATGATTTTAAATCAGATTATTTTATATATTCACATCCATCTCAAAGTCTATTGCATTTTTGCATACATAGAGTTTAAAACCATGTTTTAACCAGCTTTTATTTATATTGCACATGTCTTTAAACTCTTATATATAGGAATGAGTTAGTTATATTGAGTTATGTTATTCATGAGTTGAGCAAAGTAAAGCTAAGTGCTCCTTCTTACTTTTTTTCAAGCTTAAGTTTTATTTTAGCATTACAACTCGCTTACTCACACATTCAATGTATTGATGCTAGTTGGCCTGCATGATATAATGATAGAGACGTAGGTAACTAGAATCGGCTTTTGGCGCATATTTGATCCAATGAGCTGCTCAGAGTCAGTTGGTGAAACTCTCTTCATTCCGGAGGACACTTTTATTTCTTTCCATGTTTCTACTTATAGAATATTGTGGGGTTTGTACCAACATTCATCCTAGCATTATAGAGGCTTCATCAACAGATAGTCAGTCAGATTCTTAAGTTTGAGTCTCTCCTTATCTTACATTTCACATATTCTAATTTTGAGACTTAAGTGCGATTTTGGCCAAGACATTTAAGTTATTTTTATGACAATGTTTCTCGTCGTATGATTAAGTTATGTCTTTCGTTAAGTTAAGTAAGTCAGGTCAAGGATTCGCTCAAAACCAACTATGGTCTTTGGGTGCCGGTCACGTCTAGGATGTAGGCTCGGGACGTGACATGCATCATGTTAATTTATTTAATTTTTTATTTTGATTGTAATTTATTTTGGTACTAACAATTGCTTACACAGGTACCATGGCTCCAAAGATTCAAGTGGTCTACTCCAAAAGGGGTAAATCCAAGTTAGTAGCCCCGTCTTACTAGTTGATTGATGAAGACACCGACTCGAAGAAGGACCCAGCCTATATTCCTCCTGGTATAAAGATACCACAGACACCATCCCGAATCACTAGGGAAACCCCCTGAAGGTGAACCCCGATGTAGTCACTGCCTCTCAGTCTGATGAAGAGCGTATACTAGTCGGCTCGACAACAAGGGCTACATCCAGTTCAGAAGGGGGCTCAGAATCCGGATCCGAGTCTGCCACATCTTTAGGATTAGGGTTGGACCAGTCTTTATGGTCCAAGTCGGACACCTCAACCGATGCCAACTCTTAACAGCCACTAGATAAGGGGAACAGGAACAACATGCCTCATCTGATGAGGTCACTAGATCAGGAGCTGCACCTATACACTGAACAGATGACCTCAACCCGTAGAAAATGAATAAAACATGTGGTGTGTTGATGAATAATGGAAAATCTATAGGGATACGAAGATGATAAATAAAAAGGGAGTGATGGCCCGATTGATCACTAAGGAACGAAGAATGCTTACTGGGAGCCTACATACAATGCGAGAGGTGCACCGGTTATTTAGCCACCTTCGTCCATCATATACAGTCGTGGATACAAAAATCCATAGCGGAGGCAGGACCGCAAAGAGAAGTGTGTTTATAAGTAAATAGAGCAGCAAATTCATGCGCTTCTCAAATGCCTTGACGCATTTGAGTTGCATATTCTGGCACGACCATCCTCCACCACTAATCTTACTGCCTTTCAGACTAAGCTGGCTATCCTACGCGGTGATGTTGATGTTATCTTCGAGATGTGGGAGATTGCGCCAGAGCATGCCACCATAGAGCAAGCTGAAGATACTGTTCTTGAGGCCTTCTTTAAAACATCTCTTGAGACATAGCCCAAACCATGTTTTCATGGCAAGAGGCACCATTCTAGAAACACTGTTGAGGCCGGTGATAAGGCCTATGACAGAAAAAAGGTAGCGGGCATAGGTGGAACAGGATAGGAGGGACTCAATAGTTGATGAAGAGATGCGCTAGAGGAGGGTGCAAGAGTTAGCTTCTTGAGCATCTAGTTTAGTGCCTGCGAGCAGAGGAGTGAGCACTACTAATGGTACTGATAGAGTGGTAGATTAACTAATAATGGTGTCAGCCTTGGAGATGTGGGCACTACTGCAGGTGATCGAAATAATGACCCTATAGGCTCTGGGAAACAAGACCCACCCGCTTATTGATAGGTCATCAGCGCTATGCACCACAAGTTTGATTCACCTACCATTATTATTTCTAGGATTTCTTATGCATTGGAGACAATTGCACTATCTTTTATTGGGGTGGGGTAAGTGAAATGTGAGTGGTAGGATGAAGTATGAGTATCTCAACTCACGATCCTCTCTTAGGGTTTGTTGTCTCTGTTATTTTTCCTCAAGAGATTGCTTAAATTTCTGTGGAACCGGCATGTATTAGTAAGTGTATGTGTAGAAGCATGCCATATTGAAGCATAGTGGTTAATATAATGAAAAAAAATGATCCCCATCCAATTTAAGTGTATAACACCTCCAAAAATGACTTAGGTGAAACTAGGGCCTAATGTGTGTGACATGAAGTCTTGAAGTCCTAATATGGTTAAAAATGATGTAGAGGCTGTGTCTCAAGATTTTGGATTAAGTTTGAAGTCAAATGTCAAGGGACAACAAATACGTTCGACGACTAGTCACCTATGTGCCTTATGTGTTTTCATGTGCTTATGTGTGAGTAATGAGCTTCTGAGGTTCTTATATAGTTGATAATATTTTTTACAGTCAGCATGTTGTCTTTGGTAAGGTTTGAAGGTCAAACGTCTAAGAACGTCCGGTGACGTTTGAAAGATAACCTTTAGACGTCCTTATGAGTTTAGATGTGTCTTAGCATGTTGCATGGATTTTTTGATGTTGTACATGTTTGGTGATGTTCCTAATACCTAGAGGTGCATGTTTAGAGGTTTAACATCTGGGTACGACTCCACCTAGGACCCACAAGGGGTCCTAGAGGAGGACCTCAAATCAAGATATGAATTTGCATGACAGCTTGCATGCAGTGCCAAACGACGACCTGTCGATGGAACGACAGCTCATCAACTTTGAGCGTCGATGGAGCCTGCAAGTCTGCAGGTTTTGGACCTCTTAACTAAACCATGAGACCCCCATCGACGGGGAGTGGTCTTACAAATGATCCGTCGTTAGCACGGCGTGGTTTGGACCTGCACTGCCTGCAATTTTTCTATTAAGGCTTGGGGTTTTTGGGAAATTTATTCCAAGTCTTACAAAATAGGAGGATGGTTATTTCTGGTGTTTATGGGTATTTTAAAAGTATATAAGTCATAAAACTCTCATTTAAACCCTACCACCTAAATCAAAACTCATTCCCTCCCAAAATTTCTTCAAAAACCTGCATGAGATCTCAAGGTGAAGATAAATCTTGAAGATGGATCTTCAATCGAGTTTCATCTTCAATTATCATTAGATTATTCTAATAAGGTATTAGAGTTATTCATCTAAGGCTTGCTATCACCTTAGAGTCAATTTCAGAGATGATTTTCAAAGATTTTAAAAATATGAAAAAGTCCAATTTCTACTCTAAGTCTTGGGTTCTTGCATGAAACGTTTTCAAACATTGAGATATGATATTATTGATGTGTATTTAATGTTTTCCAATGCAATTCTCCATGAACCCTTGAACCTCTTAAATCTCTAAATTTGACTAAAATATAGATTATGTGATCATGCTTTGATATTCATGAATTCATGTGTAGATTGTTATGGGCTTTTGATTCATGTATAGATTATGATTGTATGGTTCATAGGTTGTTTAAATTTGATCAATTGAGTATTGTATATTATTAGCTCCACTGAATATTAAGCTTATTTATATTGATGTTGACTTAATGCTTATGAATTCTAGTGTAGTTTTCTATGGGATATTGAATGATGTAAGAATTGTATTCAATTGATATATAATTGGTCTTAAAATTGATAAGTATATATTGAATTGACCTAGATTCATTGAGTATTATAGTTTATGTATTGAATTGATGTTCATGGACATGGTAAGGGCCTGATGGTATTGAATTGGATGATTTAGCATTGGCTTGAAGTGGTGAGATTGAATGGGTTGTATGATTACCTAACTCTCTTAATATTATGCATAGCTTTTGTATTAAAATGATGATTCGCATGTTCCACTTATAGTGGCAATGCTATGTGAGTTGATGTGGCCTTGTCAGTGTTACTTTATGTATTATGATGATCATGGAATTGTTGTAACTACTTGAAGTACTATGATGATTTGTGTAGTTGATTTATCTAAAGTATAATCATATCTTTCTACATATGTTAATGTGAAACTGAGTGTTCCTTCTATGTATATTAGGAGATCATGTTAGACTATGACTATGTTCTTATGTGTGTAGTCTTAGATGTTAATGCATGATTGTTCCAACTTGACTATATGAGTTTTCATGGTTATTTTAATGATGATATGGTAATGTATAGGATGACATAAAGGTGATAAGGGACATTCCTAAGTGATTCAAAGAATGATATGTTATATGTAATAAAGTTAAGTAGGTTGTGTCATGTTTTGGTAGACTTGTGTCCCTTACTTGACACATGTATGAATGATATGTGAATATGAGATGTCTTGACTAGGTAGGTTTAATGAACCCTTGTCATGTATGAATGAATGATATGTGAGACCTTAAATAATGTTAAGAAGGTCATGTACGTGGAACCTTAAACCTAGTGGTAAGGTTATGTTATGAATTTGAAGTCGAGAACCGTAATGGTATCCTTCATGTAAAATATGATGGACTTAGGGTTGATTGGATGGAACGGAATCATATCATCCTTAGGAAAGTCATGATGAGCTATCTTAGTCGCCATTGAAAGGTATCCCTAGTGTACCTCTTTGGTAAGGTGAATATGATTGGGTTATGAACTAGATATGAAACCTCTTCATGTGATCCTTTAATGTCAATTACTCTATGAGAACAAAGTCTAGCACCGAGTGAGTGTGTCATGAGAAGTAGCTCTACTTGAGAAGGAGACTAGAGTACAATGTAGCTCTACTTGAGAATGCGACTAGAGTGCATAAAAGCCTTTCATATTCCTTAACCATGTGCCTACATGGGATGTCTCCTAGTTCTACCCTTGGTAAGTAGAACACCCTCATAGGAGTATGTTAGAACTCTGGATTTCATGACTAGATATCATGGTCTATGTCGTTTATTGTCTATTCTCATCATATGGGATACCTACTAGCATTAGAGAAAATCTATGAAGTTTAGGTGGTGGTATGGGACTCTATATAGACATTGCACAATAGGTTTTTAAGCTGTTAGTTAGAGTCCCTAGGTCTTGTCCAAGACCATTACTTGAATATCCTTATGTGATTCATGAGTCTTAAATGAACTACTTAATATAATGTCTTAAGTTTAGAAAGCATGTTAAATGAATGAGTACTTATCTAGAGTAGTTAAGGGTTGCCTAGTTATGGATGAAGGGGGCATAGGAATGGTCACTTCGTATCTTAGCTAGATAAGTCTTAAGAATGACTCTAGTTAGGGAAGATGTTGATTATGTGGACATGATCTAAGGCTTAAGTAGTCTTAAGAATTATTTAGGTAATCTTGAAGAGGTCAATCATGGACGTTATCTTTTTGATTTACTTAAGTAAGTCTTTTTATAGTCTTTGTAAGGAGAATCTCATATTATCTATGTGTTTATGTATTAAGTGAGAATGATTCTATCTTAGGTAGTCTATAGGATCTCTTAAGAGTGTGTGTGTAAGGAATTGTATGGGCGGTCGCTTCACAATTCACTCAAATAAGACTTAGAATCACCTTTTGTTAGAGGATCTCATGTTTATGTGCTTGGTGTGTATCTCATTATAGGTGGTATTAAGGATCATTTAGGTGTGCCTAGAGAGGGTGTATGGGCGGTCTCTCTTTTTCTCACTTAAGTGAGTCTTAGGATAGCTTTTAGTGAGGGAATTACATGCTAGGAAGTGTCTAAGATGAAGTAAAAGTACTTCACTGTGCAGGGAAGGAACTTCACTGTAACAGTGATATAGCTCACAATAATGTTTTCCTAAATAATGTGAATAATTGCTTGAATGATTTCTTATGTGTTCCTAAGGTGTTAAATATTTTTCTTATGCTTATACTATGATGTTTTAATCAAAATTCATGAAAAGCATATTATTTTCTAAATGACCCTTTTTCATGGTTTTTGCATGGCTCCATACTTAGTGCATCTAATGTGCTAACCCATTCTTTTTCTTTTTTGACTAAAGTGTAGGGAATTTGAAGTCTTGATATGTCATGGAGGATGGATAGGTTTCTAAGGGTTGAAGATGAAGTATTGGTGAGTCCTCATCGATTCGAAGACAATATCCACATGTTCCTTTATGTCTTAGTCTTTATTTTATGTCTTGTATGGGCTTAGTACCAAGTGTTCTATACTCCAATGTTAACGTGGTTCAATGAAATGTTGTAAAGGTTTAATGTTTTAAAATAAAGTATTCGGCTTGCGCATTGACTATGGAAGGAGTTCTTCGTGCGTGAAGAAAGTTTGTAATTCTTACTTATTTTACAATGTTTATTTATGCATTGAATGATACGAGTGGTTTCAAAGACTTCTTGAAGTCTCAATTTCAGTGTGGCGATACAAGAATGCTTTAACTTGTAGGGTGTACTTGCGGGCCGTTACAAAGGGCTTGGTATATAGGCTCAGAAAAGTTGAATGTGTTGGCTCTAAGCATGACATGAAAATGCACCAACTGCATGACCTATAACTAAAACTTGAAATGGGAATGCTGATAATCTAATAATGCAATGATATGACAAGTGAGTGTGAGAATATTTAATTTTTCAACAATTGGTGCCAAACTAGAACTGGCCCGGTTAGTCTTGCTAAGGGAATCTTCTATAGAAATTAGGAAGTGGTCATAGGGCCTTGTTCAGAATAGTCCACAAATATCCTTAAAAGAGGTCGACCAAATGAAGTAAATGTTTTCTTTGATCCAAATAAGCTGAGCTTTTTTTCTAACTCACCAACTCACCTTCCAAGGGTGTAATGTTTTGGCCCCAGTCCCTCGTTGGATATGTGCACCTTGAATTAGGCCAAAATCCTATGTTGAAGGTGACTAATGCAAAAGTGACCTCGTCTTGGACCTAACCCGACATCGGGTATTGTTCACCTAGACTCATGGAAAATCCATGAGTTGAGGGTGTCTATTATGAGAGAAGACCCAAAAATGAGTGTGAAAAGAGTTGGAGGTTTAAAAGAAAATCATACGTAAGAGAAGGATGTGACTTGGTGAAAACGAAAAAATGGCTATAAAAAATGAATTATTTATACATATCTAATGATAGTTATATATCATACATATATACAATCTTACACTATTTATATAATGTTCATACATTACATATACATTCAACAATTTAATGTAATAAGAATTTGGTCAATGATACATTTACTTGAGAGGTCGTAGTACATATTGCCCTAAATTTTGAAATTTACTAGTATCTTTTCAGACAATTGTAACAATCTATTTTTTATATTTTAATATATTAAGTTAATCCACTATCACCTTGCAAGATGCACTATATATTGTTATGGCCCGAAAAGTCATTTTAGGAATATTTCATAAAAAATATATATTGTTTTACCCCTCTCGATAGTACTTTCGAGTCATTTATGATCAGTCAATGAAGTTGATTTGCGAGTTTTGAACTATTCGATAACTATAGTTACTTAATTGGTAGATGTTTATTAAATAGTTTCTTTTAATTTAATTGGTGATTAATGAGTTTGGTATATAATTTATATTTGTCCATGTATTAAAATAACTTACTAGGGTTTGTCACTTTTAAAACATAATTAATTTAGAAAAGAAAAGAGAGAAGGGGAGAACAAAAGCTTACATGAGTAGCCTAAAACGAGGGCCGAATGCTTCGGATAAATGCCACAAACCTGTGAATTTGAATGTGTATTAGTAGATGTCATATTTCAATTATGATTATTATTACGATTTGTGGATGAGAAAGGAGAATTCGAGGGGAATTATCGAAGGTATAATATAAGTCTTAGTTCCCATGTTTGTGTATAGGGGTATAACACTTTATTATAATATAATATTGTTGGAGTTGGGAGAAAAAGATGACAAGAAAAGAGAACAATAAATTCAGAATTTAGAAATTTGCAATTCACGTGCTATTGTTGGTGATCTTTTCAATTAAGAGACAATATGCTTTTAAGGCAGTGATGATATAATT
Organism: Solanum chilense; assembly: GCA_032847665.1. Classification (NCBI taxonomy): domain Eukaryota; kingdom Viridiplantae; phylum Streptophyta; class Magnoliopsida; order Solanales; family Solanaceae; genus Solanum; species Solanum chilense. The sequence goes on along the minus strand of CM064968.1, from coordinate 5,830,766 downwards.
ATCATAAATTGATTATGATGTAATAATACATATAGTGTGGAAGGTTAGTGTTACAGCCTATTTTTGTAGTGAGACACTGGTTCCGCCACTAGTGAATTTCAATTAAAGTTCGTATTTATTTATGACATTATAATTTAAGCGTTTATATTATATTGGGATATGTGATTAAATATTGTGAGTATTATATTATTAAAAAAACTATCAGAGTCATAGTGTTTGGAGAAATTACAACTTAACTCTAGACTTGAAATTTAGAAAATATCAGATTTGACCTATTGGTTGGAATCAAGATTTAGAAATTTTATTAAATATTTGAATGAGTTTCTGGGTCAAGGATATACCTATAGCAACATGGGTGTTGTTAGTTTCAAAATATCATTCTGACTATAAATTTGAATAGATTGATTTGAGTTGGAAGTGCAACAAAATGGGAAGGCTCAAGTTCCTGAGTGATTGTTTGATTAAATTAAGCAAGTGGCTTTCTAAAATCTTTTTAAGCATATGAAATTCGTATATTTCTTTGTAATATGTGTTTGGGGTAATGAGACTTGGTGATAGGTTGACATATCCACGTTGATTTATTCTAATTAACGATGAAAGAGGGATAATAAAAGGCAATGTGTTAAATTATTTTTTTGTTGTGTTGAGAATGATTTGAAAGGCTTGTTGAATCATTAATGATGTTGAATTATGATTGTGTTGTTGTGAATTGTGCAATGTTATGAAACGGTCAACCCCTCATTATTTGTGTGAACATGTCATCTGTTTTATTCTGAGGCATGGTTGTGACAAGTGTTATGTAAATTGAGAAAGAATAAGAAATTAAATAGGATGTACCATTTCGAGGGACGTACTGCGCGCTGGATGGATACTATATTTCGAGGGATGTATCGCACGCCACGATGGTTGTTATAATTCGAGAGACGTATGGCTGCAGCGATGGTTACTATTGTTGAGAGTCATATCGCGTGCCGCGATGGATACATGGACTGATATGTCCCCTATGGGTCCCGGACTGAGAGAAAGTGGGTGTGTATTGTTAGGACAGACACTATACTTGAAATTGCATTTCATTCTATTGCACGTCTTTATCATTGGTGAACTTGATCTTGTTGTTGTGGATCTTCGGAGTGTCTTTTTTGTAGATCTTGTGAGTGTCTTATTTGAGATCTTGTGATCAATGAATACTGAGTCTTTTGTTGAGGATATATAATTTGTTAAAGTGTTGTTGTTGAGGATATGTAATTTGTCAAAGTATTATTGTTAAGGATATGTAATTTGTAATAGTGTTGTTGTTGAGGATATGTAATTTATTAAAGTGTTTTTGTTGAGGATATGTAATTTCTCTAAGTGTTTTTGTTGAGCTATGTGTTATGTAAACGATGAGTTGTTAGGTTGGATTGGTTTTATGCAAGTTGTACTTGTGGAGGTTCAAATAGTGTGTAAGGAGTACCCATATTTTGTTGAGTACTGTGTGGTTCAGTTCTCACCCCTTGCTTCTGCAATATTTCACAGGTTACGGGCCCAGATCTTCATGAAACTTTATATTCTCTTCATTTTCGTCTTCATTTGGAGATTTGTGAGGTAGTTGTTTTTCTTCTGAACGAACCTTTTTGCTCATGTTTATGTTATTGTTTTACTTTAAAACCAATGTCATTGAGACTTTCTTATTTTATTTCATTCGAGTATTTATATTATAGGCTTGCACACGTGACAATCAGGTTTTGGGGGTATTTTAAGTTGATTGTAAATTTTCAACATATTATTGTAATTGTTCCATTTTGGGTCGTGACATATATTGTGCTAAATAATAGATGATACATACATACGGTCCTCCAATTAATATTTTTTTGTTTCTTGAACAGTGTTTAATAACCGCATTAATGTTTAATTAATTTATTTTCGCGCCATCGGACTATAGCGTTTTTTCTATAAAATCTTCCAACAGTTTTTCTTTATATCAAGTCAATAGGATATGAAAAAAAATAACTCAAAATTATTAAAAAATTAATTGTAGCGATTTCTTTTTGAGATACCAAATTCATCTTTTAAGCATTTCAATGAATGTTTATTTTTTCAAATTAAATATAAATAGATTTATTTTGTTTTAAACATAATTTATAAATCAATAAAAACGTAATGAAAATTCGATAAAAAAAAAATAAGAATATTGAACTAAATAAAATAGGATATTGCTAATTATACAATTTTAATCATAAAAACAAATATTGAAAATAACAATAAAATCATTCACAAGCCCAAGCATTTTTTTTCGGGTCTCCTCTTCTTCCTCTGGAGTAAAATTATTCTTATATCAAATTCTTTAAGTACTTCTTTTGGTTTTTTTTCTTTAATCCTATCACTACTTCTTGACACATTATATCCAATATCTCCTTATCATTATAAAAATTAGTAGCTAAGATGGGAGCATGCAAAATCGAGTTGTGCACATTCAATAAAGCATTGTCAAAATCCATCAACATGTCTTTGGAGACGTCATCCTACAAATATTCTTTCAGTATTTGATCACTTTGGTCATTTTTTTAATGAAAATTACGCAGAGAAATGGCATTTGTAACACAGTCATCTTTAACCATATTCTTGCTAGTTTGTGATCTTACGACTATCGCCACGTCGAGTACAAGTTGTCACACACCGAGCTTACACCCCTAGACGTAGCCGTCACTCGGTGACCATTGTTGTCCTCGAGCGAACCCTTGGCCTTGCTTACTTAACTCAACGGAAGACAACAACATGCTTATAAAATGAAGGAACTCATCTGAAATGATCAATAATATTATCTTGATTGTAGATACTACTATACTACTAACACTCGTAACTGGATAAAATGTCAACCAAATCTCTAACTTAAGAATGGAAAGTAAAGACTACTATACTGCTAACTGTCTATGAAGCCTCTAAGCTGACTGAGATGAACGTTAGGACAAACCCCACAACATTCTATTGAATAAATCTAGAAAGCAATAAAAATATGTCCTCCGTAATGAAAGGAGGCTCACCAATTGACTGTGGAGTGCTCAACTGGATCAACGGTGTGCTGGATGTCGATCCTCGTTACCTGCATCTACATCATGATACAATGATGGCCAACTGGCATTAGTACATTGATGTATGAGTATGCAAGTTTGAAATCTAAGCAACACATATGCTTGAAAAGGGGTAAGAATGAACACTTACCTTGGCTCTATTGAACTAGTGATCTACTAACTCTTATTCAATATATATAGTTTAAAAGTAAATGCAATATAAAGAAATGTCGACTGAAAATATGATGAATACTCTAAATGTATACAAGTATACAATACTATCTTATATGTATATATAAATACAATAACTAATGTATATGAAAATATAATAACTAATGTATATGAAAATACAATGTTGATGTCGGTGTTTCTCTATCTAACTACCATCACTTAAGATCTACAGTGATGATACAGCGTTACTCGGCTCACGCTGCTCGGCCATCCAAACTTTGCCAGAGTAAAGGACCTGAACTCTCTAATAGATCCACTAGTAAACTGTGAAAAGTAATCATATTAAATGTATGACCTTTTTTTACCCAATATGGCTACATGGTTTATGGGGTTGTGAGTTATCTGAACTCTCCCCCATATCGGTGCTCAATACTACACCAAAAAATATATTGGCTCTTATGTTTTTAAAAACATATTAATTCTGTTATTTGAGATTAGTGCTCAAAACATAGATTTTAGAAAAGCTTTCTTCGAAATCATATATTCCTATTTCTTCTATTATACTAGCCATAGGCTCTGCGGAAATCTAGCTTCCTTTCTTTCTCAAAAGTTTGAAATTTTTTTAGTTTAAGCTCTGATGGACTACTTTCTTCCCTTATAATTCTTGAGAAATGAAATAAACTTTGCTTTTTGCATACTCGAAACTTAACTCTTAGGGAAAACTTAGTTTTCTTAAAGCATATTAGAATTTAACTCAACTCTTTACTTTAACCTTAAAACAAAGCTAAAATGTTTGTTTAAGACTCTTGAATGCTTTAGGAACTTACTTTGACTTTCTTCTCAACTTTTAGACTTGACTCTTAACTTCCTTGTATTTGATATTAACTTTCCTTGAATTGGATTATGGATTCAAGGATCATGATCTCATGTTTATCGATGATTTTATGATGTTTAGATGTACTTTAGAGTGTTTGAATCAACTAGGAATGATAGGTACATCACCTAGGAACTAGTACGGAGAGATAGGGAAAGAACAAGGTCTCCAGGGGGTCGTGGCACTCTGAAAGGCGCGGGGAGCCAAGGCCTATCAGACAGACTCTGGTATGGGGCGCTCTGAGAGGCGTGGCACGCTAGGGCCTGTCAGACAGAGGCTGCCTTGAGGCGCTCAGGCAGGCACGGCGCCCCAAGGTTACCTGACGGGATCTTCAACTTTTCTTCTCTGTTTTTCATGTTTAAAACTCCTAAACTTCCATGGATCCCACCCCAAATACTTAGAATCCCTAAATACCTCATTACCCAATAGATTAGACCCGAAAACAGTCCATAAACATAAATCAGAACTCCTATAGATCAACTACAATTCAACCAACAAGAACTTCACAACTTAAGAACTTTAAGATTTCCATTCAAATAAACTCTATTGCTGTATTGAATCGAATTGGGAGTAGGTGAAAGGAACCTACACCAAATCATCTCACATAGCTCGATAGGTATCACCCCCGACGAAATCCACGCAATGATTCTTGGCATGTTTTCTTCTCCCTCTCCTTTCTCCTCTTTTCTCCTCTTTTTTTCTCTTCTCTCAAAATTCTAACTTGTTTTCTAAATGCATAAAAAGAATGGGATCAACTTGGACCCTAATTTATTACCCGAAAAAGGAATTTAAATAATTGGATAAGGAAAAGACTAAAACACCCTTAACTAATCCAGATTGGACTTTCTACTGTCCGACAACCTACTTTTGAAAGTCATATCTCCCTCATATGACCTTAAAATTTTGCAAACATGGCTCCGTTGAAAAGATCTCCCAAGAGATTTTCATCCATATAGAGGACTCACCCTAAGTCCTCCGGAGATGGAAGTTATGACCGTTTGAAAATGGCCAAAACTCATATTTGAAATCTGGAAATCTTCCAGACTTCTCTAATTATTTCCAAAAATGATTATTCTTGTTCTCTTAGCTTAAATTTATTTGTTTCAAGTTACTAGATGTTACACAAATTCCTTGCCATCACAAGTCCTTAGAGTTAAGAACTATGTGGAAGAAGACATGGATGGTCAATATTTATTTGACTCAAATGATTATAATATTTGAGAGGTTTGAATGACTTAATTAATATTGAATAAAATTTACACTATCCTAATTAACGTAGGAAGTCAAAATCGAAATATTTTTAATGGAGAATCAGTTTTGCATAAACAATGTTGAATTAGGAAAGTGTGAAAATTCTACGTAAACCGTATATATGTAACCAAACAAGATTACAAAAAAGAGACATCTTTTTTCTTCCAAATCTCAATTAGGAGAAAAAATATTTTTTGGTAATATCTAACCATGATGTTTGAAAGTTGTATTTAATCGAGAATATCATCATCTGTTAGGTAGGCCAACCGAGTGATCGAGTTGGGCTGGGAGTCAATGTCACAGAACCTTTCTCTAGCCAAGAATCCCATTATTAATCAAATCAAAGCGAATTCAATTCATTGGCAAATGAAAAAGCTATCGTTTTAACCCTCAAAAAAAATTCTAGAAAAGAGGAAGAGTCGCTAATACAAGAGAGTTATAGGTAAGCAAGCAAGAAGGGTAGGTGCAAAAAAGAGGGGCGAGGCAAGTGTCCCAAGAGACCCTTTCCTTACAGTCAAGTTGCTCTCCATCTCTAGAAAGTTTGTATCTAGGATTTGGTAATATCTAACCATGATGTTTGGAAGTTGTAAACAAATACATAATTATTCATCGGGACTATTGCTTAAAGAAATATAAAACCTCGTGTACATGGAGTTAGTGGGGATTTCAAATATTCAATATTTACCACTCAGAATAAATGTAACACATAGGAAGATAGTGATAGTAAATTTAAGTAATTAAACAAAATGATCATTTGGTGGAGATCATGTAATCTACATTTTAGGATTGTTTAGTGGAGATATAAATCAGATATTCATTGAAATTTGCCATTACAACATTTCTAACCTCAAATTTTAAAATTTTATATGCCGCAAATGTGAATTGATCATTTCTAGTGAATAAATAATATTTACAAGAATTGAAACATCGAAAGTTGCTCGTATCTATAATTTGGGATTATCTCGATGAGATTTGAGCTAATGGATATTGGAAAAACAATCAATCGACACCTACCCAATTAATCAAAAGTATCACAACGAAGATGTTTTGCAATATATAAATATTATATAAATGTGTTTCTAATTATATATATACATATATGATATATATTTGTACATCATACATATAGACGATCAAACATTATCTATAAAATATCGATATAGTACATGTAGATAGAGTCATTTAACTAGTAAGAGTTTTGGTCAATGATACAATTATTTGAGAAGCCATACTAAAATATTGTCCTGAAATTTGGAGTATTACAAGTATTTTTTCATAGCAATTGTAATAATTGATTTATTTTGTTGTAATATGTAAAGCCCATCTGTTAATAACGAGAAAGATGCACTATATATTGTGCAAAGGGAAAGACGATACATATATACGCTCCTTTAATTATTATTTTATAACTTTTCACTCAATCTTTAATATTTATATTAAAGTTCAACTAATACGAATTTGTTCCAAGTGGGATCTTGACTATAACGCTTTCTTTCAAGAATTTTTCTATACGTTCTTCCAATCTCTATCGTCTTACCCAAATCAAGTCGACGAATTTTTTATAAGCTCTAACACCAATTAACATTATTATTGAGTTTTTAAAAGTGTCATGTAAACCAATACAACCTTATATTAAAAGAGAAAAATCCATAGTGTCTCTTTTGTTTTTTAAGTTTTAAACTTTAGTAGTCTTTTAAAGGATTCCCTAATACTGAAATCATTTTTGTTGTTTTATGAGTAACTTCAACGAAAAGCCATGTTAACAGATTTTTCAGTACTTAAATTTGAAGGAATATTGATTGTATTGAAGTGTTAACCTAATAAGGGAATACATGGGAAATATATATAGGAGATATAGGAAGGAGTACTAATCCTAATAGGACTAGGATTAGTCCATAGTAAATACTAATATTATTTAATACTATTATTTGATACTATTTGTTATTATCCCCCCTCAAGCTGAGCTGAGCGGAAGCGAACGGAAGCTTGGAACTGAGGTAATCGTGTTGTCGGCTCGGGAGAGGCTTGGTGAGAATATCAGCCGGTTGTTCTTCAGTGGGTACATACTGCACAGTCATGGTGCCGGCCTGAACTTCATCGTGAACAAGGAGACAATCGTTATCAACATGCTTCATTCTGGTGTGTAGGACGGAATTCTTGGCCACAGAGATGGTTGATTTGTTGTCACAATAGAGAGAAGGAACAGTGCGAGTGGCGCGGAGTTCGCGAAGAATATATGTGACCCACATGGTCTCAGCAGCAAGAAGAGCAAGGGCGCGGTATTCAGCTTCAGTCGAGGACCGAGAGACCTTGGGTTGTTTTTTTGTACACCAGAAGATCAGGTTCGGGCCCAAAAAAACGAGAAACCCCGATGTAGATTTTCTTTCATTTTTATCATTCGCCCAATCTGAATCTGAGAAACCCCGAAGCTCCAAGTCCCCGGGTCGAATGAGTAAACCACGACCAAGAGTGCCAAAAATGTACCTGAGAATGCGTTTTAGACAATGGTAATCATGTTCACTTGGTTGATGCATGCGCTGAGCAACTCGGTTGACAGCAAACTGGATGTCAGGACGGGTAATGGCCAGATACTGTAGAGCCCCAATGAGGCTGCGGAAGTGGGTGATATCGGCAAAGGAGGTGTCGGCTCCATTCGTAGATGAAGAGACTGCCATCGGTGTTGGTTGACTGGTGCATTTTTCCAGTCCAGCTTTCTTCAACAGATCTCGAGCATATTTTGACTAATGAAGAAACAAGCCGCTGCCTGTCCGAGAAACCTCCATTCCCAGAAAATAATGTAACGGGACAAGGTCCTTCATTTTGAAGGTAGTATGCATAGCTCGAGTGACATCCTGAATGAGAGCTGCAGTATAGCCTGTAATAATGATATCATCTACATAGACAAGAAGAATAAATGTACCGTGTGCCGAATGTCGAGTAAACAGACTCGTGTCGTGTACGCAACACGTGAAGTCGAGTCCCTGGAGGAACGTTTTCAGAAGTGTGTACCAAGAACGGGGGGCTTGCTTGAGCCCATACAGAGACTTCTGGAGTTTGCAAACATGTTGAGGGAAGCGGGGATCAACATAGCCCGGTGGTTGCGTCATGTAGATAGTTTCATCAAGCATGCCATGAAGAAAAGCATTGGAAACATCCAACTAATTGATGAGCCAATTGTTGCGCACGGCGAGTGACAGTACCAGGCGAATGGTTTCCTGCCGAATAACAGGACTGAATGTCTCGGAGTAATCAAGCCCATACTCCTGATTGTAGCCTTTAGCAACCAAACGAGCCTTGTACCTGGAAATACTGCCATCCGCATTGTGTTTAATTTTGTACACCCATTTACAGCCCACTGGGTGCCGCCCATGGGGCTTAGGTACAAGAACCCAAGTTTCCTGATCAGTCAAAGCCTTAAACTCGTCATCCATAGCATGACGCCAATAAGCATTTTTTGAGGCAACAGAGTAGGTTGTTGGTTCACTATCGGGAAGGGGTGTATTTGGTAGTATGGTAGCCTAAAAGGTTTTGGGTTTAAAGATACCGGTTTTGCCACGGGTTAACATGGGATAAGTATTGGGGGTGCCACGGGCGGTGGTGATTCGGGGGTGGCCGGGAAGGATCAAAACGGATCGGGCTGGAGATGTTGTGGGTATGGGGTGGTTCGGGTTGGTTGTGGGTGTGGGTGGTGGTTGCGGGTGTATTGTGGGTGACGGTCAAAGGGGTGATGAGGGGTGGTTGGGTAGTGGGTGGAGGTGTGGGGGAAGGTGGTGAGGGACCCTGTGAGTATGTTGGAAAAAGGGGAAGGACGCCAATGAATGATGTATTTGTGGAGGAGGAAATAGACTCATAGGGAAACTCATTTTCGACAAATTTGACATGACGAGATATGTAGACATTATGAGTTTGTGGGTCAAGACAGCGATAACCCTTGGAGGTAGGATGATAGCCCAAAAAAATACAAGAACGGGATCGGGGTTGTAATTTGTGAGTAATATGAGGGCGTAGCCAAGGGTAGGCAAGACACCCTAAGACGCGGAGGTTGGTATAATTGGGAAGTTTTTGGTAAAGGAGTTGATAGGGTTATTTGTTGGAGAGAGTGTGACTGGGCATTCGGTTAATGAGGTAGTTTGCGGTGGCTAGAGCTTCTACCCAAAAGGAAACATGGAGATGAGATTGATGTAGAAGAGTAAACACCGTTTCAATGAGATGGCGATGCTTACGCTCAGCCACCCCATTCTGTTCAGGAGTGTATGGACAGGAGGTTTGATGTATAATTCCCAAAGATTGCAGAAACTGGCCAAAGATGTTATTGACATATTCCTTTCCATTATCACTTCGAAAAATTTTAGCATGAGAATTGAATTGTGTTTTGACCATTTTTTCAAAAGTGACAAAGGTGGTGTATGCCTGTGATTTGTGTTTTAGTGGGTACAACCAAGTGTATTTTGTAAAATCATTCACAAAACAAATATAATAGCGAAAACCAGCAAATAAAGGAACAGCAGTAGGACCCCATAGGTCAGAATGAATAAGTTGAAAAGGTGCAGTTGTACGCTTCTCTGATAAAGTAAAAGGTAATTTATGAGATTTAGCAATTGAACATGAGTCACAATTGTTTACATGAATGGAAGAAAAACCTAATTGAGACATTAAAGAATTTATTATTTGAGTAGACGGGTGACTCGGACGACTATGCCACAACAGACTGTGGCCATCAGCCGAAAGAGCCACCGGAGCCACAGGAATGCTTTCTGAAACTGGGTGGGGCAGACGAACTTGTGCCAGGAAGAACGTACAGACCATGCTCACAGGGGCCCTGAAAAATCACCCTCTTGGTAGTATTGTCTAGGATCTGAAAATCATTAGAGGTGAACAAGAGTGAGAAATTATTGTCTTTTGTGAATTGTTGAACTGAAAGGAGATTGGATTTAATAGAAGGGACGTGGGTAAGGTTACCTAGGTGAAAGATAGCGGTGGGGGTTTTAATGGTACCCGTGCCAGTGTGAGAAATATTAAGGGACTCACTGTTGCCAACAGTAATACCATTGAAGCCATGATATGGATTTGGAGCGTTAAGCTTGGATAGATCAGAAGTAACGTGCATGTTGGCCCCAGTATCCAACAGCCATTCAGAGGAAGGGCCGGCTTGAGATGCATAATTGGCACAATTATCACTATTTCGGCTCTCCTCATACCGAAACCAGCAACGAGCAGCGGTCTGTCCTGTTTTCTGACAGATTTGACAAGTTGGACGATCCCGCTCGTAAGTGCCCTGCCCGCCGCTGCCGAAGGAGTGCAGGCTGTTGTTGCTGTCGTGCTGCTGACCGTCGTACGGCGGACGACTGCCCTGCCGACCGCCGTGCCCGCGGCCTCCGCTGTTTCTGCCGTAGCCGCCGCGTCTCCACTGCCGGCCGCCACCACGCCCCCCGCGATAGTTCTAGCTTGCGGTGAGGGCGGTTGCCGGCTCCATAACAGCGGCTTCTTGGAGAAGAAGTTTGCTCTCCAGATCCACGTTGATTTCTTCACTTTTTAGCCACGAGGAGAGAGTAGCCAGGTCAATGGGCGTTGGACTGATGCGAACCGCCTGTTTAATGGAGGAGTAAGATGATGGGAGCCCCCGAACGACACACATGACGAGATCTTTTTTGGGAATGATTTCGTTCACGGTGTCGAGGGCTGTGATGATGGTGGAGACCTCGTTTAAATACTCCTCCATAGTTTTCGTGCCTTTGGTAATTGTGTGGAGACGATCACGCAATTGAAAAATATGAGAGTGGGAAATTGATGCATAGCGTGTTGCGAGGGCCGTCCACAGGGCTGAAGCCGTTTTGTAGGATCGTACGTGTTTCTGAACCATGGGAGAGATGACCGCAATCAAACATGATCGGATCTGGCCATCCACGGCTTTCCAGGTGGCATGGGCCGGATTGGTTTTTTCTAATTTGTCCGTGGCGGTGATGACTGCCGGCAGCGGTTCTGTGCTTCCATCGACGTATTTGAGAAGGTAATTGGCCTCAAGGGCTGTAAGAACGGTGATTTTCCATGTAGGGTAATTTATGTCTGATAATTTTTCGGGAATCAGGGCATGAAGATGCTTGAGAAGGAGTTTAACGCCAGAAGGAAGTGAATCGAGAGGATCCACCTCGATTGTCATGGCTGCCGCCGCCCAAGAGAAGAGAGGGAACGATCGGTGCCCTAAAGAGAGAAAAAAAAACCTAGAGAAAAGAAGATCTAGGGTTTCTGGCTCTTGATACCATCTAGGTTTACTTCGAATTTTATATAAATAGCTCTAATTTATTTTCAATATAAATTCATAAATTTATAAATCAATAAAAAACCAAACAACAATTATATAAAAAAAGAAAAACAGAAGATAGAACTAAATAAAATAGGATATAACTAACTAAATCTTTATAATTCTAAAATTAAAAAAAAAAAAAGAACAAAATTTAAAATAACACTAGTGTTATAAAATCATTCAAAAACTGCTCAAGTATTCTCTTTAGGAATGTTCTCTTCTTCCTCTGGAGTAAAATCATTCTTGATATTAAATTTTTTAAGTATATCTTTTGGTGTTTTTCCTTTAATCCTATCAGCAACTTCTTGACATATCATACCCAATATCTCCTTATCGTTAAAAAAAATTAGCAGCAAAAATAAGATCCTACAAAATCGAGTGGTGCACCTTCACGAAAGCCTTGTCAAAATCTATCAACATGTCTTTGGAAACGCCTTCTTTAGAATATTTTTTTCTAGTATTCAATCATTTTGGTCATTTTCTTGCTATGAACATTAGGCAGTGAAATGACGTTTGAGACACAATCGTCTTCAACCATATTCTTGATAGCTTGTTACCTTATAGTTATCGCTATCGCCTCGTCTAGTACAAATTCCTCACAATAACAAGTCTTTAGAGTAAAAACTTTGTTGAAGAAGACATGATTATACTATGTTAGTTCATTTTTTTTTTTATAATCTTACTGAAAGGAGATTAGAATGATTAGAATGTATGAGAGGTGTAGAGGGCTTAATTTATAGAAGATTAGATCTTCTCTGTTGTAGTTGAAGTAGGAAGTCAAAAGAGTTTCTCTTTTGTGTCACAATAGGTAATTGTGAAAATTTTACCAAAACGTATGTATATGACCAAATAAAACTACGAAAAGGAAGCCTTTTTTCTCTTCCAATTCTCAACTAGGAGAAAATATAATTTTAATTTTTCAATCCCTAATATATAATCATGATTAACCCTAGGAAATAGATGTGATTTGAGTTGTCGCTGAGAATTTTGAGTGTGAAGGGGATTGAGAAAGCTTCTCTTTTTGGTGTACCCGAATCTCAGAGCTCATATTTCAGGTACTTACTTATTCATTCCAAGAAAATTTATTGAGACTATTGCTTTAAAAAATGAAAATTTCTTGAAATTGGAGTTAATGGTAGTGTGAAGTCAAGAGTTCTTCTATTATTTATTATCAATGAATTTTTATTTTAATTTCTGTGCTATTTGACTTTAAAAAATTAAACCTTCAATTATTCCAAATGTTTTTTGTTAACACATCAAATATTGATCACTCTATCCTTTAGGTAATCATGTGTGATGTTAAGCTTATAATGATACAACATATTTCAAGGTAATTTTTTATTAGAAGAGCCCAAGTATAACATATTTTCTACATAAGAGGATTAAATATACACATTTGAATTAATCAAAGGTTTAATATGCCTATTATTATACAAAAAAAACGACTAAGATTAAAATTTATCATAGTTGAGATATTATAGTATAAATTTCTCCCAATAATTTTCAGTAATTGTCTAAGACTAATAGTCAATTATTAATGACATTACCATTTTAGACTCCTATATAGTATTTGGTTTAATAAGATATTATTTTAATATTTTTGCCTATTTTAATCATACAACCATGATATGACTTTAATATTTTACAATGCATAATTGGAGGTGTCAAAATGGGCTGACCCAACCAACCTAACGGGCTAGAGGGTTAAATAGGTTGGGGCGGGCTAGTCCATTTAATTAAGGGTTAATAGAATAGCGGCCCAACCCAGCCCTAATCGGGCTACGGGTTGGGATGGGTTGGCCCTTCAACCAAAAAATGAACAATATTACTCTCTTAGAAATAGTATCGAATGTTGACGTATATGAACATGACATCAATTCATACAAAATTTATTTATAAATCACACTTCGGTGAATACTTACAAAAATACATTTATGAATCACAAACTTTGGTGAATACATACAAAAATACATAATAGCCAACGTAAGATTTAGCGGATAAATGTTATTTCATCATTTCTCCCACAAAAACTAGCTGCTTTAAAAGATTACCAGCAACATAAGGCAGCCTAAATACTTAACAAATCTAAATTTCGAAATATTATATGACTCATTAATTAATATTCTATAACTCCACTTCTACTTCCACCATTGATCACATTTGAATCAACATGTGGCATTATTTCCTTAGGAAGTTCATCTTCAACTACAATTCACAATGCAAGATGATATTGCAAAATATTTGATTTTTATTTTTCAAAATATTTATCATAAAATCTTTACAATTAAAACACTATTAAAAATATATATAAAAAAAGATTAAAAATTAATAGCCCACGGGCTGGCCTCAGAGGCTTGCGGGTTGGGCCAAATGGGGCGGGCTTAAAAGCCTCGTTCATAAATGGGCCAAAAATATTAAGCACAACCCCACTTATTTCAAGGGTTGGGTTAGCTAGCCTCGGGGGCCAAGCTCATTCTGACGGCTCTATGCATAATCACATATATATAAATTTTCTATATTACAAGAATAAAATAAAAAATTATTTATAGTGAGAGAGGGAAATACATTATTATCAAAAATAATTTTCATTAGGCATTTGAAATAATCTTCTAAGACTAAAATGATCAAATTGGTAATGACAATATCATTTTAGTCTCTAAGCATCATCTAGTCCAATAGGATAATATTTTTATACTTTTAACTTTTAAATCGTTTGAAACTTGATATGCTTTTAATATTTTTCCATTCATATTCATCGTATATTATTATAATCATATATTATTATAATGAAAGAATGTTAGGCAAAAGTTGAATTATATTTTGCCCTACATTAAATTAAAACGTTATAAACTATTTAATAAATTAAAGAAATAATGCACAAATACTCCCTCAACCTATGCCCAAAATCTCAGAGACACATTTATACTATACTAAGGTCCTATTATCCCCCTGAACTTATTTTATTAATAATTTTCTACCCCTTTTTGGCCTACGTGACACTATTTTGTGGGCCAACGCTGATTGACTTTTTTTTTCAAGCTAGTGCCACGTAGGCCGAAAAGGGGTAGAAAATTACTTATAAAATATGTTCAGGGGGTAATAGGATCTTAGTATAGTATAAGTGTGTCTCTGAGATTTCGGGCATTGATTGAGGGGGTACTCGTGCATTTTCCCTAAATTAAATACTAAATAGTAACTACATGAATAATTTATTAACACCTTTTACTAATTTACTTGTAAAACCAAATCAATAGTAACAATTATGCTAGACCAAATACATAATTAAATGTTACAACTAATGTTTTTTACCACTTTTATTTCCACTTTATAATTAGTTTAAGTTAGTAACTCTTTCAGCTAAAGCCTCTTAAAATTACTGTATATCTATAAATTTTCATATTAAGAAGGTAACCAGCCCTCATCAACTTGCACAACTTTTTTTCTATTTTCTTTTTAAATTTTCTTATATTTTTCCTATATAATTTAATATTAAATGCCTAAAACATTAATAAAAAGACTATTGTTAAGTATAAGTCGAAAACTCACATATTTTGTCAGTTTCAAGAAGAAAGTACAAAAGTCTTTTATCTCAACATTAATAAGAAGAAGAACATGTTGGCTTAACCAATGCGTTTGTCACTTTTTGGGGTCTTTTGTGCTGGTACGTGGTAAAATGGTTGAAAGGTAGATTTTCTATTTTTGTTTACATTTATTTAACATCTCAAATAATCACAATATTTGTTCAACAAGAAAAAAATTGTTTAAGTTCCGATAGTCAATAATACATTTACATTACTCTATTTAGTCGTTAAATTACTGTGCAATATTGAGAAGTTAAGATCTTTTGGATTTATTTTGGATAGGCTCTTATCTTGGTATCTTTAACACAAATATTTTTATGGTTGTTTTCCTCATAAACTTTAATGTGATTGCAGTTAAAGCGTTGTGCAGAGATGCAGCGCTCCTGGAAATGTATAATCTTGCCAGACATTTCATCTAAATTATCATGTACTATTAAGTGATTAATTGTTATACTGCACAATATAAAAAAATCTACTCGACTTTATTTCATTATTTTGGGTTTGTAAGGTTGTGAATAATCCCTTTCACTTGTGTTTAAGTCAAAAAAATGTATCACAAATAATAATTTCAATTTCAATAGAATTTTACCCATCAATCAATTATAATTATTTGAGGATGCAATTTTAGTACATGTGGAAGACTTGAAGGTTGTTTTTTTGAAATTTTTTTTGGTTCTTTATGTTTTTATAATTCCTTTGGATAGGACATACATGACTTTTTCTTTCTGTTTCCAATACATTCTTATATTCTTCACTTCTTTATGTATTAGTGAAAAATGACAGAAAAATTTATCAACAATTTATTTTTCGGTTCCAATATGTCAACACAATCATATCCAACTACAGAATGAGGTATTTATCTTTTCCTCTTTATATTTTTACATGAATTCACAACTTTTGATGTACAGGGTTTTTCTTTTTATAAATTGAACATAAAAGATTAGTTCATTGCACTTTTGTGTTTTATCATCATATAATTTTAGTGTCATTTTTTATTTATTAGTTATCTTTCTTATTTGGTTAATATATTACTTTCTTTATCTTTTTTCATTTTGTATGATATGATGACATTTACATTTTATTGCTTTTCACATTAATTGAGTTGATGTTACAAATGTTTCAATAAATGATATAGACTTATATAAATTTTATACGGTAATAACGATCAAACATGCAACGCACGTTCCTTGAACTAGTTATATTATAAGTATGAAATTCCCATATTACAGAAAATATCAAACTTTTAGAGAGTAAAGTGTTATTATCCTGAATAATTTTCTTATTTAGGCATTTGTAGTAACCACCTAAGGTTGATTTAAGAGAGTACAATGTGTTATTCTCAACAGTTATTATATTCTTCATTTAAGGAAAATTAATTTTTTTGTCAAGCCCCAAAAAAATGGTTGTACCTCAAGTCATGATGATATCTACTAAATCCCACTAATTGGTAAGCCAACCTTAAGTGTAGAATGGAGGTAACTATCCTAGAAAGTAGAAGCACCAACAGAAACTAGAAACAAGGCAACTAAAATAGATAACAACATAGAATCACATAAACCAACATATATACATGTATCGAATGAGGTCAAAATAGACAAAAGATCCATCCCAAAAAATGGTGGACATCGATTGTCATGATCCAAACCTCGAGTCATGATGACACCTACCGTACCCCATTAATATGTAAATCAATATGTATTCCAGAATAATAAGTAACAGGAGTATCGAGTAGAAACAACAAACAACTAAAGATAAACAAAGCATTTCAATCATAAGATGTTTTTAGTACTAAACATAGTTTAAGGACGAAAGTAATGATCCACACCAAGTTCTAGGGCGTAAAACCACTATGTATCCCACCGTCTCAAGATTTTGGCAGGGTTCAAAGCTTTTCAGTCCACACTAGAGCTCGTTAGCATCAGCGGGAAATACAATATGATTTGCTTAAGGTGAGGGTATCAATGGCTCCAAAATATAATGGAAGGTAAAATCAAGACAATTTGTACATTTTTGTCTCATTCAACAATACAATTTAAGTTGTTAGACTAACCATTAAGAAAAAGAACTAGATCTGGATTCACCATCATTATTATTCACCCATAAAAACAAGCAGAGCGGTGTATCTGGCTGTGCAGCCCATTCTGTCCACGAACCATCATAGACTGGAATGCCAGTCTTCCCATATCTATGGAGGCCCTAAAACGATAAAGATAGGGATAAATGAACTTTGAATTCATCCCTCTTTTGTGACAATGGTATAGCCGTATGAATACTAGGCATTGATTAATGTACAACAGTACAAGCGAGAGCTGTATAAAAGAAAGCGGATTCAACTGACCAAGACAAGTATGCAAGCAGTTACACCTATGCCACAAGAGGCAACTATAGGCTTGTCCAAAGAGATTCCTGCAAAAAAAACAAGTATTGTTAAATCAGTTACCTAGAGAGCAAGGGAATTTCAAAATACATTCATACATTCCATGGTTAAACAAGAATTATTCAACCAAAAAAAAAAAAAGGTTAGACAAAAGATTTACACAGTACGGAATGAAACAGTGGCAAATCTCCATTTCAAAGGGGAACCTTTTGCATACGTCATAATTGCATAAACATGCAAAGGAAAAGACATTATATTTTTCCAATGAAAAATAATGCATCAATACACCGTTTTTAACATATGGGCTACTGTTTTTATAAGGTCTAACATTCAACAAAGCTAGGGGTAACAGGAAAGCAAAACCACAGAAATGCAACATGCCACGGGATAATAGTGTTTGTGAGTCTAGTTCTAACCTTGTTGACCAAATTTTTTCTCGAGCTCTTCACGGGATAAGAGTGTTTGTGAGCCATCCAACATCTGATAAAAATCACCACAAACATATAGATTTGAATATTTAAATTTTTTAAAAGATTTGAATGTATCACAGAAGGGATTAAGCTTTGGAAACAAGGAAATACAGGCAAAACATGTAAGCACATTTCATTATTTTACCCTCTCATACTGATGATGACTGCCCAAGGTTGATTCAGAGCTTCAACTAGATAGCCTCTACATGGTTTTTATCATTGTCAACTGTGAGAAACTTTTATTGTGATACACTCGATAGTCCAGATGATACCAATGACTGGAAGTAAATTCTCCATGGTCAATAGTTATAATTATGCTTGGCATTATATGGACCTTAGTTTCTTACATGAATAAGTTGAGGTTTTGCATTTTATAGAGTTAATGGGCTCATTTGAATAAGGACATACCTATGGTGTTCATTGACCTAGAGAAGGCTTAGATAAAGTCCCAAGAGAGGTTCTATGTTGGTGTTTGGGAGTTAGAAGTGTATCGGTGGCATAAAGTAGAATGATTCAGGACATGTACAATATATGCAAGAGCCAGTATGAACACTGGGAGAAGACTTAGAACACTTCTAAGTCATAATGGAGTCTCACCAGGGATCCGCTCTTAGCCAGTTTCTAGTTGCGTTGGTGTTGGATGAGTTAATGTGTCATATCAAAGGAGAGGTGCCATTGTGAATATTATTTGAAAATTACATAATACTAATTGACGAGACTCGCGATGCAGTTAATGCTAGGCTGGAAGTTTGGACACGAAATCCTAGAGTCTAAAGGTTTGGGTTGAGTGGTACCCAAAAAGAGTGCTTATACTGCAAGTTCAGTGATGAGACACACAAGGTTGGCGTACAAGTGAGGCTTGATAAACAGGTCATCCCAAAAGGAAGTTTCAAATATCTAGGGTCTTTGTCCGAGTAAAATCATCCTTTTCTTATTAGACATTCTTGCCTTTAGATTCTTGCTTGCTTGTGCTTTGATACTTCCCTAGCGATTCTTGTGTATAATTCTCTTAGACTTTAGTGCTATCATTCTTGTCGTATTAGTTACTCGTCCTTGGATTATTACTCAGTTGTGCTTCATTTCCTGCCTTATTCACTTTGGTCATTAGATTCTTGCTTTGTCTTTACTCTTAAGTATTGATTCCTTCTAATTTGATGTAAGCCCTTGATTAGTTATTTTCTCAGTCGGGGACAGAGTCTAGGGTCAGGGATAGTAAGTGGTTATTGGATCTTTTAGGTTGAGAGTGGGCTCTTGGAACATAGGGACTTCAATGAGGAAGTTCATAAGCTAGTGAAGATTCTCAAAAAGAGGAAGATTAGTGTAGCTAGTGCCTAGGAGACCAAATGGGTAGGTACTAAGGTGTTTGATGTGGGCAAGTATAACTTTTTATACTTAGTAGTCTTATGGAATACAAATAGAGCAGGATCCTTAATAGCTAAAGAGCTAAGAGAGCAAGTGGTAGAACTTTGGAAGATCAACAACAGGATGATTACATTAAGTTAGTCATTGGAGGGTGCACTTCGAACATCGTTTATCCATACACACCACATGCGGGCTTGGGGAAAGAGGACAAGAAGTGATTTGGACAAGGTAATGAAAGGTATACCGATCACTAAGAAGTTATTCATATGAGGAGATTTCAATGGACACATTGGGCCAACTTTACGGGGCTATGACAAGTGCATAGAGGTTTTGGTTTCGGGGACAGGAAAACTGAAAAGGCTCACATCTAGATTTTGCAGGAGTCTTTGGGTTGGGGTATCCAGTTTGAGCTTCTAAAATGAAGAGGAGAACTTGGTAAGTTCCATAATACAATGGGTAAGTCTAAGACAAAAACACTATTTTCTCCCTAAGAAAGATGATAAAGGTCTTTGTAAAGACTAGGTTATCCAGGCGAGACTCTTATGAACCAACATAAGCTTCTAGTTTTGGTAATACATTTGGAGATCAGGAAGAAGATGAAGAAGATCTCTTGGGACTCTTCATCGAGGACTAGATATCTGGTGTGTGGAAAATTTATTATAGGGACTCATCATCGATAAACATTAATTGGGATTGATCGATACCATGTTAAATTAAGCTTTAGCATTATCTCAAACCCAAAAAGATAGCTCAAAGGGAGGATTCCTCAAACCTATAACTAGACCACCTATCCTTTTTTACTCTAATGTGGGACTCTCCAACAATTATCGTATTATTCAATTGTAGCCACTGTATAGAATAGTTTGTC
Organism: Solanum chilense; assembly: GCA_032847665.1. NCBI lineage: Eukaryota > Viridiplantae > Streptophyta > Magnoliopsida > Solanales > Solanaceae > Solanum > Solanum chilense. The sequence goes on along the minus strand of CM064968.1, from coordinate 5,810,464 downwards.
ATTGTTTCTCACTTCTGTCATTTCCTATTTCATACTACTTAGAACCATTCTTTCTTGAGTCGGGGATCTATTGGAAATAGATTCCCTAACTCCAAGGTAGGGGTAAAGTCTCCGTACACTCTACCTTCCCAAGACTCTACTTTGTGGGATTACAATGAGTATGTTGTTATTGTTGTTTAATCCAAAAGAATAAGAGATCGACGTTGATCTCAAACTTCGTATTGGTGTTTGAAGGACGAAAAAGAGGATCGCCTCTAGAGTCTTGTGTGATAAAAGTACACCACCAAAACTTAAAGGCAAGTTCTATTGAGTAATGGTTAGGCCGACTATTGTATGGGGCGGAGTGTTGATCAATTAAGAACTCACATGTCCAGAAGATGTGAAGTGCGGAAATGAAGATTTGTGGTCGATGCCTGGGTATATTAAGAGAGATAAGATTAGGATTTGATTGGCCTGTGTTGATAAGATAAGATAAAGGAGGCTAAAATGGTTAAGACACGTGAAGAGGAAATGCACAAATACTCTATTTAGGAGGTGTGAAAGGTTGGCAATGGTGGGTTCATGGAGAGGTATACAAAAGAAGTATTAGAGAGAGGTTATGGGACATGACATGGCACATCTTTAGTTTACCGAGGACATGACTTTTTATAGAAATTATGGAGATCACGGATTAGGATAGAATTAGTAGGTAATTAAGTATTGTCTCGCTTTCCTGCAAAAGGCCTGGTGGTAGTGTAGAGAAGTGTACTTGTTCTCCTCTCATTCTAGTACTATTAGTATCTGTTCTCATAGTTCCTTGGCCTATGAATTCTACCGCTGTTTGTTATTTCTGGTACCTCGATTGTCACATTATTTTGCTATTGCTACTCTTTCTTTTTTGAATGTTAAGTAATGCTTTCCCTATTTGAAATGTCTACTTTACTATTGTTTTCCCTTTTAAATTGCTTTATAATATTTTACATGAGCAGGGAGTCTATCAGAAACAATATCTCTACCTTCTCAAGGTAGGGATATTTTTTTCGTACACTCTACCCTCCCCAAACAACACTCATGGAACTACATTGGGTATGTTGTATAAAGAGAACAGATATAAGCAATTCAACTTGCCTATTTCACACATTATGTAATGAGATATCCCTAATAAATCATGAGTCCATGACTGTGGCAAACTTGAGCATTGTCAGGAAAGATATAATGGCAACATTTTCAGATTTCATCCTTTCTCGACGGTAACCACTAATTTTGTTATCTATGTTTTCCTGCTCACTAAGGTACATCATTTGCAGACATTACCAAATGTTTTGCTATGCCAACATTCACATTAGGAAATGTAGCATAAGAAAGAAATACATATTCATATATCGGCAATCTAACTATGTAAATAGGAAGACATTCCAAAATTTATTACTCCGGCCTTTCTAACGATACAACAAGACAGTAGCCTCTCTTGACTAGCATATTGAACTAATTGTTTATAAGGAAAGAATCCAACAAGGCCCTATAGATGAAAAGACATGACAAAAGATAGTACTCTAATCAAACGACATATTTAAAAAGGCACAAAGACAATTTGACTTGCATATTGAACTAACTGTTGCAAAGGAAAGCATAACCTCATTATTTACGTTTGAAATTGAATTCTTAGAGTATAGGATGTTCAAATTAAACATCACTATTATTCATAACATGTGCCAAATATTTTCAGACTTAATGTGTCGCCTAAATTAGGATGGAGAAGTAAAAATCTTAAAGTAAACCCACAAGGGTTGTAACTGCTTCAAAATAAAATCTACTTATGTCATCATGTGAGTTTTCTTGAGCAAATAGATTAGCATATTAGTCAATCACATTTTAAAATATATGTTTGCAGATATGATGAAGTACCTAGATTTGCATCGAGCATCTATATGCTGATATGTCCTGTATTGAATGTTCCTTTTAACCTGAACATAACACAAATCATATCTCCATATCTACAGCCAAGCTAGAAGTATTCTGAAGAAAATTCATACATTTATGGAGAATATATTGAAAGATTCAATCTTTCTGGATGACCTATGTTAAGTTACAAGATTGTGTTCACATTTTTTTTTCCAGTATTGAACTATCATACAATCATCAAACTATAACCAGAATCCACGAACAGATCAAAGTATTCTGTAGAAAATAACCTCCCATGGTGATAGTTCTAATCCTAATGGTAGATTTTTGCAGAACAAAGTTGCACAAATGGTAACAAATATCAACAAACAAGCTCATAAGCTAATACTTACTAAATTGCAGTCCACTTGTAGTTCGTTAATGTTTAACCTTTTGTTTCTCTTTTTGACCAGTAAATTATGTTCCTAGCATAGACATTGTGCTGGAGACTGTATGATACTACACTTACCTTTCTCTAAAAAAAAAATTCTAATTTTAAGCAAATAAATTTTGAATACAGCCATCAGCTTCATGATACATGGCTACATGCAACTACCACCAAATGCTGTAGGCAGAAAGCAATCAAGGAAACCAACCTGATCAAGATTTCAGACAAGATGAAGCTGAAACTTGTTGTGGAAGGTAGTAGGTCCAACCTGCACATTAAAGGATCTAAGAGAAACATTAAAACAATATAACATTAAAAGCACAACATCAGAAAATACGAAGAGAGGGAGAAAGAATATGTGCCAAAAAGTTCTACACGGCAAGAAAAACTGGCCTTGCCATCGTATACAACAACTTCATCTTTGTTCTTGATTCCAAGATCAGATACAGCAGCTGCAAATGCTTCTTCGGACGGCAACATATGTGGCAACTGATTAATCAACAAAGCTTTTTTATCATAAAAGGTGATGAAAATCTGAAAGCATGCAGGATGGCTCACTGAAGCATCTATTACAGTATAGTAGAAACATATATTGAAAAAAAATGTATGGTAGAAGAGAAACTGAAACCAAAGAAGGTTTAGTAATATGCAAAGATTATGTCGAGCAAATCACTCTTTCCAGAGGAGAAATAACTTAGCATGAAAGATATCTCACATTTGTAGTTCGATCTGTTATTCCATCTATATAAAAAAATAGTGCTCCAGGAATGCAAGCAACCTACTCAAAGAATGAAAGTGATTGTCGAATAAAATTACCATAAATGTGACTGAGAAAAAGAAATCTGTGAACATATTTACTAGCCAACAATCAGTGATTCAAGATAAAGCAGTGTCATCCAAATAGAATTTCATAGGAGTCAGTACTATTTGACAGATGCCTTACATAATACAACCAACACCACGCACCCCAACCAAATAATTGGAAGAGAAAGAAAACATGTGCAAATGTATTGCTAAATAGAAATGAACAGAAAAGGAAAAGAGTTGTCCTTTTTATATGCATGAGTGGAGTGAACAAAAATTGCAACTTCAAATTTTAATATTTACAACATCAAATGTTGTTTAGACTATTGTAGTAACGGCCATACTATCACCATCTTATTCTTTACAAAGTATTTTGTCTGCTAAGACTGAAAAGATCAGAAACCTTTAAGTCGGGGTCTCTGATGTTGGCATGGAGACTGTCAACCGAAGTTCGTTGGTTGATATTGCTAGTGTTGAGAATGATGGTTGTGCCCCAACCGACGAGGAAGTCATACAATGAGTAAAATAACCACTAACCTTGTTAGATTAGTAAGTTGGAGCTGCATGCTAGTGATTTGAAATCCTCTGCAAGAATTAAGCGAATGATCAACTCTCTTGCCAACTTTCCAAGGAAAATGAAATTCAAGAATATACAAGCCAGAAAGTGGTGCTGCTGATAAAAAGTTTTCACATGACTAAGGGTGTGTTTGGTACGTTTTCCAATTTTCTCATGTTTGGTTGGGATAAAAGTTTTTGAAAATGTTTTCCAGATAAACTCATTTTCCTCAAAATTAAGGAAAATGACTTTCCTTCAAAAGTTAAGGAAAACATGTTTCAAAACTCTCATCAAATTTCAAATTACATTTCTTTTTTTATAAACATCAATTTCTATAAAATATTTTCAATTTCAAAATTTTATATTTTCACTCCGCATCTCCCCGACAATCCTTCCAGCCCCTCCAAAAAAATTGTTTTTAAAAAAGTATTTTCAATTGAAATTTTTTATTTTATCACCCTGGACCATGACCCCCCCCCCCCAAACCCACCCACCCAGGATTCCCCCCAACCAAAAAAAAAAAGGAAAAAGTATTTATTACCCTCCTAAACTTGAAGCTTTTTATTCAATTTACACCTAAACTTCATTTCGTTTTAATTATCCCCTCCCCTCCTGAACTCGTTTATTCATCCAATGTGTACACCTTTTTTGTCTGATCACTACAACCGTGTCTACACGCGCATGAAACCTAGATAGATATTTTTTCACCTAGATAAATATTTTACCACTTAAATAAATATAAGTCACCCAGATTAAAACTTCAGGGCCAATTTTCATACCTTCACATCGATTAAAACTTCTCGACGAAGCTTTGCTCTAAACCTCTCATCGATTCTAAAAGGTGTAATCGAAGATGAAGTTCAAAAAATTCGGCAAGTGTAAGACTGAGTGAAGGGTAGATTTGGGTCAGTTGCATTTTTGGAGTAAAGGCTTTCTAGATTTCGTGAAGTGTTTGGTCGATTGGTCGATTTTCTTTTGATCTTGTCTGAAATTGTTACAAAGTAAGTGATTATACACTATATTTCATGAAGTATTGATGTGTTATTGTTTGTTTACATTAATTTTTCATTCATATTTTGCCTTATTTTCCGTTTAAGGTTTCTCCTTGATTTTACTAGGGTTTCGCCATAGTTTCCGATTAGGGGTCTGATAGTTTTCAACTAGAATGTTCACTTAATGAATGTATTATTTTGAGTTGTTCACCTTATGCATGCATGAGTATTAAGGTTTTTGGTAATCAGTTTAAAAAATTAAGGCTTTTTAGTAAAATTAAGGCTTTAAGTATTAGGGTTTCTGGTATTGTTAAATGGTGGGGTATTTTATAATTCCCTTATGTATATTGTGTAGGCTGCCTATTGTATAATGTTGAGTAATATGTCTACTAAGTACCAATTATTTTTTTTTGCTTTTGTTTTGGTGTTATTGTCTATGTTTTGGTTTTGTTGCTTGCATTGTACAATATATTGATTGTTATTATGGTTATAGGTTGACACTATGACTACTAAGTACCTAAATTAAAGGTTCAAATTAGGGGGTATCTTGGTGAGTGAGGTAGGTCCAGTATATGTTGGGGGTAGGACTGAATATCTAGAGAATGTGAATGAAGATCATTTATCAACTCTTGAACTTACAAATTATGCTAAATCATTTGGGATTAGTAATTTAGAAAAAACATATGCAGCTCCATCTCTAGGGGATGATTTGGTGATATCGAAAAATGACATGGACATTTGTATCATGGAATTATTTATGCATGATTGGGACACAATAGATATTTATGTGTGTGATGACACTTTTATGGAGGATATGGTTCCCAGTAAATGTCAAATTAGTAAATCTTTAAGTCAAGTAGTTGAGTCTTATAATGCACATGTGGAATCTTTAACTCCACAGCCAAAAAACTAGATCTAAGGTTAGTTTCCTCTTATGCCTTCCAAGCTACTAAAAGAGTTGAGAATGATGGGGTTTCAAGGGTCCAATAAGAAAGTGATGATGATTATTCTTCAATAGACAGGACTGATACTGAATAAGAAGTTGAACCAACTGTCCACCAAGGAACTGAACATTCTACTCAAGAAGAAGTTGAGCCAAGTGCCCAAGAAAATGCAGAGGAAGACATAGGCAGTTATTCTGTTTGTTCTGGCCAGTCTAGTGGCTAGGGAAGTGATGTGCATGAGGAGTTGAGAATTGTTAAGGAGGTTGTGAGAAATCTTAGAGAAAGTAGGTGTGAAATAAGAAGTAAAATCCGAAAGGTTTTTTAGGTGAAGTTGGACTTGATGAAGGGTACGAGGATATTAAAAAAGGAAAAATAATTTGAAGGGTAAGCTAACAGATGATGAGCCATACTATGAGAGTTTTGACTGTGATATGTCTCAAACTGATGAAGAAGAGCCTTCTGATGATGAACTTGAAGGAGGGAGTTTAAGAGAGAGAAATAAGAGTAATAGGGTGATATATGATTCTTCTTGTGATGTTGTAATATGGCAGTGTGGTCTGGTATTTGAAAGTGTAAAACAATTTAGAGAAGCAATTACAAAATATGTTCTAAAAAAAGGAGTTCAATTAGACAAGTATGTGAATTACAGTACTAGAGTAAGAGTGAAGTGTAAAAGTGGTTGTCCATGGTTGTTGTATGCAAGCAAGGAAGGGAGGAGTGAGAACTTTACTATCAAGACATACAACTCAGGGCAGAAATGTACCAGGACCACCAATAAGATTTTGTGTAATTCAAAGTTCTTATGTAAGTATCTGAAATATAGGATTATTTCACAACCTACTATAATAGGGTGGGAAATACATGAATTGTTGAGCAAAGATTGAATGTTCATGCTCCATGCCACATCAAGACTTCCAATTCCCTACACTTTAGTCAAAAAGGGAAAAGAAGGGGCTAGCATATTAGATGCAATAAGTATGGAAGTCATGCAAAAACCATGAAAAAGGGACATTTAAAAAATAACATGATTTTCATGAATTTTGATTTAAAAAGCATACTATGAGCATAAGAACAACATTTAACAACATAGAAACACATAAGGATCATTTAAGTAATTATTCACATTTTTAAGAAAACATGAAAGTGAGGTACTTCACTGTACAGTGAACTTCTTCGCTGTTATAGTGAAGTTCCCTATCTTTACTTTATATACCTTTTATCATATAATCCCCTCACTAACATCTATCCTAAGACTCACTTAAGTAAGACAAAGAGTGACCACCCATACACCCTCTCTAGGAACACTTAAATGATCCTTAATACCACCCATGATGAGATATACACACTTATAAATACATCAATCACATGAACATGAGATCCTCCTACCCAAGGTGATTGTAAGGTTCATTAGAGTGAGTTGTGAAGCGAACGCCCATACAATCCCTTACACACACTCACTTAAGAGATCCTATAGACTACCTAAGATAGAATCATTCTCATTTAATACATCAACACATATATAATATGACATTCTCCTTCCAAAGGCTAGCAAAAGACTTAATTAATTAAATCAAGAAGTTAACGTCCATGGCTGACCTCTTCAAGATTACCTAAGTAATCCCTAAGAATACCTAAGTTTGGATCATGTCTACATAATCAACCATCTTCCCTAACTAGAGTCATTCTTAAGACTTATCTAGGTAAGATAAGAAGTGACCATTCCTATACCCTCTTCACACCTTAACTACAACACCCTTAACTACTCTAGATAAGTACTTATTCATTTAACATAATTTCTTAACTTAGGTCATTACATTCATTAGTTCATTTAAGACTCATTCATCACATAAGGACATTCAAGTAATGGTCTTGGACAAGACTTAGGGACTCTAACTAACACCTTCAATGCCTATTGTGCAATCCCTAGGTAGTGTCTCATTCCACCACCTAAACCTCATAGAACTTCTCTAATGCTAGCAGATTTCCCATATGATGAGAATAGGCAATAACCGACATACACCATGGTAGCAAAGCATGGAATCTGGAATTCTATCCTACTCTGATGAGGGTGTTCTACTTGCCAATGGAATAAGTTGGACACGTCCTATGTAGGCACATGGTTAAGAAATATGAAGGGCGTGCTTTGTTTCAGTCTCATTCTTTAGCTAGAATTACTCCCCTTACCATACTCACTCCGTGCTAGCCTTTGTTCTCACGGAGTAATTTACATTAAAAGTGCATATAAAGGGGTTCTATATTAAGTTCATAACTCAATCACATTTACCCTATGAAAGAGGTCCACTAGGGATACCTTACAATGGCGACAATAAGCTCATAATGACTTTCCTAAGGATTGATATAATTTTGTTCCATCAATCAACCTTAAGTCTATCATTCCTTTACTTGAAGGATACCATTACGGCTTTCGACATCAACATTCATAACCTTACCACTAGGTTCAAGGTTTCACACAAAGGACTCTCTTAACTTCATTTAAGGTCTCCTCTCATTCATACATAAAAGACTAAGAGGATTTACCATCCTAAGTCAAGACATCTCATATTCACCTTCATGCATGCATCAAGTAAGGGACATAAGTCAACCAAGACAAGACACAACATACTTCACTTTAACACATAGCACATGTCATTCTAAAAGTACATAGGAATAACCATTATCATCTTTAAGTCATGCTATACACTACCATAACATCATCAATATAACCATAATAGACTCATATAGTCAAGTAAAAAAAACCATGCATTTACCCTAAGACTATACACATAAAGCCATAATCATAGTCTAACATGATCACCTAAATAACATCAATAGAAGAAAACATATACCTTCACATTACTTATCATGTAGATATATATTATCCAACTTTACATAATCAACTAGACAAGTCATCAAAACACTTCAAGTAGTTCCGACAAGGCCATGATAATCATATTGCATAAAGTCACACCGACAAGGCATATGAATTCACATAGCACCACCACCATAAGTGGACCATACCGATAAACATTATAATACAAAATCTATTCATAATATTAAGAGAGTTAGGACAGCATACCACCCATTCAATATCACCTCTTCAATCCAAAGTTAAATCATCCAATTCAATACCATAAGGCCCTTAAACATGGCCATTAACATCAATTCAATAGATAAACTGTAATAATCAATGAATCTAAGTCAATTAAATATATATTTATCAATCTAAGACCAATTGGACATCGATTGGATACGATTCTCACATCATTCAATAGCCGATACAAAACTACTCTAGAATTCATAAGCATTAAGTGAATATCATTTTAATAAGCTTAATATTAAATGGATCTAAGAATAGACAATACTTAATTGATAAAATTGAAACATCCTATAAACTAATCAATAATCTACAAATAAATCAAGAGCCCATAACAATCTAAACATGAATTCATCAATATCAAAGCATGATCACATAACCCATATTTTAGTCAAATTGAGAGATTTGAGAAGGTCAAGGATTCATGATTAATTTGATTGGAAAACATCAATTATACATCAATAACATCATATCTTAGTGTTTGAAAACGTTTCATGCAAGAACCCAAGACTTAGAGAAGAAATTGGACTTTTTCATCTTTTTAAAATCTTTCAAAATCATCTTTGAAATTGACTCTAAGGTGATAGAAAGCCTTAGATGAAGAAATATCATACCTTATTAGAATAATCCAATGATTATTAAAAAATAAACTTTATTGAAGATCCATCTTCAAGCTCTATCTTCACCTTGAAATCTGATGGAGTTTTTTGAAGAACTTTGGGAGGGAATGGGTTTTGATTTAGGTTCTAGGGTTTAAAGGACAGTTTAATGACTTATACACTCTTAAAATACCCATAAACCTAAAACCACCGTCCTCTTATTTTATAAGACTTGGGGTGAATTTCCCAAAAAACCCCAAGCCTTAACAAAAAGGTGGCAGAAAAATCAAAGCACCATCGACACCTAGAATCGACTGTCGATAGGTGAGATCACACCCTGTAGATGGGGTCCGTTGGTTGCATCTGTAGCTTCTCAAACTCCACTCCACATGTCTCCATCGATTCCACCCATCGACGGTCCTTCGCCTGGTCGAATGACCGTCGTTTGGTTAAGCCAATTGCCACTGCCTGGTAGTGTTGAGCTCCAAGTTGGGGTCCTCCTTTTAGGGCTCTTTTTGGGTCCTACTTGGAGTCGTACCCGAATGTTTCCAACCCAAATATGTTCATATACGAGTTTAGGACCTACCACTTCAACTTCATCCAAAATGAACATGTAAAACTCGACTAAACATGCATAGACACCCAAGGTCATTTCGAGGAAAATCTTTCAAACGTCATGGACGTTCCTAGACCTTTGACCTCCAAACTTTATGAAACTTGAAAAACTGCCTATAAACACCATATTAAATCATATAATGACCTCATTAACTCATGAAACACATAATTAGGCATATAACGACATACGAGGCACATAAGTGACTTATTCGTCCAACGTCTTGGTGTCCCTTGACATTTTACTTCCAAATCACCTAAAACTCTAGACACTGCCTCTATACCACATTATAGACCGATTTAGGACCTTATACTATAATGAAAACTATGTTAGGCTCTAGCTTAACCTAAGTCATTTGAGGGGTGTTATAGTCTGGGTACGAATCCTCAAATGGCCAGTCTCTGTTCAAAACGACACCCAGAAGGATGCCCCATTGATCAAACGAAGGCCAGTATCTTGGAACCGTCGTTTGACACATGCAACTTTCTACAAGTGTCTTAGCCAAGGTGGGGGTATTTTGGGAAATTCACTTAAGGTCCTAAAAAAGTCCTAGACTGTTATTTCGGATCTTGTATGGTATATTAAGTTAGTTAAGACTCTAAACCCTATACTTAGACCTCAATATTCAAAAACAAAACCCCAAGATCAGAAGAAGTTCTCTCTAGACTCCATTGAAGCCAGAAAATAAAGTGAAGCTAGGATTTGATTTCTTGATTGATTACTCCATCAATTTCTTTGGATTTCTTAAGCTAAGGTCTGGTGATTTCATATTTGATTCTTCTTCCATTCAAGGATCCAATTCCAAAGTGTTTTAAAAGATGTTCAAAAATATAGAAATCCTATTTTGAATTCTAAGCATGGGTTCTTGCATGAAAATGTTTAAATGAATGTTTTATGAAATAATGGATGTTAATTGGTTGTTCAATATCAAAAACTCCATGAACCCATGTATTCCTTGAATTCCTAATTTGGGCTCTAAAGTGGGAGAATTGATCATGTTTAACCTTATTGAATTCATGTGTAGATTGTGTTGGGTTATTGAATTATTTAGTAATCCAGTTAGAATTGTTCATATCTTGCATTTTAATGTTTATGTCTATATTAAGTATTCTTGATCATTGATACAGATGAATTGTTAGCTTAGACTTTTGTATATTATCATTGGTAAGAATCTCTTATTGTCGGGAATGGTTGGAAAGGATAAGAAATGGTGATGATAACTACGGAAAGGTGGTGAATTGACCTAATTCCTTTGTATACTACAGAATTGATATTAAATTATTATTGATAGGTATGGTACACTTATGGTGGCGGTGTTCATGTGTTATATATGTTATGAACTTGGCTTTATTAACATTATTATGTGAATTATGGTATTATCAGGTTATAGCTTGTATAAATGAACAATGTGAAAGATGATATGGTATAGGTGCATGTGTAAGTTGAGAATATGATCCCTCTAAATAAAGGTATGATGATGTTGTGTCTTGATCGGTAGACTTAGGTCCCTCTACTTGATACATGAAACTTATGTGAGTATGTGACCTCTTGACTTGGTAGGATTAGATACTCTTGTCATGTACATGTATGAATGAATGAAAGAATGAAGTCTAGGATCAGTAGACCTAAAGGAGGTTCCCTTCTATGAAAGACTTATATGGAACCTTGAATATGAAAAGAAGGTTAAGAATGACCTATCCATGTGAAGAGTATTATAAGTTGGTAGAAATTAGTAATGGTACCTTCTCTAATACACCTAGATAATGGATTACTCTATGAAAATAAAGTCAAAGAACCGAGAGGATATGCTTGTGGAGTAGCATTTGCCAACCTGGGATGAGTCTTAATTCTTCCTTTGACAAGTATTACACCTTCCACTGTGTGGGGTCCTTATGACATCAAATTCCATACTAAGCTAGTATGGTCTATGTCGGTTAATGCATAATCTCATCATATGGGATGTACATCCTAGTATTGGATAGGTTATACAACATGCAAATAGTGGAATGGGATGCATTCTATGCATGACACGAGTAGGCCTTGAAGGTGTTAGGATGAGTTCCCTAGGTCTTTCCAAGACTATTATGTGAAGTCCTTTAATTGTTTGATTGTCTATTAAATGGCTTAATGAATAACATTGACTTAAGCTAATGCATCTTGTATAGAAAGGTTCTTATCTAGGATAACTTTAAGGATTCTTAGATAGGCTTGAAGAGGGTGTATGGGCGGTCTCTTCATGTATTACTTAGGCGAATCTTAGAGTAACCTTAGGTGGAGAGTCTAAGAGATGAAAAGGGAATAATCTTACTTTGGGAAGTCTTGAGAATCTCTTAGGTGGGTGTGAAGGGGTTGTTAGGATAGCTTTAAGGATTCTTAGTTAGGCTTGAAGAGGGTGTATGGGCGGTCTCTTTATGTCTTACTTAGGTGAATCTTAGAGTAACCTTAGGTGGAGAGTCTAAGAGATGAAAAGGAAATAATCTTACTATAGGATGTCTTGAGAATCACTTAGGTGGGTGTGAAGGGGTTGTATGGACGGTCTCTTTATGTCTTACTCAGGTGGGTCTTAGGATAACTCTTAGTAGGTGGTCTAAATGTTTATGTGTATTCTAAATGATTATGGTTTTCTCTTATAAATTACTTGAATATGTCTTATATATGCATATTGGGTGGAAGATGGTTCTTATACTTGTGTTATAAGGTTTCTATCAAAAGAGCATGAAAAGTATGCTTTAAAGCAAATGTTTATTTTAGCATGATTTTCTTGCATGTCCACCATACTTAGTGCATTCAATGTTATAATTCCATATGGTTTCTATTTCTACAACTGTAGGTGTCAAGTGAGGATTCTCTTAGAAGTTGAAGCTTAGCATATATCATTCTCTCAAGATTGGTATGTCCTCATATGTTCGAGGACATGACTTATGTTTTAGTTTCCTTTTTTAAAAGACTTTGTAACATACTATAGTAGTTTTCTTTTAAAAATTTATGTAAGGGTTGTGACTCTATGATATTATATGTGTCTAAGATGGCTAAGATGAGACTTAGTTCTTTCTTATATTCTAAAAAGATTTGGAATATTATTGTGAAAAGTTTTAATTCCGCACTACTTTTCATATATATATATGCGATAAATGATGTCTAAGGGCTTGTGTAAAACCTTCGAGAGGTCGAATAAGTTGGTAATGACTTGGGGGTGCTACCAGGTAGTTATAGATCTTGCACTGATAGCATTAGAAGTATCCAAAGTAGCATAGGATGGAGGATCGATAATCTCCTAGGGTTAGCTTGAAGTTGAATGACTAGAGTTCCTTCATGGAAGCTTGATTTGGTTAGGCCAAGACCACTTCATGGTAGATTAGGATTGAGATATTACACTCTCTTAAGAATAGCTTAGGGTTGAGGACTTATGCTCCCTATGGGTAGATTGCATCTACATGAATGTTTTCATGGTGGCTAGGTTGGTATTCTTATATCCTTCCTTTGTTAGCTCGGATTGTATGTTATGATGTTTTATATGGTAGTAGGTCTACTATGTTAGTATGTTATGCTTAATAGTCTAGAATGAAATATAAGTTGTCTTGGATTAGGTTAGCCTAAAAAAGTACTTAGTATGAATGGTAGTATGGAATGTCATTCATACATGGCACAAGTATGACTTGAAACTACTTATGAGTTGACCTCTTATGTGATGTATGCCTGGCTTGGATAGTTGTTATAGTTGCCTTGAATTATATGAATTACTTAGGATGATAGTTCCTTGTCAATATGAAGTGGGTCTATTAGTGACACCTAGAGTTGATGAAAGTGAATAGGGTGACTTCAAGATATGCTTAGTGTGTGTGGTAGAATAGGATGCCCCACATGCATTGCACAAGTGTGCATTGAGGTGACCTATGGGTATTGTGATCTTATGTCATGAATAATTTAGATCTTATGTATGAAAGTGGATTATGATCAAGAATGACCAAAGAGGGGTAATTAGCTCAGGTAGTAGTATGGGATGCTACCTTGGCCTTGTACAGGTATAATTGGAGGTGGTCTGTGATGTAGTTCACTTGAGTAAGAAGGACAAATAGTTGAAGTATGAAATTATGTATGCCTTATGTTGAATTACTATGTTAGAATGCTTACGTTGTATTTATGTTATGATTATGTTATGGTCTCTTATTATTATGTCTTATATTGAATAACCCTTTAAGATATCTTATGCTTTATATATTAGCTTTCTTACTTAGTACTTTTGTACTAACACATATTGCCTATATTCCTAACCAAATGTAGGGTGTTTTTGGAGATTGAGTGCTCTAAGGGTAAGTTCCTATGTTTGGGGAAGATTGAAGATTGGTGAGTCCTCATAGCATTCGAGGACAACACTCTTATGCTCCATTTATGTCTTTTATTATGTTTTAGACTTTTGTTGGCAGCATCCCAAGACATCATTACTCATGTATTCATAGATGCATTCGAGACACATGTTAGAAAGACATTCGTTGTTATGAAATGATTTTCGTTCTATGTTTAAATACAAGTTTTTATTCTCTTCATTTTTATATGATGTTTTGTAATGAAACTAAGAGGATTCTATAAGACCTCCGAGAGGTCAAGTACATCGTGTGATGCCTAGGGGGTACTTCAGGGTTGTGATATTGACCTTTGAAAATCTAACTCCAGCCTCAGAAAGCTCTGTTGTATTCGGCACGACCTTATTCCACTTGGTGTCATTGTCATTTGACAATTTCTTGAAATTCCTTGGACATGAAACAACGTGTACTACATGAAGTTAATGTTTCATATCACATCTTCCAATATCAAACATCATTAATTTCATCCAATTATTGTAGAGACATCCCAGTTTAACAAAATGGCTAAACAAAGTGATTTGCTAGTCTTTCCAATCGTAATCTAGCACATCTTGCTCTGTTAAGTCATGTAGCTTGTTGAGGATAAATAACGGAAGTTGGTTTTCTAGTAACTACAAGTCTCATAGTATTTGATTATATGATTAATCAACACAACTGATATTTTATTCTTGTCCTTCTGGATATATTCCAGAACACTCCCGAATAAACTCAACCACAAAACAACCATCAAACAACAACATTATGCAAAATACATCAGTCGAGTCTTCTATATCATCATAATACATTCGTTCTTCCTCTTCCATAACCTCCAATATACCGACCCAAAATTTCACATCTAACCCCTCTCTTCGTTGAATAAACCGTTGTAGGTAAAATAATTTGCACTAATCCATAGGATGAAGTTGAAGGTTTTTCTTATGGTTAGGACCAATAGAGGCTATCTTTGGTGCATAAGCATATGGATTTGATTCACGTAGTTGCACGTTTACTTTGAATATGGACTCGATTTGTAAAATTATTTGTCCAAATTCTCAAACATTTTATAAATGATTTGGTTTACACATTTCTTTGTTTGAGACCCTGGTTGGTCTTCATCATTTGTTTCCTTTATGTCCATTAATTTATTCACTTTTTCTATTCGGTAACTAATTAAAAAGAGTAAGAAATTTTTAAAATGTTTATTAGAAAGCACTATACAATAAGAAAATAATTACATATTCTTTTAATATGATTTAACTTTGCGATCAAGATAATTAGATATATCTGTGTGACTGTATTTTAAAATTGATTAATGATAATTTGAGGGAGTATTAGACATTTCTTTGCAGGCAAAAGAAAAACAAAGATACTCTTTTGAGAAAATGGTTTAGTTAATTTCCTATAATTTTTTAAAACGTACACGATAAGAAGTTATGTAGGACACAAATCAGGATTGAAGATCATAAAACAAGAGTGCGACCATAATAGTAAGCAGGACAACATTTTCTTGTTGCCCTTACTAGTAGTCATAGGACTATATATTTTTGTAGTTTCTTGTTCTATGACTTTAGTTTATTGTTATCTATGACTTCGTGTGGTTCAATAATAATACTATTTTCCTATACTATAAAAAAATTATCAAAATTAGCCTATTTATCTTAGAAAGATAGGTGTACACTCTACCCCTCCCAGACTTCACTTTGTGGGACTACACTGAATATATTGTGTTTTTTTTGTTATGTAAGAGTCATGAGTGGAAGTTAGAACCTGATACTAAGTATACTTTTGAAGAATTTTTATTTGATAAAAGTTCTCTAAACGCTTTTACAAAAAGTGATGAATCCAGGAGATATGAAAGACGAAAACAATAATGTTTTATTGCACTAATTACAGTAATGTAAAAATATAGAATTAAACAAAGATAAATAAATTGAAACATAAAGACTCAAGAACTGAGTCTAGTTAAAATTAAATATCCACTGAATAACACAAATTTAAATCATATTAAAAGAAAGATATCAAATATCTTGCAGCTTACTATACTCAAATTGATAGAATACCTTGTAAGTCAATGGGTAACAACTAATTTGGTTTCAATATGAGTAGCGTATTAGTAGGTCTAGGAGATTGGACTTTGGGCACAATTGAGACAATCACTATATACTTACTTAGCGACATTTATCTATAATTTTGATTACTAAATATCTATATTATATTATTACCGTTAAATATAATATTGAGTCAATTATAGCACTTTCACAAAATTATTTATTTGTTTTAGTGTGTAGGATGGAATGTTGTACAAGAAATTTAAAATTACGTGATTCAAAATGGACTAGTTGGACTTTACTTGAGTTTCGTCTTAAAAAAATCTCTACTTAACTTTTATGAAAGTGAAGGAATATGAATGATGTGAATATAAAATTCTAAATGGGTATACTATGTACAGATTTATTTTTCTTTAATTTGTGTAATTGCAAACCTGCCTATATTACTAGCATGAAATAGTGTGCATTTTGAGAAAAGTATCTTACAATGAAATGTACATAGACATTACATTTAAGAAAACAAATCATAGAATAATACTTTGAGTGTGTGTTCATGTCACTATTTATTCTAAAATTTGATATCAAATATAATTGAAGAAAAACACTTTTAGGGTAAAAAATTTCATAGAATAACACTTTGAATGTGTTTAAACCACTATTTATTGTAAAATTTAATATCAAGTATAATTGAAGGTGTGTTGAGTATGATAGAAGATTTGCTAGTTTTTGTGAAACACATGTGATTTTCTTATTTATTTTTAATATTTTATAAATAGGTAGAATATAATATTTGTATAAAATTAAAGCAAGCACAATTAAGGTCGGCATGGGGGTTAAGGATGTGTGGGTAGTGGAGATGAGGACTATAAGATTGGTACATAGGCTTATTCAGAATTTTAATAGGTGTATTATTTTGAAAAGGATGATCTAAAATATATTTTCTCAGATTAGAGGGAAGAAGCCATTTTTTACGGTTGATTTTCCTCTTTAAGAATCTAATCCATGAATAGACAATATGCTTCGTTGTTGACACCTAATTTGGGACATTGACAAGATAAATTAATCATCGAGCTTCATAAATTTCAAAAGATCAAAAATAAATATAATTTTAGAACTTTATATGTATGTATATCATATATTATTATAAGTGGGAAGCTCCAAAGTAGAAAAGTTGAATTACAATTTTACCCTTATGCTAAATTCAAATGTAATTAAATAAATAATTAATTCAATAGTAAATAGTAGAATTTCTATAATATTTTTATTTAATTGGTATACACATATGAGTAAATTAAATAGAACAAAAATTAAAAATAAGAGTTATCCCTTTGAATAGACAGATGTATGTGTTTCATCTTCCAAATTAATTTATATTTTTAATTTATATTTGTCTTTAATTTGTAATAATACTTGACCTTTGAACTTTGTAAGTGAATCTTCATATTCCAAAACTATATTTTTTTCCTATAAATACAAATCTTTCTATGAAATTTTTTAATAGTATTTTTCATAGAAAGATTTATACGTGATACAATTTTGTGTGTGGAAGACTAGAGAAGCTTTAATCAAGTGAAGAAAATTTCAAGGCAAAGAGGATTTCTGTCAAGTTTACAAGGCGTAATGTGATTATAGGGATGAATAACACTTCAACTACTAGAATATCGGAGTTTGATGTATTTGTTTTTGTAATTTGCCGAGATTAGAACTATGATAAGACCCGTCCATTTATGTAGTTGAATGTCGCTTTCGTTAACTTCTCTTCCAAAACTTTTAACTTTTTTTTATGGTCAAAGGTTGAATGTTTATTACTATAGCTTTTTTCCAATTTGCATTATCAATAAAAAAACAGGGAAAGGAATGTCTTAAAAATAAGGAAAGGAATGTCTTCAATTTACATTATCAATTTGCATTTTTGTTGGTAGCCTTATGCTAAACTTGCTCCCATATTTGATATTTTTTTTGTATTTGTAATTTTATTTTAAGAATGCATTTGATTGAATGGTGTACTTTCATATAAATTTTTTAATACTTGGTCAGAATGATTTTCCATTACAAATTTAGTATATTTGAATTCTTTTATATATTTTATTTTTAGATTACAGTTTTGTTTACACAGTACATTTAAATTTTATAAATTGTTTAATAAATTAAATATAAATATTAAATAGTAAATAGTAAATCATCATATTAGTATACATAACTTAACATCAACTTGTAAATGTATGTGACTCTCACTAACTATATTCATTATGTTCATTACTCTCATTTCTCATCGATAATGTCAAATGGATTAATATTTATTTATGACAACTCTTTGTACTTCTCAATGTTATCCAATAATAAATAGTGACATTTCACACAATAATATATAAACTTAAACCAATTGAAAAAAAATGAGAAAATCTCTATACTCTCTTTTCTCGTCTCTTTTTATTTATTTAGTTTAACATTTATGTTTCTTGCTTGTTGTTATTGTACAACGTACTTTCTATTGTTGTCTTATTGTTATTGATAATTTACTATGGCCTGTTGCTTTGTATACATTAACCTATCATGTTGTATTTTAATATCTTCATTGGAATATTAAATTTGTGTGATAGTTATTTTTACTTTATGCACTTTTAGTCAATTTTATAATTAAAGATATAATATTTTTATTAGGAAGATATATGTAGTTTCTACCAAAACAATGATAAATTTTACGATACAAAATTTATATGAAGTATCTTGGGATAAACGTGCAACACACGTTTCTAAATCTAGTATATATATACACACACACATAATGGTTTTATGTAATTTTGTATATAATTAGTATAGCTTATGTATATTCAAAAACCGTCTAAAAAAGATTTTGTTTTAATTAAATAATTGTCTAATTAGTTTTAATATATAATATTTTGTATTTCAAATTAGTTAATTTTCGTTGGATCCAATGTCGATATAGGCTTTATAAAAACTGGTAGTCATCTCTAAAAATATATTTAGCAACAATTAAATTATTGATGTCTGTAAAAATAAGTGATGATTGCGGAGCAAGCTCGCTTAGATTTCAATGCCCCCACCCAAATGTCAATGTACCATAAATATTTTTTCAACCCATTCCACACGCGTTGCATAAATCTACTTTATCCAGTCCCATAAAGTAATTAGTTCAATGTTTCTACCATTCTTTCAATTCTTCAAAATTAGAGATATGATAAAAATAGATTCATGTTTGTGATGGTGGAGGTATAGAAAGGACTAAAAATGGAGAGGGGCCGGCCCTGATATGTATAACTAGAAATTTTATGATATTTTTAAAGATAAAAATGGATTGGTATAAGCGTTTACGCGTTTTAATATGTAGATAAGACACACAATATTTTAGGTCATGTTTGAGTTTCCACAAGACATACATTTATTACATTGAGATATATTGATGATCCATTGGTAAGTTTAAGTGTATGTTTAGATCAGTTACAAGTTACAATTATAACAATCAAAAAGGCTAAAAACATTATAGATATTTTTTAATTTGTTTTGATGCACTTATTTTTGTGGTTATGATTGTAGAGTGGTAGATTTTGATACGGTTGGGGTCTGAAAAATTATTCTACTAAAAAATAATTAATTAATTACGGTAAGTTTTGGATAGTGGATCGATCCGACGCAGCCCGATTTTTTTATGCCTTATCCAATTAACTAATTAAGTAATTAGTTTAGATAATTCCTTTTAAAAGGATAAGATAAAATAGTTACAAAGTAACTGTTCAACCTCTCCTTTGAAAACTCCTAGTGTAAGTATTTTAAAAGATATGTGAAACGTGAAAAAGTTGAGAGGAAAACGTGTGAAATAAAAACAAAAAACATGCAATCAGTTAAGCAAACATAGTAGTGAGTATCTCAGACGAATCAATCAATACACAAAGTAGACTTTTAGTTTGTGAACAAAAATATTTGTTTTTAGTGATTCAAAGAGGGACTTGAGTGCAATCCTGTCAGAGAAGCAAAATCAACGACTTTGGCTGCAAATTACAAGGTACATATTCTAACTTTGATTTGTCTTATAATTTTTTCATTGGTATATGAGTCATCGTTATTAATCTCATTATGTGTGTCTTCCTTGTGTATGTTGATAAGGAATAAAATCGAGAATATTTTTTAAAACATTAGTTAATAGAAAATATTGGAAGATGTTATATTTTTTCCGCTTGAATATGGATTAATCAAATGGTAAATAGGATTCAGAAACCTATTTTATTGTGATTCATGAAACAAATAGGATTACTTGTCCTCCTAAAAAAAAGTTTTTCATTTTTTTTTTGAAAAAAGAAAGAAAGAAAAATTTCTTATGTATAAAAGCGATCTGAAAATTGGTGTAAGATTTTTTTTTTTTGGAAACTTATATTATCATAATCTGCTCGTGCATAGCTTTCCGAAAACATATTATAATAGTAAAATTAGATCTAAAACTAGTGAGATATGAATTTTTAAAAATTTGCTATTTTGTAACTGTTTTTCAAAAAATTGCATCTGTCTGGAGCAATATGGAAATTTGTCGTGCCGTTTTGGCTAGAACCTTAATTTTTATATGATCTGCTAGTTTAGAACTTTCCAAAAAATACTTAAATAGAGAAACAGACCTAAAACGAGTAAGATATGAACTTTTCAAGTTGGGCTGGAAAAAATTATGTTTTTTTAAGGAATTACTTTTGAATTAAAATTAGTGTCCTATTTAGGATTATTTTTATATGTGTCCTCTTTAGGATCTGATATTTTTTTGTGTATTCGTTTAGTCTGTATGTTCCTTAAACAGTTGTTCATCTTTTATGAGAAATTTGTGACATGTTGTCACGCTAAATGGTATTAACCATATTTTGTTTTGTCCCCATTTCAATTATGGCAGACCAAGAACATGCTAAAATTACTCCAAGTGGAGTTCTCAAAGTCGAGAAAAAGAATGAGGTAGAGGAGCAACTCAACGTAAGACATGGGTCTGAGGGAGAGAAGTCGTACGGATTGGTGTCGAAAAGAGACGCAAAGTATGTTAAGAAATGTAAGGACCATTTGAAGGAAAATAGAAAAACATCTAAGAGAGTTTAATTCTTTGAAGATGGATCCCCTTGAATGTTTAATAGAATTCCTCTAGATCTTTGTCAAGCTTATTGAAAGTGACTCTCAAATTATAGAGAGGGGAGGATACAATTTTTTGTGTCATTCCTTGCCAGAATACTAGAAGAATGAACTAAATGGAATAAAATCGAAATTGGGATAATGAAGACCTATGGAAGTACACTGTAAAAATAGGATTTAAGTGGGTAAAACTTCACCCACGGTGTATCCACATACTCCCTTATTTATTAGCATAATTTTTTAAATTTTTGTTAAACTTTGAAGTGAATATTTTTAGTTGTGTGTTAAATGAATATTTAAGTTTTATTATGTTTTATTATGGATAAGTGAATGATTATTCTATTGCACAAAAGCATATGGGGTTTTTATAATTAGACATGCAAATATGTGTGATTATAGTCTAAAATAAATTAGTGTACACATTAAGAAGTTAATTTCAAATTTTGGTTAAATATTCAATTCGGAGATGATGAATAGATGTTTACATGTCTTTTCAATTTTACATTTAAATATGAAACCTTTATGAGAATTGGTTTATTTGAATGTATATGTCACTTGCATAATTGTTAAAAATTTTGCCTAATTATATGTCAATAACATACATGGCATTAAAATGTATCATTGCTCACTTTAATAAAGGTGAAAAACTTTACGGTGATAATTACGACATCTGGAGTCGTAAAATATGGTATGTACTTGAAGAGAAAAATGCTTTGGTAGGTACAAATCATGTTTTGAATCAACCAGAAGAGAGTAATATTGCACAACACATAAGGGATATTGATGTTTACAAAGCTTGGAATAAGACTAACTCCAATGCACGTGGAATAATAGTTAGTTCTATAGTTGATGATCTCATACATGAATGTGGGGAATTCCCTACTGCTCATTCTCTGTAAGCACATCTACGAGGAACATATAGGGGTACTCTGTAACCCGCCTCCGTCAGTTGGCTATCAAATTTGACACTGACAAAAAATTTCATGATCAGTATATCAAACAGTACCATAGGGTGATGTGAAACATAATAGATCAACTCAAAAGTGATGGCCATGCTCTTTCATATGACCAACAGTTTCATGCAGTTATTCGGTCTCTTCCAAATAATTGGAAATATTTAGGTCAACTTGACCCATAATGATAGCAGAAAAACTTTTTTCGATGTTGCACGTCATGTTGAACTTGAAGATGAGCGCATTGGTGCTGCTAAAGCTGCTTCTAATCCCTTTTTGGCAGAGTCAAGTGGTACAAAATCTTCAAGCTTCAAGTGCAAGAAAAATTGAAAAAGAAATGGGAAAGACAAAGAGACTGGAGAGAGACACTCTTAGAAAAAGAAGAAGCCATATTACAAGAAAGGAAAACAGTTTTTCAAGAAGATAGATAGGAGCAAGATGAATTGCTACAACTGCCAAATGTTTGGGGAATTTCGCTCATGGATGCACTGAACCCAAAAAGGTAGCATTTCTAAATGCATCTCTAAGTGCAACATATGTTTCCAACACTTCTTTACTAACTGAATCTTATACTATGTGGATTGTAGACTCAGAATTCACCGACCAGTGAGTCGAGATAGAGAGGCGTTTGTGGAGTTTCGTCGAGTTTCATCTAAATCAAGGTGGATCTAAATAGGAAATAATGCTAGACTTGAATTCAAATGTATAGTCACTTGCAAAGTGGACTTTGTCGTGGTTGTTCCTTGATGTTGCATGACGGCTTATATGCTCCAGAGACTTGACGAAACTTAGTATTTGTGTCTTTTATTTTAGGCGTTGGTTTTGATTTATTTTTTAGTCATAATGGTGTTAGAGTAACTCTAGATAACTTCAGCGACTGATCATAAATGAATCGATGAAACTATCGAGAGGGGTAAGACAATATATTTTTGTATGAAATATTCCTAAAATGACCTTTCGGGCCATTACAATATATAGTGCTCTTGAAAGGTGATAATCGCTGAGTTTAACATATTAAAATAGAAGAAATCAAATGTTATAATTGTATAAAAATATACTAGTAAATTCCGAAATTTATGGCAATATGTCCTACGACTTCTCAAGTAAATGTATCATGGACCAAATTCTTTTTTAATTAAATTGTTGAATGTATATGTCATGCATAAATATTATATAAATAGTGTAAGATTGAAAATATGTATTATGTATAGCTATACATTAGACATGAATAAAGAATCACAAACACAGTTACATAGTATTTATACATTCTAATGCATCTTCTTCACGAGTTAAATTTTTCTCAATACTGACTAGCTTAAATATCCTCTAAATAGCCAAATTATAAATACGAACAAATCTCAATGTTTCTATTCTTTTAGTATATTATATTTTCACTAGAAATGATCAATTTAAATTTGCGATAGATAAAATTATAAATTTTAAGATTCAAAAGCTTTTAATGAAGGATTTCAATGGACATCTAATTCAAGTCTCCACTAAAAAATCCACAACTTATATATTTTTAGCTACTTTCAATATTTCTATTCTCTAGATATATTATTCACTCAAAATAATGTATAGTTGCGACAATGTCAAATTTTATTTATTTAAACTTACCCAATTACCCGAAGAAGATCCGAATAGACATAGACATAATCCCTAAATAATCAAATGGTCATTCTATTGTTTCAAATTCTCGATTACTTTTCTCGGAAATGTTGTAAAACAAAGCGATTTTAATAACTATAAAAAATAACTTGTCTTCTAGTAGATGATTAAAAAAACAATGAGATTAGGACTTCCCTTGTAAGTTTAAACTATATCATTATCATAATAATTGAAGGCATAAGCAGTAGATTTTAGAAAGAAAATTAATTAAACTTCAAAAAAGAAAAATAATAAATTGTGTTCCATGTAATATTTAGTTTTCTATATTCCCACCACAACTTTGAAAAGTATTAAAACCTAATACACTATAATAGACCAAGCTAGTATCATGTATTGACATAATTTATTTATAACTCTTTCTATTATTTTTTGTTATTTCTTCAGAAAAACTCATTACTTTTAAGACTAGCGATGTGAGGAATTCAAACTCAATGAGGTTGTAGCTGTTAGGTTAGAAGTCTCAAGAACATGTCACAAAACATTGATTATACTTCTAATGTCATGCCCTTGTCTAAAGTTGATAGAAAAACATTGAAAAAAGTGGTTTAATATTGGAAGAAATATTCGGAAGAAGGTGTTATGGAAGATAAGTTAAAGAGTCTTGATTATGATTTCAAGAAGATGAGTCAATCAAAATTAGTTGGTGTTCGCTTTGCTACTAATATTATTTATGATGAGTAGTTGAAGGAGGTAATTATCCAAGAATTTTCTGATAGGATCAAAGGAAAATCAATAGAGGAGATACGTGAAGTTTTTGATATCGTGAATGATTATACTCCAGAGAAGAAGGAGGAGATCAGTAGAGAGAATGCTTGCGCTTTTGAATGATTTTACAATATTTATGTTATTTATTTTGCTATATCCTATTTTTATTGTTATTTTCTTTTTCATAGTTCTATCTTCTTTTGTTCCTTTTTGAAGAAATATTGCTCGATTTTGAATAATTTGTAAATTATGTTGGAAAGAAAGTAAAGCTTTTTATGTAATTTGAGAAAAAAATATTATCCCTTTAGATACAATATTTACTCAAATATTCTCCAAATAGTATATATATATATATATATATATATATATATACACATACATATATCAAAATACTTGTTCACATTTTATGAACAAGTATTTTCTTCAATAAATTTGATCTTCTAAAGGACATTAATGCGACCTCCTTTGTTCTCAACTTGCGAACTTGACAATCTAAAATATGAGCTAGAATCTCCTCATAAGATAATCTATCCTCAATCCCAAATGTTTTTCATTTCGTCAACATGGAGACGTGAAATAGCGGATGAACCACTGCTAACTCTTGTGGTAGCTCCAACTCATAAGATACATTATCAATCCTCTTTTCTATACGATAGGGTTCAATGTACCGGGACTAAGTTTCCCCTTCTTACCAAAACTCATAACACCCTTCATGGGTGATATTATTTGTAACACCCAATCCTCTACTTCAAACTGTAATGCCCATCTCCTAACATTAGTGTAGTATTTATGACAACTCTGCCATTTTCAACCTCTCTTGAATCACCTTCACCTTCTCCATGGCGTGGTGAACTAGATCTGGTCTTATAAACCTTAATTCACCAACTTGCAACAATCCAATAGTTTATATGCATATTCTCCCATAAAAAGGTTCATATGGAGCCATCTGGATGAAAGAATGTTATTGTTATTGTAACCAAACTCATTGAGAGGTAGGTGATCATCCTAATTCCCCTTGAAATCAATCAAACAAACCCTCAACATATCTTCTAACTTATCAATGGTACGCTCTACTTGCCCATCTATCTTAGGATGGAAGGCATTACTCAAGTTAACCGTTGAACCCAAACCTTTTTTGGAAAGATTTCTACAATTGTGCGCCTTTATATGAAATGATGGAAGCTGGAACTCTATGAAGTCTCACCGCTTCCTAAATATACAATCTCACTAATCCTCTATTGAATGGGTAATGCTTACCGGCAAAAAGCGGGCTGATTTTGTAATTCTGTCAACAATCATGCATGTAGATGAATGTTGTCTACACGACCTAGGCAAGCCTGTAATGAAATCCATATTAATCATCTCCCACTTTCATTTCGGAAATTCTATAATCTTTTCCATATTACCATGCTTTTTGTTTTCTACTTTTACATGTTGGCTGAGCGGGCACTTACAAACAAACTATGCAATGCCTTTCTTCAAAGACTAATACTCTTTGCTTTTGAACTTTTGCCTTAAAATCGAGCAAAATGGGATGTTGGTCTTGCTTTTATTTCACTTCTGACACTAATGCCGATTCATCCCCATTCATTACCACTGTCCATCTCTCTGTGGAATCCATAAGTATGACTCCCAAGAGTGCAAGTCTATGGACATCTTTGTCGAACCCCCTCTTTTCCTCCTCAACATGGCGGTACTACCCATAGATAACCTGCGTATAGAATTAGCGACTATATTAGAATTAACAGGGTGGTAAAGAAGACTCATGTAATAATCCTTGAGTATTTTAAACCACCTCCTCTGTGTGAGTTTCACCTCTTTCTGGGTGAAGATATATTGTAAGTGTAACATTCCAGAAAATATGCCTATCAAGTGAAGGGCCTATTAAGTTTTAAGAAAAGGTATTGGGGGTAAATAGGCGTCCCGATGCTCAATATTTAGAAATATTGGGCATATTATAAAATATATGGGAATATTAGAAAATACTGGCTTAAAGGGTGGTAGCTAATGAGCTTGTTTGGAAAATGTACCTGCAAGGAAGACCCTAAGCTAAAATAATATTATTCACATAATGGATATGAGGCATCGATGTGTCAAGCCTAGGATCATAGCACATGACCACTTAAAATGGTCATGTAGACTAATCAGTGCCCAAGGACATAGTGCGGATCCTTGGGACAATAAGTAAATATTCCAAATGAACCATCAAGAATAGTTAGTTAGGAAATTAAAACTAACACATGTTCAAGCACATGTGAAAATCGGCCAAGGGAGGGGACCATCCTAACTGAAATTGGTTAGGGTAGCAGAGGTGCACATGGGTTTACCCATGTGAGTCCTAGCTCTCTAAGTAACTCTAGACTCTAAATAACTGCCCTAAATATATAAATAACCTAGGACCAAACTAAATAAACTATTTATTGCACCCGACAACCTAAGACTTTACCGGGTGACACTAACCTAGTAACTAGTTAAAGAGACAACCTAGTAATTAACCTAGGATGGTCCAAAAGGTTGGTTATGGTCCTAAAAACTTAGGTATACTTTAGCAATTACTCTAGGTAACTTAATTAAATAATTTATAAGCTTAATTAATTATTTTTAAAGGGCAAAACCTAAATCACAAAATAATTTTCTGATTTCGGTTAAGACAAGAAAAATATAACCTAGTACCTAACCTAGAATAGTGCAAAGGGTTAGTCATGGTTATAACGACTTAATAGTACTTTATTAATTACCCTAGGTTACTTAATTATTTAAATTATCCATATAATTAGTTAAATGAAAGGGGTCAAACCGAAATTCTTGCACTAACCTAGCGTAACGAAAGAAATATCCTAGTACTCAAGCTAGGGTGGTCCAAAAGGGTTAGTTATGATTCCAATGACTTAGGGGTACTTTATTAATTACCTTAGTTCCCTTAATTAATTAAATTATACATTTAATTAAATAATTTAAAGTGTCAAAGCGAAATTCTTAGGAAAAATTTCCGATTTGGCTAAGTGTTGTGTTTTCCTAGTTCTAGTCAATCTAGGAGGTAATTTTTAGTAATTAATTAATTAATTAATTAATTTAATTATGTTATAAATCCTTAGTTTAATGATTAAAGATCAGTTCCTAAACCTAAAAACTCATGATCAAACACTTAGAAAGCTCGATGCTAAAATAGTAAGCAAAACTGCAGAAAGTTCATCGACATTCTTAGGCGAATTCAAGATGTTCTTCAAGATTTTGTTCAAGGTAGTGTTCGTAGATAAAATTACACATCAGGTGTGGTTTGATATCATGGAATATTTCTCCAAGAGTACTTTCCATCATAATGAATCCATGAAATCTTGAAACTAGGGTTGTTTTCTAAGGTTCTCGTTGAACTATCCTTTCCCTAGTATCCTTTTTACGGTTTGTATGATCTATAGATTAGTATTGATCATGTTTTTTGTATGTGATGCTTGCTGATATTAATGTGTAGGGTTCTTGAATTATGAATGTTGAATGAACCTATGAAATTGTAATCGCATGATGTTAAGTGTTCTTTATGTGAATTAAAGGAATAACGTTATGTTACACTATGTATGAAAATGTTAAGTGTTGATGTGTTACGTCCTAATGGTTATTGTTAATGTGATTTATGAAGATGTTATATTTATTAAAGTGTTAACATGATGCTGTCCAAAATGGCTAATACCGTTATGCTAAGGTTATAATCTAAGGTTGGCTTAAAAGATCTCCATGAAATTATTGAATGAATTGCCTGCCTTATGCCAATAAAATGGCTATCAATAAATTTTCTAAGATTGATGAATGGAATTGGCTATAATATTATCCTAAATAATTAAAAGATTGGCTAATGGTTATTACATACCAAATTAAGCATGAATGAATATGAAAATTGGCTTATGACAGCAAAGATGGTTATGTAATCTTTACATAATTGTTTTTTCCAATATTAATCATATGACAATTGTATGTAGAAAAAATACTGAAATGAGAACTCCAGAATTCCTAAAGTAATTCAATGGATCCATATCCAAGGGCATGCCATTCATTGGGACAAGTCCCAACATGGTAAAAAAGAATGAACTATGAACTTATGTAATTCATTGAATGAAATGCTTCTCATCCATAAAGATGATATGAAACTACTAATTGAAAGTAAGCAAGTAACGTGAGTAATAACATAACTAAAGATGTCTAAGTTAAGAAAGTGACCAGAATGAGGTGTTAATAGAAGTAACACAAGCCTCACTTACACCTAAGCTACTATGTTAAAAATACTCACGACTGAAGGTGTTAGAACGTGTAACACAAGTCTCATTACCACCAAAGATTTTATGTAAGGACAATTCACATTTCATCAATGTAATGAAATGAATGACAAGTCATTTATAGAGTAAGTAAATCTCAATCTAGAAGCAAGCTTCCATAATGTTTGAGTAAAGATAAGAATATAATGATAGTGAGTAAAGTACTGATAGACTAGTTATGAGCATGTGCTTGCACGTGTAAGTCTCATTAGACGAGGCTACCACCAAGGTTGATAAGTAGTATCCTTACGTCCCTAGTCTTCGAACTATGTCTAGACAACATAGGAACTAGGCTGTAGTTTCCACCTAAGAGAGCTAGGTATGTTTCGATCTCACCTTGGCCAGTGAGATTACCTTTTTCGGTGTGGGGTAGACAGTGGATTTCATGTTTAGATCAAATGATCTATGTATGTTAATTCTCAAAAAGATGTTCTTGGTTTACTATAGTCGTGAGCCTCTCCTTTTCGGTTTGGAGTAAGCACTTGATACAGATTCGCCTTAGCTAGGAATACCCCATTTTTCGGTGTGGGCAGACACATGATTTAATAAGTACCTCACATGATCTAGATTCATTTTAATCGGTGAATCACCTCTTTTCGGCATGGGAACCACTGGATTTCATGTTAGCTCACATGATCTTACTTCTAAAGATGTCTCTAAGAAAGCAAGAAAGAAAACTGATGGAACATATGTTCAAAGTGAGCTATGAAAGTAGGATCTTAAGAATGTCAATTGCCAATATCAGTACCAATGAAGTTTCAGGAAATAATGGGCAAAGCCAAATAAGATTGGCTTATAATGACTTCTTAGATGATGCCAATTAAGGGGAGTAGAAACATAATAGCAAATCAAAGCTTCATAACTTCCCTAACATGAAGATGATGAAATAAGTTGCATAGACAATATAGAGTGGCTTATGAAGTGTTAATGAATATATAATGTATTAAATGACTCATTGTAAGGATAATGAAATCATTCCTTAGTCCTTGAATTACATACTTGATTCATTGTGGGTATGGGACTAGAATGAATCATTACACTTGAGAGTGAAACATAGGATCAACGGAGATCATTGAATTACATAACATGAAAAAGAAAACGGAAAAGGGTCTAAAATACCCTTGAAGTATTGAAAATGGTACAAAATTACCCTTCATCCACCTATTGGCTCCAGAATGCCCTTTTCATCCACCTATTGGCTCCAAAATACCCTTGTCATCCACCTTTGAGTTCAAAATTTACCACTTATTTAATGATTTTAAATTTAAATTATTTAAATATTTTTAAAATAATTGATGTTCAACTATTGGTTATAATTTAATTTATTTGTATTATTTATAAACCAACTCACTACCCACCCATTACTAACTAAACCCCACCCAATTAATAATCCAACTATAATATCAAAATTGTTATAAACACTACTAAAACACGATGAAATTATAGATTAATGAAAATGACATCCAAAATTATTCGAGTCCGAATCGAAGCCCCAATTAAATTTATGTTGAGCCGCTTATTTAGGAGGACACTTTCAATTTGCTTCACGTACAAGATTGAATTAGGTATTTATGATTAAATGTAAAGAAGTAATACATCCCGAATTAATTCATGCACTTTTTTAAAATATAATTTTATAAATATTTATGATTTGTTTTAAAACTTTTAATATATTATTTTGAAAAAAAGTTACATATGAAGTAACATCACATAATTGAGACGTAAGAATAATTAAGATGAACATAGTCAGACTTTTAAGTTTATCGATAATTTTTACTTAGATACTTGAATGTATGATAATTTACTTCTATAGATATTTTCGTCTCAAATTTTTTAAACACTCAATTGGCAGTAGCTTTTCTATTGTTGGATTAATAATGTGAGTGATTTATTAATTTGGAGAATTTAATTAGTAATGGATGGTAGTGGATTGATTTATAAATTATACTAATAAGTTAAATTATAACAAATAGTTGAGCGCCACGTATTTAAAAAAGGATTTAAATAGTTTAAATATAAAACCGTTAAATAAGTGGTCAATTTTGAACCAAAAGGTGGATGACAGGGGTAGTTTGGACCCAATAGGTGGGTGGGAAGGGTATTTTGGAGCCAATAGGTGGATGGAGGGTAATTTTGTACCATTTTCAATACTGTGAGGGTATTTTAGACCCTTTTCTGAAAAGAAAAAGACTGAAAGTAAAACTAAGTGTCAAGAAAAGAGCTGTTGGGTTGGGCATAGCAAATTTTAAAATCTTCGCCCGAGTTGTTCTAAAATTATGTTGATGATTGTAATATCTTTTAATCATATAGAAAATAATTTGTGTGATTTTAATGCATTAAAACACATCATATTCACAACTAACGAATTAGGAAAGTCTAGTGACTACACTTTCCAGAAATGGCATCTTGTTTAGGAAGAGATTTCCTTGATCATGCATAGACTTATCTGTATGTCTTCATACACCCATACTTAGTTAAAGTGGTGTACTAAATCTACACAATTTACTATTTTATAGGTGCAGGTCCGAGGGAAGATTGAAGACTCATTGCAGTGGTTTGGACTCAGCGTTCTCCAGATTATTTGGTAGGTCCTCTTTATTTCGTGGATGCTACAATTTTAGTCTAGAATTTTTATTTAGACATAGCTAGTGGATGTTGTCCCTAGAGTTTCTTTCATACATTTATTTGAAGCTTTGTAATAAGGTCTTTTTGGCAAACTACTATGATATGCTATTCTTTAATTTGAATTGATTCCGCAATTGTTAGATGGTTGTCCCTTACCTTGAGCTTAGTATATGATGTATCCACGTAATAAGTATATGAAGTCTATGTATAATTCTGTCATGACCTGAATTTCGGAATCCGAATCGCAACCAGCCTCATTGACCTCTAAGAGGTCGCACACAAGCCTTTTCTTGCATTCATCACATTCATACAATTAATTTTAGCGGAAAATTTAAAACACTTTTTTATATTTGAAGTATATATAGACTTCATATCATAAACATATAAACACGTATTTTTAAGGAAGTTCATTGCAAATACATAAACAATCTAGTTATAGAAACATACAACTTGAATGAAATAGAATCTCATGTCATTAGTAATACTTGCTAAAACGACATCATTACAAGCGTCTAAATAAAAAAGGAAAGAAACACCAGTGGGATGTCCACTAATTCAAACCTAGAACTAAGATCGAATGCATGAGTACCTACCAAGTCCGGATGAAATCTCTGAGTCTGAACAACTGCAATGATACCTTCAAAGTCCACCCGAGGTTGCACCTAAAATTGTAATATTGTATGGAATTAGTACACACTTTTACTAAGAATGGGTATATGCAGCAACACATAACGGTAATGCATGAACAAGAATGGCTCTTCCTAATTAACATGCTTTTTAGAAGGTCACATAACATATATTTCATGTTTCATATATCATACATTTCATATCCATGAGACCTTAGAATCCCTGGACGTATCATTAAGACGTCACAAGTGAGAGCCCAACATATGGGACCTCAACCCGATGGCCTCTTTTAGCAAACACAGAGTCTTCTTCATTTATTTATTTGTACTTCACATTATACATTTAATTCATTCATAGGCTGATGTAAACACCAGCTATACCTAGGATGAATTTTCAAACTCTCATCGGGATCATGAAGTGCAATGACGAAGAATGACCTAATGTCATTACTTAAATCTTGTTTCTCCTCCTGTTTGTCTTGCACAAACTCCTTCGGTATTGTTCATTTCATTATCTTTCATACTTTGAGGAACTCTCAACTTAGCCGACATAGATAATGTAAGCATCATGAAATACTGTGTCTTCCCCACACCGAAAAGAGGTGGAGTCACTGGCCAAAGTAAAACCAAAACATGCTAGCTTTATGGGTTCGAACTAAGCTAGTTCCCTATGTTGGCAAAATAGTTCAAAGACTAGGAGATTTAGGGATACCCATACCCACCTTGGTGAAAAGTCTCATCTTCATGAGAATTACATGAAGCTCCGCCTTTCCTGAAAGAAGGCATCACCAGTCATAACTAGCGTATCAGTGCTTCGTTTAAAAAATCATTTTTACATTAAACTCATACATTATCGAAGCTTGCTTCTAGAATGAGGTAGTCATAGCTCATTAGATGATTTCTCATCTCTTCTTAACGTGTTAAGTGTGAATTGTCCTTACACTTACATATCAAATGTTATTAAGAGTTGTCTCTTAATATTCAACACTCCCTTAGGTGAGTACTTTTGGTGATTGTTACTTAGGCTTGGTTGAGACTTGTCTCACCATTAATCTTAACCTCTTATAATGGTATCACAATTTTCATTAGCATCATAGTTTAACATAATTACTCACCTTGTTACGTGAATGTTTATTTCTTCATCTTGCCATTAACTTACATCATATGCCATGCACATGGCCTTTAGTGTACTTTACACTTATGGTAGTACCCCTTTAGAGTTACATCATACATAAGGCTTATCTTCGTGATTTAAGTGATCTTAGACTTTACCCATGATCGAATCCCTTGGGCAACATATATTCTTTTGATTGTTTTTTCATTGTGTGTGTGAGAGAGACTTATGTTCCTTCACACATTGGGCAAAGAGAATTCTAGTTTGATCCGTAGTGGCTGTGTTTTATTTTATTTTATGTAAGACTTATGTGCCTCACAATTTCGGTCAAGTGGATCCGTGTTCGAATCCTTTGGGCAGTATATAATTTTTTTTACTATATGTGACACTTATGTATATCACACACTTGGTCTTGAGGCCGGGTTTGATCCCATCCTACACACAATATTATTATCTTTTTAATTTACTCAAGACCTATTCATTTAGTGTTAGAACCTTGAGATCTCTGGTTCGATTCATAGGTGTAGCATTTTATTTATTTGAGTTTAGCCGAGTCTTCTCTAATTAGCATTAGGCCCTTAAGTTCATTTTTTTACACTTTAGTCTAGAAAATTTGGTTTAGATTTTTATATCAACTTTAACCAATACTTTAGCCAAAACTTATGTCCATATATCCGTACCATTTCTTTGTGCATTGATGTACATGGACGAGAGTCTTAGACTCATTTTAATTCAGCAATTAGTATTTCATTTTCGAACATCATTTTAATTTACATTCCATGAACATCACAGTTTCATCATCATATGTGAATAACACGACAATTATATAGAACATAATTCACCACATTCATTAAAGCGATCCATAATATGCATTACATGGTATTAACATTGTCGTGTATATAAAACATACATACAATCGGACACACATAAAATTATCATACGATTTCCAAAAACATAAGATTGCACACAGTCACAAACTCTCCTAAGGTTATCTGCCAGCAAAAATACAAACGCATGCATCAACTTATTCAGAGGATCTAATGAAAGGGGCATGCAACGGGGGCAACCTTAGTTTTGGATTGGAATACGTACTGAACCTTAGGGTACACTTGGGAAAGGGATCAAGATAGAGGAAAAACCATACTTTTTTCAACTTTGACCACCAGCCACAACCATACGTCCTAACCCACGCACAAACCTCTCTTCCGAGCCTTGATTCTTGTTCACAAGTGAAGTTCTTTACGTGATTTATTAACGCACTTAGGGGTACAATTTTTCTTTTTGTTTCTGTAGAAATGTAGGTTGATTTTTGTGATTTTGAATTACAAAGTAGCTGAAAATGTTTTATGAAGAGATAATGAATTAAGAGTGTACATTGAGTACACTCCTAGTGGGAGTCGTGCGCCTCTTTCCTTGGGGGATTATTGTTGACTTATTCAACTCAATTTAAATGATAAAATCAGATTGTGATCCAGATTTTAAATTATTATAATGCCCCTCCTTATTTTTGTCTAATTTAATTCACTTTACAATTTCCCACTTTAACGCCTCCAAATCGGCTAAATGCGAGTATGGAGATCCGGTCAAACTCGGATTTGACCATCGAGCTTTGACCCATTTTGACTAATAAAAAACCTTATTTAATTAATTAAATATCAACCCAGGGTAATTACTATACTACCCCTATCCCCAAAATTTCTTTTTTTTACCCCTAGAACGCTTAACACCTAGGACTAATCCTCTTACTCCGGTTAAGACTCACTCGGGTGAATCCTAGTGTTCGGGGACCTAACATGGATGGAACCAACCCTTCCCAGCTCAACCAACTCACCAAGTTGGTTAGCTTGGATGGTTCATAGGTCCAGGGTCTGGTTCCGCGCGCATCAAGCCGTGTGTACCCAGTACAACCTATGCATTCTAAGTACGTTTAGGTCTTACTTGACATAATCATTTTTGGGTTGTTACATTATCCTCCCCTTAGGAACATTCGTCCCCGAATGACACTACACGTTATTTAAAAAAGGAGGGTGATTTTCGAAAGTTACTTCATCATACTTAACGTTTCTATTTAATAACATTTTATTCACACATATTTGGGTGGTGCATACCATTCAAGCTTATCTAAGGCTTCATACTTGAGATTGAGGAATTTCCTTCTCAATCACATTTAACTTAATGCACATCAAAAATCATGCAACACAAAAAACATGCCTATGCTACACAAAAATAGCAACTTAAATTGCAAACATAACTTCATTTTAACTCATATAGTGCTATGATAATACATACGATTAGTTACCTATAAAACCAACTAGACTACAACACTTACAATTCAAAGGTTTTTAAACATAAATCAGACTTTAGGAGAAGAATATCGAACCTCAAGAACTGAACAAATGAGGATAGCGGGATTTCATATCAGCCTCAGCCTCCCATGTTGCTCTCTTAACAAGGTGGTTCCACCAGAGGACTTTCACGGATTCAATCTCCTTGTTCCTCTGTCGCTTCACTTGACCATCTAAAATTTCTATTGGAACCTCTTCAAAAAAAAGTTTCTCATGAACTCCTAACCCCTCAATAGGAAGGATGGATGCTGGATTGCCTAGACACTTCTTATGCATTGAAACGTGAAACAATGGATGAACAGAAGCCAAACCTTGAGGTAAATTCAACTTGTAGGCAACATTTCCTACTCGCTGCAGGACCTCATATAGACCTATATACCTCGGAATAAACTTATATTTCTTACCAAACATCATCAACCCTTTCATGGATGACATCTTCAAGTAGACTTGATCACTCACCTCAAATTCTAGAGCTCTCTTTATGTTGTCTGCATAGGATTTTTGACGACTGTAAAGAGTAGACAATCTATCTCTAATCATTCTCACCTTCTCCATAGCCTCATGTACGATATCAGTGCCAAGGATGGCATATTATCCTACCTCAAACTACCCAACCGGTGACCTACATCTTCGGCCATATAGTGCTTCAAAAGGTACCATCCCAATACTGGAATGGTATCTATTATTGTAAGAGAACTCTATTAGTGGCAAATGATCATCCCAACACCCCTTAAAGTCAATAACACATGATCTCAAGATGTCTTCAAGGGTCTGTATGGTACGATCTGTTTGTCCACCCATCTGCGGATGAAAAGTAGTAGTAAGCTTCACCTGTATACCCAAGCCCTTTTAGAAAGATCTCCATAAATGAGAAGTAAATTGGGATCCCCTATCATAGATTATAGATAGAGGAATCTCATTCCATATCACTATCTCATCAATATAAAGCTCGGCATAATCTTCAGCCTTGTAAATAGACATCACATGTATGAAGTGAG
Source organism: Solanum chilense (assembly GCA_032847665.1). Taxonomy (NCBI): domain Eukaryota; kingdom Viridiplantae; phylum Streptophyta; class Magnoliopsida; order Solanales; family Solanaceae; genus Solanum; species Solanum chilense. The sequence goes on along the minus strand of CM064968.1, from coordinate 5,773,713 downwards.
CGGACTTGGTCATTCTGTCAACAGTATCCAAAATGAAATCATGTAGTTTCCTAGTCTTTGGCAGACCAACAACAAAATCCATATTGATAGCCTCCCACAATTTGGACACTCCTCCATGAATTTAGAGATATCTCTCTTCATGCCTTCCCACCAATAGTAGTCTTTAAGGTCATGGTACATCTTGGTGGCACCTGGATGAATGGAATGCCTGGAACTATGAGCTTCTTCCAAAATATTAGACCTCAAACCATCAACATTGGGCACACATAATCTGTTTTGGTACATGAGTATACCATGCCCTCCTAGATAAAACGATTCATTCAACTTACTCAATACTGAGTCTTTCAACTCTATCAGTACTGGGTCGAGATGCTAATTGACTTTAACATCTACAAGAAATAAGAATTTTGAACTTGAATGAACCAAAACACCCCTTCTTGGTGCATCTGCCAGTTGTACACCCAATCTAGCCAATCGGTGTACCTCTTTAAGAAACTCCTTCTTCTCTTCATCAATATGAGACATGGTTCCCATGCTCAATCGACTCAACGCATCAGCCACTATATTGGCCTTACCCGGGTCATAACAAACACTCATATCATAATCTGTGAGCAGTTCTGGCCATCTTCTCTGATAAAGGTTCAACTCCCTCTGTGTAAAAGCCTACTGAAGACTTTTATGGTCAGTATATACATCAACAGGTACACCATATAAATAATGTCTCCAAAGTTTTAATGCAAACACCACAACAGCTAACTCAAGATCATGAGTAGGATAGTTCTTCTCGTGGATTTTCAACTGTCTCGATGCATATGGAATCACCTTCACATTCTTCGGCATCAGAATAAACCAAATATCCTACACCACTCCTCAACAAAGTTAGAACCGGGATGAAGCGAGTCGGTCTTTGAGATCTTGGAAGCTCTTCTCACTTTTTCAAACCACTCAAACATCACCTTCTTCTTCGTCAAGGCTGTAAATGGAGCAGCAATAGTGGAAAAGCCTTCCACAAAGCTGCGCTAGTAATTGGCCAAACCTAGAAAACCTCAAATATCGATAGGATTAAGGTATATCAGCCATTTTTTCACCACCTCAACCTTTTTTAGGATCAACTTCTACACCCTGGTCGGTCACAACATGACCAAGGAAGGTCACATATCTCAACCAGAATTAACATTTGCTTAACATTTGCTGAACATTGCTTACAACCGATGTTATCTAAGTACCTGCAATGTGTTTCTCAAGTGTACTTCATGCTATTCTCTAGACTTAGACTATATGAGAATGTCATCTATGAATACTATGATGAAGGAATCAAGGTACTCACGTAAAAACTCTATTTATAAGGTCCATAAACACGACTGGTGCATTAGTAAGACCGAGTGACATGACCAGAAATTCATAATGCCCATATGTAGTATGAAAAGCTATCTTAGGGACGTCTTCCAGCCTCACTCTAACCTGATAATAGCCTGACCGAAGGTCTATCTTGGAAAAGAAACTTTTACCTTGGAGTTGGTCAAATAAATCTTCAATTCTAGGAAGAGGGTACTTATTATTTATAGTGACTTTGTTGAGTTCCCAATAATCGGTGCACATTTTTAAGGGTTCCATCCTTTTTTTTACGAACAACACTGGAGCACCCCATAGGGATATGCTGGATGGATGAATCTCTTATCAAGTAGATCTTTTAACTGAAACTTTAACTCTTTGAGCTTAGCTGGTGCCATCCTATACGGGGGAATAGAAATTGGCTTGGTGTTGGGATCTAAATCAACACCAAAGTCAATCTCACGTTCAGGAGGGATTCCTTGTAAATCCTCTGGAAACACATCTGGGAACTTATTCACTATTAAAACTTAGTCTATGGAAGGAACTTCTTGATCTAAGTTTTTGACTCTAACTAAGTTGTACAAATACCCCTTAGCTATCATCTTATTGGCCTTTAAGTGTGAACCAATTTGATCGACTGGACTTGAACCATGCCCTTTCCGTTCTCGCTCTAACTGATTTTGAAACTAAAACCTCACTACCCTTTTTCGACAATCTATTGTGGCATAATACTTATGGAGACAATCCATACCCAAGATTATATCGAATTCGAGCATGGGTAATTCAACAAGATGAGCGTGAGTGACTCTATCAAGGATGTGAATTGGGTAATTTTTATACACTCTTTCTTCTCTAATGTCGTCTCCTATGGGGGTACTTACTAGAATCACTCATGCAGGATGTTAGGAAGAACATCAAATCTACTAGCTATCAAAGGCGTATCAAATGATAGAGTGGATCCTAGAGCTAACAATGCATACACTGGGAAAGTAAAGATATCCAAATACCCGTGACTACATTAAATGACTTATGTTGCTCTTCTCTACCTTTTACCGCATAAAATGGGTTCCTCTTAAGAGGTTCGGCTACAACATTTGCATTCGGCCGAGGCTAAGCATCTTTGTTGGCCTCGTTCAAAGTTTAAGGATAATCTCAGATCAAGTGTTAAGTCTTGTCACACCCGAAGCACGAGTTAGTACCTGCTAAAAATTCATCTCCATGAGGACGTCCACATTTACCACAAAGCTTCCTTTTTTGCTAAACGTTCCGATCATTACGCTCTTTGGGTCCAGACTCATTCACTTTGGCATTTGAATTCCCTAAAGAAGTAGAATTACCTCAAAGTCTCTTGAACTTACGCCTATTCTGGACTTCAAATGAGCCCTTACACGACTAAAACCAGTTTGATCGTCAGTCTTAGACTTCTTGCTTTCATGAACTCTCCTCTTCCAGTGGCTCTCCTCCACTTGCTGAGCATGCACCATCAATGTGCCCAGATCCATTATATCATGTAACATGGCTGCAAAAAAATCTTCCACTAGATCCTTCGATATGCCAATCACAAACCTGCTCATTTAATCTCTGCTATTTGCCACCAGAGAAGAAACATACTTTCAGAGTTAAACGAATTTCAAGGAATACTCCTTGACTGACATACCTCTTTGTCTCAGGTTTATGTACTCTTCAACCATGGCCTCTCGTTGCTCTCTGGGAATGAATCTCACCAGAAAGGCAGTCTTGAGAACATCCCAGGTGATGGGAACATCTCCACTTGCTCGGATATCAACCCAAATCTTGTACAAAATATGTGCCACATCCTTGAGTTGATATGTAATAAACTGAGCCTTCACCTCTTCATCTACTCCCATGGCACAAAGGATATTGTAAACTTCATCCACGAACTCCAGGGGATCCTCACTTTTCTTGAAACCATAGTACACTGGAAGATTATTCTGGTGAAATCCCTCAGCCTGCTAGCCATGGTGCTATCATGAGGGTTCTGTTTAGGAACACTCTCACTCGCGGCTTGAGCTGTGATGGCTTGAGCTTGAGTAGTGATGGCCTGTGCCATCTGCAGCAAATTATTACTCACTTCACCATCTGTCAACCCAACTAGATTGAAAAGCACTTGATCAACAACAGTTGCTTGAGGAGGAACTTGATTTTCTCCAGCAGCTACCTCACCTACCCTCCTACCTGCAATTCTCCTCGTATTCATTATCTACACATAGATACAAGAAGAGAGTTAGATTCTTAATGACACAATTATTCCACAATTCCACAGCATGATAAAGAGTAAAAGGACGGAAAATTTCCTAAGCATTATATAGTCTCTAATTCATGATAGTGGTGAACTTGACTCACATAAATTAGAAACTACTTAATGTGTTTGATATGAGCCTGATGTCTTTGATATTTAACTTAATTCTGTAACACCAAGTTTGACACGACACGGATTCCGGAACCCAAATCGCAACCATCATCGTTGACCTCTCAAAGGTCGCAGACAAGCCTCTTCTTGCATTCATCATATTCATACGGTTAATTTTAGCGGGAAATTTAAAACATTTTGTTTAAATTTGAAGTATACATAGACTTCTAATCATAAACATATAAGCACGTATTTTTAAGGAAGTTCATTACTCATACATCAACCATCTAGTTATAGAAAGATACAACTTGAAAGAAATATAATCTCATGTCATAACTAATACTTGCTAAAACGACATCATTACCAGCGTCTGAATAAAATAGGAAAGAAACACTAGTGGAACATATTCAACTAGTTCAAACCTACTACTAAGCAAGAAATGTAAATGTAAGCATCCTCGAATGCTTGAGGACCTACCAAGTCATGATGAAATCTCTAAGTCCGAACAACTACAATGGTACCTTCAACGTCCACCTGAGCCTGCACCTAAAATAGTAATATTCTATGGAATTAGCAAACACTTGTACTAAGTATGGGTACATGCATCAACACATAATGGTAATGCATGAACAAGAATGGCTCTTCCTAATCAACATGCTTCCTTAGAAGGTCAAGTCTCTTGACTTGCCTAATTCCTAATAGGAAGGTCATATTGTGATAATGTCACACATCATACAAACATATGTTCATATAACATACATTTCATGTTTCATATATCATACATTTGATATCCAGGAGACCTTTGGATCATGGACGTAGCATTAAAACATATCAAGTGAGGGCCCAAATTATGGGACCTCAACCCGAGGGCCTCCTTTAGCAAACACAGAGTCTGCTTCATTTGTTCATTTGTACTTCATATTATTCATTTCATTCATTTGTCGGCTTATGTAAACGCCTGCTACACCTAGGATGAAGTTTAAGACTCTCATCGGGATAATGAAGTGTAATGACCAAGAATGACCTAATGTCATTACTTGAATCTGGTTTCACCTCCTGATTGTCTTGCACAAACACATTAGGTATCCTTAATTTCATTATCTTTAATACTTTGAGGAACTTTTAAACTTAACCAACATAGATGATGGTAGAATCATGAAATACGGTGTCTTCCCCACACCGAAAAGAGGTGGAGTTACTGGCCAAAGTGAATCCAAAACATGCTAGCTTTATGGGTTCGAACCAAGCTAGTTCCCTATGATGTAAACTTAGTTCAAAGACTAGGAGATGTAGCGATACCATATCCACCTTGGTGGATAGTCTCATCTTCATGAGAGTTACGTGACCCTTCGCCCTTCTCAAAAGAAGGCATCCCCACTCATAAATAGCCTATCGGTGCTTAGTTTAAAGTTCTTTTTGACATTCAACTCATTCATCATCGAAGCTTGTTTCTATCATGAGGTACTCATATCTCATTAGATGATTTATCATCTCTTCATTACGTGTTATGTGTGAATTGTCCTTACACTTACATATAACATGTGATTGAGGCTTGTCTTTTAATATTCAACACTCCCTTAGGGGAGTACTTTTGGTGATCTTTACTAAGGCTTAGTTGACACTTGTCTCACCATTCATCTTAGCCTCTTATCATGTTTTCACCATTTTCATTAGCATCATAGTTTAACATAATTACTCACCTCATTATGTGAATGTTCATTTCTTCATCTTGCCATTAACTTATATCATATGCCATGCACATGGCCATTCGTGTACTTTACACTCATGATAGTAGCCCTTTCGAGTTACATCATACATAAGGCTTATCTTCGTGATTTAAGTAATCTTATACTTCACTCGTGTTTGAATACCTTGGAAGCATATATTCTTTTGATTTATTTTCATTATGTGCGGGTGTGAGACTTATGTGTCTTCACACATTCGGCCAAGAAAATTTGAGTTCGATCCATAGTGGCTGCATTTTATTTTATTGTATGTAAGACTTATGAGTCTCATAATTTTGGTCAAGGGGATCCCTGTCCTAATTCCTTGGGCAGCATATAATTTTATTGATTATACGTGTGATTTATGTATCGCACACACTTGGACTTGAGGCCGAGTTCGATTCCCATCCTACACACGACATTATTTTCTTTTTAATTTACTCAAGACCTCTTCATCTAGTGTTAGAACATTGAGATCTCGGGTTCGATTCTTAGGTGTAGCATTTTCTTCATTTTAATTTAGCGGAGTCTTCTCTAAATAGAATTAGGTCCTTAAGTTTATACTTCTTACACTTTAGTCTAGACAATTTGGTTTAGATTTTTATATCAATTTTAACCAATACTTTATCCTAAACTTATGTCCATATATACCATTTCTTTGTGCATTGATGTACATGGACGAGAGTCTTAGACTCATTTTAATTCGGCAATTATTTATTCATTCTAGAACATCATTTTCATTAAATTTTCGTGAACGTCACGGTTTCATCATCATATGTTAATAACACGATATTTACATGGAACATAATCCACCACATTCTTGAAAGAAATCCTTAATATGCATTACATGGTATTAGTATTATCGTGTATATCAAACTTACATACAATCGGACACACATAAAATGATAATACACTGTCTGAAAACATCACATTGCACACAATCACAAGGACACTTTTGGATGAACTTAAGGCGCGGGGGCGCGTCGCCATGCCTCAGATTTAAAGGACACTTTTGGATGAACTTAAGGCGCGGGGGCGCGTCGCGCTACGTGTTCCTTCAGGTAAAATCTGATAAACTTTTCTTCTTGTTTTCTTATCTTAAATCGTTTTAAGTCAATTCTTTTTCTTAAATTATCCTTAGATTAATGTACAAAAATCATAAAAACAAGGATATAACTCAAACAATTCAAGAAACAATACTTTATTCCTCAAGGAGCTCCTATACCAAAACTGATGTTCAAGAACGGAAGCAATTAAATAACAACAATCAACAACATTCAAAATCCAATCTTTGTAGGTATATCACGTCGGATCAACAATCCTTGGCACATGGGTGAACGAATCAAACGTTAATATAGACTCACATACCTTATCAAAGAAATCCGCGATAAATTCAACTCGCATAGCTTGATGTTCTTGTCATTCTCTAGATTTCTCTCCTCTTTTCACTTCTTTTATCTCTTCTCTAAGTCGTAGTGTAAATTTAAATGTTTCCAAACTTAATAATGTTTTTGTTCTACAAAAATAAATCCCTAATATGAATTAGTCAATTTAATTAGAGAAAACACCAGGTTGCCCATGCATAATCCGTATTTGGACATTCTCACTCCCATAGCCCAACTTTCGTAAGGCATAACTCACTCATACGATAACAAAATTGCGCAAACTCAGCGGCATTGGAAAGATCTTGGAATGAAATCTCAACCCTTATTCATAAGTGTCTCTAACTCATCCTGAGCTAGAAGTTATGCTATTTCAAAATGACTCATAACTCACTTTTTTAATTTAGACAATTTTCCAATTTTTCTCATTCTTTAAAAAAATGCCTAATATTAGTTCTTAGCTTATTCTAAGTTATTTTGAAGTTGCGAGATGTTATATTTCCATTGTATATTTAAAATTTAAGAAGTATAGATAATTTTTCGTTAAAAAATAGAATGATAAATAAATGAAAATAGAACTAAAAAATAATTGGCACGTGGTAAGTAATAGTTGATTTGTGTACGTCATTCTTTCGTATATGTGACATTGACCGAAATCTGAGATATTTTTGCAACATTTAAATTATTTAAGGGGTTGCTAGGAACATTGCAAAGTAACAATGTCTTTTTAAAAATGTATTATAATTGTGTGGGGTAATGATGCATTTTCTCTCTAAATTATGAGACCTAAAATAGTCTCTCCACAATATTAACAGACCAAAAAAATAATATGATGGATGTTACCTTCTCTGTCTCATATTATATATTAGACTTTTCTCTTTACATGACTTTAAAAAGGTGTAATGGTTTCATTGACCCTTATACTTGTATGATTTTGTATGTTAGACCTTCTACTTGATCCTTTGTCATTTGAACCCTTAAACTCAATTAAAATAGGATTTTAAGCTCCTCCAGCCATGTGTGTAGCTCATTCTTCCTTACATAAATGACATATCATTTCTGCATCATATATATTAATAACATGTCATAATTATTTCATATATACTTTTAAGTAAAAATGAGAAGTTTTTGATTTAAAAAATAAAATAAAATAATTTTATCTTTCACTATTCCTCCATCTCCGTCTACCTCAGCTCACAACAACCATAAGCGCCATCTCAATTTCCATCATTCTTTTCTTCTTGGAAAAATGATAATGAGGCTTATAAAGCCACAAATTGAGGGGTTTCTTGATATGTAGCATTTGACTCTTACATGAACTGACATCGTTTTATTAATATTGGATTGCGGCAGATTATTGAGTCTCAAAGAAGAAGGTCACACACAATCAAAAATCAAAACCAAAGTTTTGTACAAAAAAAAACTATTCACTCTCTTCTCAATTTTTCTTCATCGTCCATCACTCCAACCACCAAATAATCATCATGGAAGATTCATAGCAACTCGAGAAACATCATGCAACTTTTGTTCATCATCATCACTCAAATCACCAAATAACCTCCATGGAATATCCATAGACACCACTAACACTCACCAAAACACCCAATTGAGATTCAAACATTCGTGTTCTACCTTCTTGGCACTAATTGGTAGTTATGTGTGCATGAGTAAGGTTTATGATATTGTTGATATCTTTGATGAAATGTTAAAAGTAAGTATAAAAGAAAATACGGTTGTTTATGATATTTAATTTATGGATTTGTTGAAGCTGGTAAATTTGACGGTGGCTAGGTTTTTGGGACGACATTTGAAGGAGGGGATGGCAATTTTTTCTTATTAATTATTTGATATTTTCTATAGTATACTCTCGGTTTCGTTTAAAAATGTGATAGCACGTACAATAGTGAGTCAGCAAAATAAATGCCACATAAGATCAGTCAATGGTAAGAAGTGTTTAAAAATGTCACTCCTAGAGCCTACACTCTGGGTGGGACTGGAATTCGAAAACCATTGTTGGTCCCAAGAAAACCTTTGGCCTGACTACCTTACGTAGTGGAACACTATGTGCATATTTATAATGATCAACAAAACTATACTCACTTGAATAATAAAATATTGAGAATGCTTAAAGTCAAACATTCACCTTGGCCAAATGGCAACTCAAGTCTTAACATAAAAAATAACAATGAAAAGACTAATGAACTAACATTAGACTTTCTATCTATGAAGTATCTAAACAACTAAGAGGGATGTCGGGCAGGACCCCCGATCATCCTAAAAAATTAAATAATTAAATGAACTGTAAGTAATAAAAGGGATCATCAGGTATGCAAGGAGGCTCACCAAATGACTATGAACTACTAAATTGATCAATAATGTGCTTGATGTGATGTATGCAAAAATACAAAATATTGTGTATATAAGAACACAATTACTTATGTGAGAGTTTCTCTAACCTATAACCATAACTTAAGAGTTATCATAATGATACACCATTTTGCATTACACTGCCAGGGTCATCCTTTTCCTACCATTAGTAACAAACCTGAACTACTAAGTGGATCAACTAGTCTATGCTAAAAAGTACTAAAGGAATCATCTAAAAAGTATGATGCTTTACTACCCATTCTGGCTACATGGTTTATGGGGGTTGTGAGTTGTCTGAACTCTCCCCATATCAGTGCTCAAAACTACTCTAAAAAATATTATTATATAATTAGCTATTATGTTTTAGAAACATATTCCTTTTATGATTTGAGATTAGTGCTCAAAAACTTAAGTCAAGTGCTACCTTGAAAATCAAACTTTTCCCCTCTTGCTTTATTATAAAAGTATATCCACTTTTCCGAAGACTAGCTCAAAGGCTCTTTGGAAATCTCAATTTCTATTCTTATTTAAATGTGGAACATTTTAAAATTCTTGGGAATGTATAATTCCTATATAATTATTTGAAGAAACTTCAAATATGCACTCTTCACTTAACTTTGAAATTTAAATTTATAAAACAAAGTTAAACCGTTTGTGAAAGACTTTTGAAAACTTTAAGAACTTATATTGACTTAACTCTTGATTTCTTGACTTGAGTCTTAACTTCTTGACTTTAATCTTAACTGGTCGTTGAATTGAATTATTTATTCAAGGATTGTGATTTGTGATTCAAAATATCCATGATGTTTAGGAATTATTTTAGGTTACTGAACATGAGAAAAGACCGAAAATTGATATTTGAGGGTGGGTCCGCAATGGACAAACTCTTAAAATTTAGTTTCAAAAATCAATTTTAAGGCAGAACACTTTGTGAAGGCTCCGTGACACAACATTAAATTTCCCCGATCTGGGAAGTTCCTTTGCGATGTTCCACCACATCCAGATTTCGTTCAACTGAATTTCTTCTTCGTTTTTCAGCTCTAAACCCGCTTAACTCCATGGGTTCTTTTCCTAAACACATAGAATCAATTAAATATTCAAAGTACATCAGATTCTACTCAAAAGAAACCTAAATTCATGGATTCAGATCAAACAACTCCTCAATAATTTCAACGAATCGAGGATTCAGATCAAACAACTCCTCAATAATTTCAATGAATCGAAAATTTAACACAACTTCAACAAAACCATCAAGAACTCAATTTTTAAGATTTCAAGAACTTAAATTTTCTGAAATAAATCATGATTGGCGTGTGGGTGAACTAACCCAATGCTATGTGATCTCAAATACCTTTGTAGGGATCACCACTGACGAAATCGACACGCTAATCTCGATGAATCTTGAACCTTCTTCTCCTACCTTCTCAATTTTCCTTTCTCCAAGCACTAGCGTGAAATTTACTTTTCTAAAAGTAACTCAAATCATATTTTACCCTAATTAAACTCCTCAAGATGAATTAGAATTATTTGGTAATGAAAAGACTAAATTACATTTCTAACATTTCGACTTTCCTTAATCTAAAAGCCCAAATTCTAACAGGTATGAATTAGTAATTTAAACCTGATATTAAGAAAACTCAGCAATGTTGAAAAGATCTTTCCATGATATGACAAACCATATAAAGAATAACTCCTAAATCATCATGATGTAGAAGTTATGTCCGTTTAAAGTTGATCAAAATTCACTTTTTCTAAATTAAGTAAATTTCTTCATTTTTTATTATTTCCAAAAATGACTATTTCCAGTTCTTAGGTTCTTCATAGATATTTCAAATTGCGAATATTACAATATCTCCCCCTTGAGAAAATTCATACTTGAATGATATTAATTACTTTTACAAGGCTAAGGGTGATAACATCAAGTTTATACACTCAACAAGCAAATGCCAACAAACAATGTGCTCAGTCATAATTTAAAGAGTACTTAAAGGATAATTAGTATCTTTGTCTGCCCTTTTTCCGTATTCAAAGTGTGTGGATATCTCTTCTTTATATCCTACTCAGCTTCCCGAGTAGCTTCCTAAAAAAAATTGTTCCTCCAAAGGACTTTGACAGATGCTAATTTAATATTCTGAAAGTGTAATGCTTAATCTAGATCCTAAAATGATAGTCTAAAATTTAACAATGTTTATAAGTCAATTATAATGTATTTAAGTCATTTGGGATGTTTTGGAATCAAAATGCCAAGGAACGTCCATGACATCCGGAAAATGGTTCAAGAGGTGCTAGTGTACCTTAGCCTATTTGACTAAGTTTTAGGAGTTGGTGAATGATGAAATTTGATGGTAATGCGTCTAACACGTATTAGATTTAGTTTATAGTAAAACCGTTCTGGTAAGACTCCCCAAGTACCAACCAAGGGCCCTTGAGAAGGACCCTTGCAATTTGGCAAAAAGTTTCCAAGATGTAGTGTTCACCAACGGATTGCAGGAGACGAGCCGATGGTTAATCGACGGGGTGTCGATGAAGACTTTGCAAAAATTTTGAAAGGGTCATTTTTGTAAATTTCTGACCAAAACTACGAAGGTGCAGCATGGAGGTTATACTACCCATCGACTGACCTACGGTCTGCCAATTGAGGTCTCGTAGGTCAGGTCTGTGTTTGGTTGTGTTGTTTTAGTTAACTCAATTAAATTAATTAAGGAGTCAGTTAGTTAGTTAGGGGTTAAGGGAGTCCTAATTAAGTTAGCTCATGAATCCTATAAAGACCCAAAACCTAATTTAACTTGTCACATCCAGGAATACATCCTAGACGTAACCTGCATCATCGTCCTCTTTGAGGACTAATACTAGCCTCTTAGCTTACATCATTACATTCATAAGTCAAATTTAGCGGAATTTTTTTTTGAACTTTTTACTGAATCTACATTGAGGTTTACATAAACCTCTACATACACGTAATAGATATATATCGAGTATACATAGACCCTTCGTATAGGAATATTACTTAGTCTTTTAATTTTATTGCATATATATATATATATATATATAAAATCATAACATAGTCTTAACAGTCGTGTCATCTCATAACCATCTAATAAGAGTATATCAAATTGAACCTATACCATACATCAAAGTAATAATACCTCACATGGTGTATACAATTCTTCATACTAAATGGAAAAGAAAGACACATAGAAGTCTTAAACTAACAACCACTCCATTAGCTAGATAGTGGCATTACCCTCGAAAATTGAGGAACTACCCTACTTGTATGAATAAGAGATCTAAGTCTTCTTCAAGTCGTCTCCAAAATCACTTCAATGACCGGAATCTAAAATGTTGGGGAAAAGGAAGAAATGGGAATAGTACACTACTTGTACTAAGTACGGGACCATATGCACACATTCTTTGAAGTCATGCTAAGAAAAGGAACATTTCAATAAGCATGCACTTTTCATTAAAACCCTTTATGCACATTCAACAAGACCATAAAAAATCATAAGACAGTAGAGTACCATACCCATACCTAGACTAAGTAAAACCGTTAAGTAACCAGAGTTAGTGTTCACATCATTATTTCATTTTTCTTTTAGGAATACTTATCTCAACCTACATAGACAACAAAACCTAAGTGTGGAATCAGGTGTTGTAAAACCTTACATCAAAAGAAGGTGGCCTATCGGGAAAAGTGGAACCAAACATGTAACTAGCATCTAAGGTTGATCCACTAGCCAGTATTCCTATGGAGGGGATGCACCGCGGTTTCACGATGCTTTCATGTTTTTTACTTTAGAATTGTGTGTGTCTAGAGCCTTGTTGTAGTAGTTTTAACGTGTTTTTATATTTGTTTTACAGGAAAGATGTCCATAATAAAAACACAAAAGGCGGCTGGAAAATAGTGTGGAAAGATGGCCTACGAAGTCCATGGACGACTCGTCTTTTAATGGACGGTCCGTAGGTGGTGATCGTCGATTACACTTCAAACTAATGGAAAAGCTCAAGGAAAATTTGAACAAGTATGAAACTATGGAAGGGATCGACGGTCCTTCGATTGATCGATGAACCGTACAGGCAGAATAGTGATTTGATTAAAGATAGTTCCAGTACTTGAAGTTGGAGACATTCGAAAGATGTAGCAATGAACGGCATCGATGGACGTATGTAGATCGACAGACAGTGCTGCTGGTCCATCAATCGATTCAAAGAAGGTGACATCCGAAGCAGATAAAAATATTTTGAGTCTATACTGACGAAGGCAATCGATGGACCGTTGTTCCATCGATGGTCCATTAGTAGGGTTGTCGATCAATACCGCTATTTTGGACAAACTTTCCTTATTTCAATTCCTATTAATTTAGGATAATTTTCTATGAATAGGGTTTAAATATAGTTTTTAGGGCTAGACATTGTTAGTATTGTCCTTGTTGTGCTTGGAGATTGGTTTTTGCATACTTTGGCAATAATTCAATTTCCGAATTTGGTTTGAAGATTAACCTTGCAATGTTAAGTTGATTTTCTAGGGTTTTTCGTATTTTTAAAGTAAGTTCATGATTTCTTCTATTAAAATTATGAATTATGATCTTGCTCACATTAGTAACTGAATCCACAAATAGGGTTGTGGGAACCAGTGGTAATTAACAAAGTAAATCTATCAAATAGTCAATTCTCAAATAGGTTTTTTCATGTATTGATAATTCTCTCTCTTAGAAGTCATTTTAACGGTGGCCAACGTTAAAACTCGTCTTGTTGCTACTTGCCGGACCAAGGAGGTAGTAATAGGAAAAGAATTATCAACATATATTTAGTGGGATACTCACTAATAGGGTAGTGTCGATTGGTGCGAAATAATAACTTAGTTATACATCGATTATGATATCTGATATGAAGTAAAGATAAGGGTTAGTATCTTATACACACGTAGCCAGACCAAGGTACAAGGTGATATTCTCTAGATTTCGGACCAAGGATTTAGATATACATAACTTACCACTTTACATGAGAAACACTAGGGAAGAATTACTTTATCTAGACACATGGCGTTATGAACATATGGGGAACACATATACCCTAGATAGTCTCACAACTTGATAAAAACTTATTGTTACATTCTTTCACTTGTTAATTTAGAAGTTTTTAAGATATTTGTTTCATAAAAAACCCCTTAAATTACCTATTTTCGGGAAAACCTTGGCTAAATAGAGATAATTGTATATTGAATTTAAGTGTAAACTATTTTTCTTGTGGAATAGATCCCAACCTACTATGTGTTCTTTACTTGATTACGACCTCTTATACTTCTTTAGGGAGGTGTGATTTGAGCGCATCAAATTTTGGCGCCGCTCACTGGGAATCTAGATTTTAGATTAACTTTAGTTACATTATTGAAATTTAGTCAATGAATTCCTGATTTTACGTTTTCTTTTTTCAGGATTAGCTTGAGTGTTTCCCAAGTACATAGAGCCGAGGAGAACCACTCATTAGATTCGATCCGGAACTAAATTGTACTTTAAGAAGGATGGGGCAATCCGTCAACCCCCACTACCACTTGAGGGACACAATCATGTCAGGTTAAAAATCAATTGGAGAATCCTTTGAGGATGCAAATGCCAGTACCACAACCTTAGGATCCCTATAGGGGCAACATTAACATTGCTGACTGCCTGACTCGGATGGACCTCTTGTCCTACCCAATTTTCCACCTTGGCACACATTTGTGGTGACGAGAAGTTTGATGTAGATGCTCAGCGCGAGGGGTTTATTCTCAGGACTGTTATCAGAGGACCCTCATGCTCATATATCCAAATTGATATCTATGTGTAAGAGTTATGTGGGTAGGCTAGACTTGGATATGAATAGCATCGGATTGTGAGTGTTTCCTCTATCACTGATAGGAAATACCGCCATAGTGTTTACTAAGCTTCCCTACAAATCCATTTATACTTGGGATTAATTGAGAGATGCATTCTTAGCATGTTATATGGAAGACCCGAAAATGACTTCGGTGAACTAGAGACTAACATTTTGGTTTTGATGTTATAAGGTACTAAATATGTCTAATATATGGTATAGATGCAGTAGCTAAAGTATTAGGTGCATTGGAAGTCAAACGTTAAGGGCCGACCAAGACATTTGATGACTAAGTCACTATATACTTCAAATGTTATTCTATGTGTGTATGTGTGATTCATGAGGTTTTGGATTCCTTAAATGAGTTATATAGCATGTATATGCTGTGTTTCGAGTTTCATGGAGTTCGGAGGTCAAACATCCATGACATTCGAATGATCTTTCTTGAAATGAAATTGTGTATCTAGGCATGTTTCGTCGAGATTTACGGTTCGTTGTCGATGAAATTCATGTGAGAGATATCATAATCATAGAAAATAATGTTTGGGTTGGAAACGTCGGGGAAAACATCCCCAAGGACCAACAAAGGGTCCTTGAGGAAGGACCCAAAGCTTGGTGTCAAGGCTTCCCAAGACAGCTCAAACCACGGAGGCAGTCAATGCCCAGTGGATCAATCGATACCTCTTGGGTGGCATGTCATCGTTTGGGACTTATACTAGGAAGAAAATATTCCATTTTCCAGGATCTGACCTGATCGATGGAGGACATCATAGTCTGTTTGTGGACTCCCCCGTCGATGGGCAATCATCTGTAGGCATGTGTTCCTGCGCAGGTTCACTGTTAAGTTAGGGGAGATATTGTTTGTTATTAGGGGTATTTTGGATATTTTAAACATTCATAGTTTCTAACACTTAGAATATTTCATTCTTTCAAATCAAAACCCTAAAATTCCTTAAGAACTTCCAAAGCCTCCATTGAAGTCCAAAATCAAGGAAGAACTTGGTGTGACGTTAAGAGTGGAAATTCTTAATCAAAGTTAAGAATTATCTTCATCAAGGTATGGTGTTTTATCCTTGAAACTCCTTTCATCAAGGAGCCCCAATTCTCAAGATGTTTTCTAAAGTTTTCAAAGATGAATTTTCCAATTTCTTGGTTCTACCATGGGTTCTTGCATCAATTGTTTTTAAACGTCTATTATATTAGATTGATTATGTATTTATGAGTTTAACCTAAATTACCTATGAACCCATGAATTTGGATGAACCCTTGTTTTTGACTAAGTTGTGGGTTACTTGATAAGGATCTAATGTTGATGAATTCTTATGTAGTTTTGTGTGGTCTATTCATTGATGTAATAATTGTAGTAAATTGATATCTAGATTGTATTAGATTTATGAATTTACATTTATTTGACCTAATTTATTTATTATTGTAGTTTTTATGTTGAATTGTTGGTTATGGCCTTGGGTAAGGGTATTGTATTATCGAATTGAATAAGTTGACTTTAGATTGAGGTGTTGAGGATGAAGTGAGGGTATGCTTACCTATTTCCTTTACGTTGATGTTATATATATTTTGATTCTATTGTGATTTGTATGGTCCACTTATGGTGGCAGCGTTATGTGTTTTACTTGTAATTGATGTGGCCTTATCAGCGTTACTTTATTCAATATGAAGATCTTTGCCTTGTTGGCAAGGACTTAAAGTAATATAAATATTTGTGTAGTTTGATTATGTTAAGGATGACAATATCTATCTACATGTGGAGTCATATATGTATTCTCCTATTCATGTTGTGTTAGGTGACCATGTTAGATTCTTCCTTTGACATTATCTGTATAGTGTTAGGGTTGAGACATGGTTATTCCTTGTTTACTATACAAGGATATATTGGTTAATGTGTTATGATAGTATATAGTATGTATTTAAGATGTTTGGTTTGTACCTATGTGATTCTAGAATGACTTGCATTATGAGCTAAAGGTAAAGTATGTGGTGTCTTGTCTTGGTTGACTTGTGTCCCTTGCTTGGTGTATATATGATTCTGAATATGTGATGTCTCGATTTAGATTGTTAGAACTCTTAGTATTGAATGTATAAATGACATGTGACCTTAAATAAACTTAAGAGAGTCTTTTATGTGAAAATCATGACTTAGTGGTAATATTAAGATTCTCGAAATCGTAAGTCGTAATGGTATCCTTCAAAGCAAAGGAATGATATAATTAAGGTTAATTTGCCAGAAAGTCATCATATTAATCCTTAGGAAAGTCATCATGAACTTCTTGTCTCCATTATGAGGTAGCCCTAGTGGACCTTTCTTTGGTAGGGTAAGTGTGATTGCGTTATGAACTTGTTATGAAACCCTTTTAGGTGAATCTAATGTGTGAATTACTCTATGAGAAAGAAGGCTAGCAAAGAGTGAGTATGGTAAGTGGAAGTAGTTCTAGTTAAAGAGTGAGACTAGATTACAAAGTATGCCCTTCATATTCCTTAACCATGTGCCTACATGGGATGTGTCTAAGTTCTACCCTTGGTTAATTAGTAGAACAACCTCATAGGAGTAGGATAGAACTCTAGATTCCATGTCTTTCTATGATGGTATATCTCTGTTATTGCCTATTATTATCATATGGAATACCTATTAGCATTAGAGAAGTTTATGAGGTTTTGGTGTTGTGGACATGATATAAGCCTTAGGTAGTCTTAACGGCTCTTTAGGTAATCTTGAAGAGGTCAATCATGGAGTTTATCTTCTTTATTTACTTAAGTAGGTCTTTTGATATCCTTTTGAAGGAAAATGTCATATCATCAATGTGTTGGTGTGTTAAGTGATAATGATTCTATTCTAGGGAGTCCATAGGATATTTTAAGTGTATGTATAAGGGATTGTATGGGAGGTAGCTTCACAACTCACTCAAGTGAGACTTAGAGTAACCTTTGGTAGAATAATCTTACCTTGATGTTTATGATGCTTGTAAGTGTGTATGTTACTCATTATAAAAATCTTAAATGTCGTTTAGGCACATCTAGAAAGGGTTTATGGGCGGTATCTCTTAGTGTGTCCTAAGTGAATGTTAGGATAGGTTTGAGTTAGAAGATTACAAGCTAAAGGGGTGTCTAAAGTGAAGAACAAGTAACTTCACTATACATTGAAGTAATTCACTGTAATAGTGAATGAGGTTACTTAAAGTAACCTCTCGAATTATGATTTTTTGTTTAAATGTTATCTTATGTGTTTCCAAGCTGTTTAATATTATTCATATGATTATAATATGATTTCTCAAAAAAGATGCATATTTTCAATAAAAGTCCATTTTCATGATTTTTTTGTGTAATTCCATACTTAGTATATGTGGTTGTACTAACTCCATGATTTTATCTATATATATATATTTCTTGGTAGGTGAGAAGCTTTTGGGAAGGAATACTTTGACCATAGCATCGTTCAAGAGAAGTTGAAGTATGTCCTTATTTGACTAGAGGGCATATATGTCTTTCATGTTTTCCATTTGAAGTATTATAATAGACTAAGTATTTCTATATTCGTATTTTAAAGTATGGGCCGTGTTCCAAGTATTCTTTTGTCTTAAGATGATGACATAGAGACTTAGTATTTCCTATATTTTTATATGAAAGAGATGTTTAAAGACTATGTTATGCATTGTCAAAAGTTTTCAATTCCGCACTACTTTTCACCATGTTTATTTTAAAGACTTTGTTATGTTTTGTGAAAAGTTTTTAATTCCACACAATTTTTCACTATGTTTATGAGATGAATGATATGTAAATGATTGTGCAAGACTTCCGTGAGGTAAAGTACGCCGGTTGCAATCCGAGATTGCCCCTAATTTCTAAGGTGTTGTTTCCAGCTATTTACAAGCCTGGTATCAGAGCATAGTTTGTGAAAGTAGTATTAGGAATCGAAAAGTCTCATCAAGTCATGTCTAGTAGAGTGTTGACCATTTGTGTGAGTAGCGACACATCTATGGGCAAGAGGCTATAGGATGATAGAATTTCCCTTCTTTTCTACTACTATGTCGTGCAGTAGAGTAAATGTTATGAGTATCCTTCTTAATGTGTTTCCTTTTTTTTCTAGGAAATGAATACTAAAAGGATGACCGCTAGAAGGTTGGAAGAGGAGAGGATGAATGAAGATATTCCTCCTCAACTTGAGAAAGTTCCTCAAGATGGGAAAGGTGTCCAAGGTACTAAAGGTGCTCAACAGCCTCCTCAAAGTGATGATATTCCTAATGTGGAAGGAGTTAATGAGGTTCCGGTGGTTCATTCGGATTTGACTAATCAAGAGATTAGAGAGGCTTTGGTTGCTTAAGCCCAAGTCTTGACTACTACAATATATTTGAGTATGGTGTCTATGGAGAATAAGGTGGTGAGCACTATGACTTAGAGGTTGAGAGATTTTTGAGGATGAATCCTCCTATCTTTCTTTTCTCCATGGTGGTGGAGGATCCACAAGAGTATCTTGATGGGGTGTATAATGTGTTGAGTGATTTGGGATTTACATCTAGGGAGAAGGCGGAGTTGGCTTTGTATCAATTGAGGGATGTTTGTCAAATATGGTACACTTAATGGAAGGATAATAGGCCAGAGGAATCGGGTCCTATTGTGTGGGAAGAATTCAAGGATGCTTTTCTTGATAAGTACTTTTCCTGGGAAAAAACGGAAGTTAAGGTGGAGAAGTTTATCAATCTCAAGCAAGGCAATATGAGTGTTGAGGAGTACTCTTTGAAATTCTAAACTTTGTCTAGGCATGCCCCTTCTCTTGTGTCTAATCCAAGAGATGAAATGAGTCATTTTCTTATGGGAGTATCCGACTTAGTGATGGAGGAATGTCGTACCGCTATGCTACATGATGATATGATCCTAGCTAGACTCATGGTGTATGCACAATCAATTAAAGAGTCTAAACTTAGTAGGTTGACTAGAAGCTTGAAAAGGAGTAGTGGTAATGATCAATATCAAACTAGGTGTAATTAGAGGGCTCAAAGTTAAGAAGAACCTAAGAGTGCTAAGGTGAAATCGGAGAATAGAGGTGGTTCTCAAAAGGTCAAACCTACTTATGCCAAATGTGGCAAAAAACATCATGGTAAGTGTCGATTGGGTACAGGGAGTTTATTTTGTTGTGTTAATGAAGGACCCAAGGTGAGAGATTGTCCTATGTTGGATTCTATAGGAAGAGACGGAAAGCAAGTTGCTCTTAGTGTTCCAAAGGATGATGCTCCAGTAAAGGGGCGTTTCTATTAACTCTGATCTAGAGGGGAGAACCCGGATGAGAGTGATGATGATCTTGGTAAGTTCTCTTTATCTTTTAGTAATATTAGTTCCTTCTAAGAAGGGGATTATGGTTAATAAATGGGATAGAATTGTATAGAAGCATGTTACAAGTGCATAGTATTTAGGAGTTTGATTGAAATTTAATTTCATCAATTTCTTGCATTGTGTATTTTATGATGTTATAATGATATTGTAAGATGTGTTTATATGATGTTACTTTGCATATTAGATGTTTATAACATGAATTTCCTAAAAGAAACATTTTTTAAAAATAGATAAAATCATTGTAGCACTAAAACAGTTCAATGTTCAAGTTTTGGAAAATTGACTAATTGATTCTTAGGTCTGAAATTGTTGTAATATGGTTAGAACTCATGTATATAAGTATGATATTTATTATAAAATGAGTTTTTACTATTTGTAATGAAGCATGTGAGATTTGTAGCATGATGGTTATAGAAATGTCTTCTAGTTTCTTGTTGTGTTGTGATTCTCTTGACTATGTGAAAATAATTTTTTATTCTTGGCTATGTGTTTTATGTAATTTCTATTAGCTTATAGATGGATCTCTATTCTTAGAAGTGTTCAGAGAGTGGCAAGTGTCATTCGAGGACGAATGTCGTCCAATTGGGGGAGATTGTAAGACCCCAAAAATGACATAGGTGAACTAGAGCCTAACATGTTGGTATAATGTCCTAAATAGGTCTATTATATGGTATAGAGGCACTAGCTAAAGTATTAGGGCACTGGAAGTTAAAAGTCAAGGTCCGACCAAGACGTTCGACGACTAAGTCACCAATATGCCGCATATGTCGTTCTATGTGTGTATATGTGATTCGTGATGTTTGAAGATTCTTAAATGATTTATTATAGCATATTTATGAAGTGTGTCGAGTTTCATGTAGTTTGGAGGTCAAACGTCCATGAACGTCCATGACTTTCGAATAATGTGCCTTGAAATGACCGTGTGTGTCTAGGCATGTTTTATAGAGATTTACGTGTTTGCTTTGGATGAAATTCATGTGAGAGGTTTAGACTCATAGACGATCATATTTTGGTTTGAAATGTCTGGGAAACCATACCCAAGGACCAACAAAGGGTCCTTGAGGAACGACCCAATGCTTGGTGTCAAGGCTGCCCAAGACAGCCCAAACCACGGAGGCATTCAACACCCAGTGGGTTAATCGACGCCCTGTGGGTGGCATATCGTCATTTGAGAGTAAGACTAGTAAGCAAAGCTTCCATTTTCCATGCTCTGACCCAATCGACGGAGGACAACAGGGTCCGTTTGTGGACTAACACCCTGTCGATGGGTAGTCGTCTGTGGGCCTGTGTTCCTACGAAGGTTCACTTCTATGTTAAGGGTGATATTGTAATTTCACCTATCACAACCAGACTCTGGGTCGTTAACCTCTCAGAGGTCGCATACAAGCCTTCATACATCATCGTTACTTTAGTTAGGTTATGTTTAGCCTTCATACATCATCGTTACTTCATCTACGTTAAGTTTGGCGGAAAATTTGAAGTTTTTGTTACTTATCATTCATATACGACGTTCTACTTAAACTCATAATTATTCAAAATCAACCATGTAGTATTAAGATCGTCAAATGAAAGAAAAAGTTCCATACTTCATTAAGTGTTTACTTGTCAAAATGCCACCAATACAATGCCTAAAATAAGCTGAGAAATAAATACTGTTGGAACATACTCCACTAACTCAAACCTATATCGAATATAGAAAATAATGGTTTAGCGTCCTCGAAAGCATGAGGGCCTACCAAATCCGGATGAATGTTCCACATCTGGGTAGCTTCAGTGTCGACCTGTAAGCTCTAACATCCATCTGCACATGCACCTAAAAGTAGATAGTTGTATGGGATTAGTACACACTTGTACTAAGTATGTCTATATGCAAGCACACACAAGGGACATTCATTATTAAGAAGAGCTCTGTCCTGACGATATGATTTATGAAAAGTCAAGTCAGTGGACTTGTCAAATTTGGATTAGGAAAGTCAGTGGACTTTCCAAACTTGGATTAGAAAAGTCAGTGGACTTGCAAAATTTGGATTAGGAAAGTCAGTGGACTTGCCAAATTTGGATTAGGAAAGTCATGCCATGAGAGTAACATGCATCATCATTCTTATCATTTTGCAAGCATCACAAAACGTATTGCACATATCATATCACGTAGTTCACATCATTCTTTCATATACCATGAAACCTGAGAATCATGGACTTGACATTAGGACTTCCCAAACTGAGGGATCAACTTATGGGACCTCAACTAGGGAGCCTATTTTAGCAAACACAGAGTCTGCTTCATTTATTCATACGTACTTCATTTCATTCATTCATATGCTAGTGCGATCACTATTCATACCTAGGATGTAGTTTAAGACTCTCATCGGGTTTGTTGTGTACTAACCAAGAATAACCTAGTGTCATTACTTGATTCTAGATCACCTCTTGATTATTCTATGCTAAAACCATTGGTATCGTTCATTTCATTATGTGAATTCATTGAGGTTGGCTTCATTATTTCTTTGGTAACTTTAACCATAACCGACGTAGATCATGTGAGCATCATGAAATACAGTGTGTAATCCCCACAACGAAGAGAGGTGGAATCACCGACCAAAGTGAACCAAAACATGCTAGCGCATATAAGGAATCCAAACCTACTAGATCCCGATATTGGCAGTATATGTTCAAAGAGTAGGAGATATAAGTAGACCATACCCGGCATGCAAGACAGTCACATCTCATGAGAGTTACATGAACCTTCGCCCTTCCCGACGGAAGGCATCACCACACATAGCTAGCCTATCGGTGATCAGTATAAAGTTCCATTACATTAAACACATACATCATGGAAGATGACTTCTAGCATGAGGATATCATATCTCATTAGATGATTTCTCATCTTATCATTAGTATTAAGTATGCCTTTACTTCAATACTTTCATTAGAGTGTTCATAGAGGCTGGTCTCTTCATTAGCTTTGCACTCTCAAAGGTGAGTACGTTTTGGTAACATTTACTTAGGCTCATTTGAGATTTCTCTCATCTTTCACATAAGCCTCATATCATATTGTCACATCATTCATTAACTAACACATTTGCTTTTAATAATTACTCACCCCTTCACGTGAATGTTCATTTCATCATATGTCAATGCACTTGGCCATTTAGTGTGTTTCACACTCTTCCTTAACCCTTCTAGGTATACATCATTTTATCACATACATCTTAGGCTCACTTATTATTAAACTTATGCTAGACCTATGATTCCACACATACAAGCTTCATTCATAGTTTGTCTAAGTTATTCATGTTTACCCAAGATTATGTGGAACAAGACTTGTGCATCTTATAGATATGCCAAGATATTGATTTTGATCTTTAGAGGCAACATTCATTAAATATTTGTTTACGTATGACTTATGTGTAAATAAGGAATTGGGAAAGGGAACCCGATTTCGAATCCCTTGAACAACATTTAATCTTATTTTAAACTTAATAATTGCATTTTTGAGATTTCGGAGACCCAATTTTGATTCCCATCAACCCCATAATATTTGTTTATTGTTCTCCTCTCCTTTTTCATTTTAAGGCAAGGAGGTTGTGAGTTCAATCACCCACAAGTTTATTATTTTTATTTTAATTTATCTCTTCACTTTCTCACCTATCCAAGAGGTTGTGGGTTCAATGCCCACTCTTCACATTTATTTTCTCCTTTATTTATTCTACTCACTCTCTCATCTATTCAAGAGGTTATGGGTTCAATCCCCACTCTCCACATTTTATTTTCTCCTTTATTTTTCTTCTAACTCTCTCATCCATTCAAGAGGTTGTGGGTTTAATAACCACTCTCAACATTTTATTTTCTCTTTTATTTTTGTCCTAACTCTCTCATCCATTCAAGAGGTTGTGGGTTCAATCCCTACTCACCACATCTATTTTTACTTTCACTTTTGTCATGAAATTTTTATGTAATATTCATTTCGTGAGGTCATGGGTTCAATACCCAATGACCTCACATTTAAATAAGTTTTAGAACATAGATAATTTTTCCTCATCCTTGGTCGAGACTCCAAATTTCCAACAAGGCTGGAAATATTGTTTCTTCCAATCCATTTTCCTCTCAATCTTTTGTTGATTTTTTTTTTGTAGGTTTTATGTAATGATGTCTTGGATACAAATCCTTAGTGATCTCACTTATTTTACATTCATTTTTCATTGCATTTTGTACCACTTTGTTTGGCCGAACCCAACCTACCAAATGCTGGAAATTTGTTCACTATTTTTAGCATCTTTTTGTCATCATTAATACGTAAATTGTTAAGGCATTTCGTGGATCATTTGGTGCATCTTTTAGTGTAATCTTTTTATGATTATATTCAGCCAAGAATTACCATTAAATCCACCAACATTACACTTATATGAACATTACACTTTTAACATTTACATGTACGAAAACCCAACATTTATAATACACAAATTTCAGGTAGCAACATAGTTAATTTAAAGCACACCCATTCTCAAACTATTAATGTAAAAGACTTTTCCAAATACATATTTCATTCCTTACATAATTTCCAAATACACATTCAGTATATAATCACAACCAGACATAAAATTAT
This sequence comes from Solanum chilense, assembly GCA_032847665.1. Classification (NCBI taxonomy): domain Eukaryota; kingdom Viridiplantae; phylum Streptophyta; class Magnoliopsida; order Solanales; family Solanaceae; genus Solanum; species Solanum chilense. The sequence goes on along the minus strand of CM064968.1, from coordinate 5,748,744 downwards.
TTACCAAAAGGCATACCAACGTATGCTTTGAATCTTTCAAGGGATCTAATGACAGGGGCATGCATCGGGGACAATTTTAGTTTCTCGGTTGAAATTTAAAATTAACTTAGGGGTCTCTTGTGAAAGAGGACAAGAGAGAAGAAAATTCATACCTTAATGTCGTCCGACACTTGCTTAAATACTGCCAATTTCATACGAAACCAAGCCTCACCACCGAAACTTCAAGCACAATCCCGTCAAGAACTTTGTTTTGCTTTATTTTTTAGACTAAGTTTTGTTTTCAGTTTTTAGCGTTCAAGTTCTTGATGAACTTTATTATTTTTGTTGTGTTCTTTTGTTTTAAAGAATGCATAAGCGTGAAAGTGAGAGAGGAGTAGAGGAAAATGTTAGAATGAGTGGATTAAGATTAGGAGAGTTAGGTGGAGACTTAGTCAAACTAGGACTCCTCATTATTTATTATTATAATTATAATTATAATTATTATTATTATTATTGTTATTATTATTATTATTATTATTATTATTATTATTATTATTATTCTAATTATTATTATTATTATTCAAAATATGATTTTCCTTTAATTAAGCAGTAATTAAATATTTAATAATTAAATTAATTCATCAAATAAAATAAATCAAATTAAATCATTGCTCCCACCTAGGTTCGAACCCAGGTGGAGAAAGATTTCACTCAAAGGGACAATTTCATCCCTTTCTACCCAAATTGTCCCTCCAGCATATTAATTAATTAATTAATTAAATATTTAGTGTAATAAAAATACAACCCTTAGCCTGGAAAAGACCATTTTACCCCTAGACCCTCCAAACTAAAGATTCACCCTTTTTATGTTCGGTTAAGACTCATCCGGGTAAATAATCATATTCGGGTGCCCTACATGGCTGGACCCAACCTTTACTAGATCAACTCACTCACCAAGTTAGTTGTCTTGGCTGGTGCAAGGGTTCAGAGGTCTGGTTCTATGCGCATCAATCCGTGTGAACCCGGTCTAATGTAGGCATTCTAGATACATTAAGCATTACTTAGCATAGTAATTTTAGGGTTGTTACATCACCCCACTTCCAAATAAGAGTATTAGCGGTTTATTAGTGGTATTTTGGGTATTTTAAAAAATTATGTAAGCGTTTAACCCTTGGAATATTTCATTCTTCGAAATTCAAACACCAAAATTCCTTAAAACGCCCAAAGACTCCATTTAAGTTCAAAATCAAGGAAGAGATTTGTGTGACGTTTTGAGTAGAAATTCCTTATCAAAGTGAAGAATTATCTTCATCAAGGTATGGTTTTTTATCCTTGAAACTCGTTTCATCAAGGAGTCCCAACTCTCAAGATGTTTTCTAAAGTTTACAAAGTTGAATTGTCCAATTTCATGATTCTACCATGGGTTGTTGCATAAATTATTTTCAAACGTTTATTATGGATTAGATTGATGTTATACTGATTATATAGACCTAAATTACATATGAAAACATAAATTTGGATGATCCTTAGTTTTTGACTAAGTTGTCAGTTACTATATTAAGATCTAATATTGATGAATTCTTATTTAGTTTTATGTGGGCTATTCATTAATGTAATAATTTTAGTACAAATTGATATCTAGGTTGTATTATATTGATGAATTTACATTGATTTGACCTATTTCATTGATTATTGTAGTTTTTTATGTTGAATTTTTGGTTATGGCATTGGATAAGGGTCTTGTGTTATCGAACTGAATAAGTTGACTTTTGATTGAGGTGTTGAGGATGAAGTGTGGGTATGCTTCCCCATTTCCTTTAATTTGATTTTATTTATACTTTGATTCTATTGTGAAATGTATGGTCCACTTATGGTGGTGATTTTATGTGTTTTACTTATAATTGATGTGGCCTTGTCGGCATTACTTTATGCAATATGATAATCATGGCCTTGTTGGCAAGTACTTGAATTAATATGATTATTTGTGTAGTTTGATTATGTGAATCATGACAATATCTATCTACATGTGGAGTCATATATGTATTCACGTATTCATGTTGTCTTAGGTGATCATATTAGACTAAGCCTTTAACATTACGTGTATAGTGTTAGGGTTTAGTCATGTTTATTCCTACTTGACTATATGAGTCTATATTGGTTACATTGATTATGTTATGATAGTATATAGTATGTCTTGATGATATTAGGTTTGTTCCTATGTGATTGTAGAATGAGTTGAATTATGAGCTAAAGGTGAAGTATGGGTTGTCTTGTCTTGGTTAACTTGTGTCCCTCGCTTGATATATATATATGATTATGAATATGTGATGTCTTGATTTAGGTTGTTAGAACTCTTAGTCTTGAATGTATGAATGACATGTGATATTTATAATATCAAAATATGCTACAAAGGGTCATTTAGTAAAAACATGAAATTTTACCCCGTTTAAAAGTCTAATGTAAAATCAAGCAAGTCATACCAATACCCACAAAACATGCTTCCTAACTCAAGCAAGAAATATGTATGCAACATATTTAAACCCATAATTTAATATAACCCTATCATCAAGGAATAACATCACAAGCATGAATAAGAGTTAACTATATAATTATAAGCAAGACAACTACTCATGAATCCTTATCAAGTTAACAAGTGCAATGACCAAGAAAAGCCCCATACCCTTACTCAACTAAGTAGCCTCAACAAGAAACCATAACAAATGTCAAGCTTCAAATAAATAACATTTATATATATATATATATATATATATATATATATATATATATATATATATATATATATATATATATGTATTTCATCTTATGTTAACAATATAACCCAATGCATGCCCATAAGTGAACTAACCAACATATAGTATCAACAATGTGACAAGTTCATCATATACATATCATAAGTCATCATCACATAAACATACATAAGAACATCCTTTTAAGACTCCTGTCAAGGCTAACTAGTCAAATGCTTAGGTAGAGTCCCTTACCCCTACCTAGACTAAGCTAGACCTCTTAGGTCATAAACATACATTAGAATATCCTCTTAAGACTCCCCTCAAGGCTAACTAGTGAAATACTTAGGTAGAGTCCCATACCACTACCTAGACTAAGCTAGACCTCTTAGGTTATCCAAGTTAGAGTTCAAATCCATTAATTCATTTTACCTTTTGGGAACATCTTGACCTAACCGACATAGGCCACATGAGCTAGTGTGGAATCTGGTGTCATAAAACCCTACACTGAAAGAAGACGGACTACTTGCCAAGGTAGTATCAAAACATGAAACATAGAAACTACGTGGATCCACTAGCTAGTATTCCTGTCGGAGCAACATAGTTCAAAAACTAGGATATATAATTGGGACCCTCTTTATGCGCCATGCATTATAGTCTCCAATCTCAATATTAATGTAGTGCTCCTACCTTCCCTATGTGGGAAGATGTTTACACGGTGCTAAGCTAGAGTCCTTTTATGAAATGTCTTTAAGCCTTTATTTATCAATGATAGCTTATTTTAGGTCATAGGATCTACCCCTGGTATATTAATAATCATCATCAATAGCTCAAGAAGAATTGTATGAGTATAAATCCTTTCATCACAATTCATATAAGTGAGGTTAACACATTCGCATTACATCGCATATCAAGGCACATTGATAGTTATCACCATCCTTATATTACATACACCTTAATCAACATCACAACATGGTTAAGACATCATACAACCCTATTATCCTAATATAAGGCATACTCCAACATAACATCATGACTTAACAAAAATTAATCACAGTTGGAAGTAAAGATAGAGATTCCAAGGCTTACTAAGTCTCCTTCATGGTTCATCATTTAGGCCTTACCATAAAACCTCAATTCAAGCCAAATTGTATGTTCAACATTATAATTTAATTACAATACTATAATAAACACTATAGCACAATTCAATACTAGATTATAACTTAAAATAAGATTCCTAGGTCAACTCACCTTCTAACCTAGATCATCTTCTCAAGACTAGCATGAAATACTACAATTCACTCCAATTTGTTAGTGATTATTGTAGCTACATAATTTTAGAGTTATATAACCGATAGCAAGACAATGTAATCAATCACAACCCAATTTAAATCAAGATCAAACTTAGGGTTGAGGGTTAAAGATCACATTCTTCAATTTGAATTAAAACATTACAATTAATCATAATCAAGTTCAATTACATGTTAATCTATCCATTATATCCCTTAGAAGCCATAAACAACTCAATTTACAACATCAATTTCATAATTAGATGAAACCCACATAAAAACTCAATTTTTGAAATCCATTTTGAAGGAATCCTTTGAGGAAAGACTTTCAAAGGTGAATTATATCTCATACCTTAAAGTTTGATGATGAATTTATGGTGAATTCATCCTTTTACAGCCCCAAATACGACCCCCTAGATTGTCTTCAATGGTGGTTTCCAGTAGAGAGAGAAAGAAGAGAGAAGGAAGAGAGGTTATTTTGTGAGTTGTGTTTACATTAATGAGGGTTGGGGTTATTTATTTTGGGGCTTCATAAACATAATTAGACTCCCTTAAACTACTAAATAAATACCTAACCCCTTAATTTATTAAATGAGACTAAGTTAAAATGTGCAGGAAATTGGCAGTGTCACAAAAGACACCACAATAGAGAGATCGTGGGTCAGTCGACGGACTAAGCTTGCCTCCGTGCTGCACATGCATCGATACGGTCAGAGTCTATTCAGGTAGTGGTATTCCATGAATTGGCGAAGTGTGGGACGAAGGTGGCATCGACTCCCCCTCGATCCACACATGGGTTGTCCCATGTCCCGTCGATGCACACTGCTTAGGCAGTGTTGCCTCAACCTGCTGGCGTCCTCTTCATTGTCCCTTTTTTGGTCGTTGGGGATTAGTACCCACATGTTTTAATCATGAATAAACTTAAATACCGGTTATAACCTTCCCCCTAATTTCATGAATTTCCATCTCCTAAAACTAGTCAAATAGGCTAAAGCACGCTAGTACCTCTTTGAACACACTTCTAAACGTCATGGATGTTCTTGGATATTTTGGTTCTTATACATCCTAAATGACCTAAATTAATCAAAATGGACTTCAAAACAGTAGTTAGACCTCATGACACCTATTTTAGGATTTATGACACATCTTGGATTTTCAATGTGTTACATCTACCACCTCATCTAAGGTATGTGTTCTTGGGTTGATATAACATTTTACTAGATGATAATTGCAGAGAATTTGAATGGGAAAAAAGTAGAGTGGTTAGTAGAGGTTTTGAATAGGATCAAATGATCCATTGGTTGGACTATTGCTGGCATTTTTGGGATTCCCCTCGGTATTCGTTCACACAAAAACAAACTCATGCTCGATCAAAAATCAAGTATTGAGAACTGAAGAAGGTCAAATACATCTATCCATGAGGTATTGAAAAAGGATATCATCAAGTGGTTGGATGCCGGAGTCATCTATCTTATGCAAACAGTAGTAGGGTGTGTACTGTTTATTGTGTGCCTTAAAGGTGGGATGAAAGTGGTGCCTAATGATAGGAACGAGCTTGTTCCAATGTGGCGTGTGATCGGATGGAGAGTTTGTATGGATAATCAGAAGTTGAATGTGTGTAGTAAGAAAGACCAATTCCTCATACCCTTTATGGATTAGATGTTAGATAGACTCACTGGAAAATGGTGGTATTTTTTTCTTGATGGGTATTCGGGTTACAATCAAATATCTATTGCCCCTAAATATTAAGAGTAAGACAACTTTTACTTGCCCTTATGGGACATTCACATTCAAGAGGATGTCATTTGGTTTGTATAATGCACCAAACACTTTCACTGATGTGTGATGTTGATAATCTCAGATCTGGTCGAGGACACTATTGACGTGTTCATGGATGATTTTTTGGTGGTTGGTGACACATTTGATAGGTGTTTAAGTCTTTTGGATGAGGTACTCACAAGATGTGAAGATTGCAATGTTGTGCTTAATAGGGAAAAATTTCACTTTATGCTGAAACAAGGCATGGTGTTGGCTCATCGCATCTCAGATAAGCGAATATAGGTTTATCGAGCTAAAGTCACAGTTATAGAGAGGATTCCTCCACCCATCTCTATAAAAGGTGTGAGAAGTTTTCTTGGACATGTGGGTTTTTACCCGAGGTTTATTAATGGTTTTTCTAAAATTGCACATCCTTTATTTAAACTAATCGAGAAGGAATGTAAGTTCTATTTCGACGAATCATGTCTGAAAGCATTTGGAGAATTGAAGGAGAAGTTGTTGTCTGCTCCCATTATAATTTCCACGAATTGGATTAAACCATTTGAGGTGATGTGTGATTCTAGTGGGGTTGCTCTTGGTGTGGCATTGGCACAGAGAAGGGATAAAATCCTTCACGCCATTTACTATGCAAGTAAAGCCCTGAATGAATCTCAAAAGAAATGCACAGTTACCGAACAGGAACTTCTTATGGTGGTATTTTCTTTCAACAAATTTTGCTCTTATTAGCTTGGTACAAGGGTCATAGTGCATATATACCACTCCACATTAAAGAATTCGATGGCGAAGAAGGATGCGAAGCCAAGGTTGATTAGATGGGTGATATTACTGCAAGAGTTAGACTTTGAGGTAACACACCAAAAGGGGACTGATAATCAAGTTGCCAATCACTTGTCTGGGTTAAAGGATAAAGCTATGTGTGAAGTGGTAGAAAAATCTGAAATTGATGATGCATTCCCTGATGAACATCTACTGGCCGCTTCTCAAGATTTGATCCCATGATTCGCAGATTTTGTGAATTATCGGTCTAGTGATATAGTTACTTCGTACTTGTCTTTCCATCGGAGGAAGAAGTCCATGTATGATGTGAAAGAGTTATTTTGGGATGAGCCTTAGTTATACAAGAGTTGTTCCGATGAGATTATTCGTCGTTGTGTACCGAAATTTGAGATGTTAAGTCTTTTGGAGGAATGTAACTCCTCGCTTGTGGGTGGACACCATAGTGGTATACCGAATGCGATTAAGATTTTCCAATGTGGGTACTATTAGTAAACCATTTATCAAGATACTCATGAGTTTGCCAAATCATGTGATCTGTGCCAGCAATATGGAGTAATTTCGAAGAGGCAAGAGCTCTTGTTAAATCCTATTTTGGTGATTGAATTATTTGATGTATGGTGTATTGATTTTATGGTCCGTTTGTGTGTTCTGATGGTATTAAGTATATAGTTGTGGAGGTTGACTACATTTATAAGTTGGTGGAAGCTATAGAGCTTCCTAACATTGAACGAAATAGCATCACCGCGTTCTTAAAAAAGAATATCTTTTCCAGATTGGCAACACCTAGGGCCATTATTAGTGATAGTGGCTCTCACTTTTGAATAAGTTGTTCAAAGGGATATTGGAGAAATATGGGGTTCACCATAATGTGGCTACTCCTTATCATCCACAGATTAGTGGGCAAGTGTAGGTGTCCAATCGAGAGATCAAGAAAATTCTGCCAAAAATGGTGAATGCTAATACAACGGATTGGTCAAGAAGGCTTGATGATGCTTTTTGGGCCTAGCGGACTGTATACAAGACTCCCATTGGTATGTCTCTATACCAACTTGTATATGGTAAGGCTTGTCACTTGTCAGTCGAGATAGAGCACAAAGCAATGTGGGTCAAAAAGAAAATGAAGATGGATTGGAATGAAGTAGTGAAACAATGACTAAATGGGTTGAATGAGCTTGATGACTTTTGCCCCAAAACATATCAATGTTCAGCCATGTACAAAGAGAATATGAAGAGGCAACACTACCAAAGGATTAAAACGCGAGTATTTGCGGTCAGTGATTTAGTGCTTCTAATCAACTCTAGGTTACGCTTGTTTCCGAGGAAACTCAAGTCCAAGTGGACAGGTCCATTCCTCATCACTAAAGATTTCTCACACGGAGTAGTTATGTTGGAGAATAAGGAGGGTTCAAAGTTCACAGTCAAAGGTCAAAGGATTAGTATCTACATGGGGCAGGCAGAGAGTATCAATGAAGAGGTTGAGGCCTCACCTTGATGAAGTATGAGTAATCAAGGAGCCTGCGTCGTATAGCGACGTTAAATCAAGCGCTTCTTGGGAGGCAACCCAAGTTGTATTCTTTAGACAACAATAGGTTATATTTTCTTTGTAGGAATTGTCGTATTTTTGTGATTCATTTTGTTTTTAATCTTATTTCATTAATGCTTGTGTGCTAGTGTTTGCTAGAGATTAGAGTAGGGTCAGTGTCTCAAGAGTTTCCAGAATAACACAAAAAGATGTCCTAATGGGTGTTATATGTACAGGGACAAAAATAAAAAGTTATAAAAAAAATTGTCCGGTGCTTAGGTCTATGGACCCCATCGACGGGCCGTCATTCAGTCAACGGCCCGTCGATGGTGTCCGTATATATTAGGTTTGTCTTAAAATTTTCTAAGTCTTATCTAAACGACTATTCTAGTTGACGGACCGTCGACAATATTTTGTAGGTCAAAAATACCAGTGACCCGACCCGACCCGGATGGTCATATTAAAGTACATAACAATTTATATTCATTCCCAACATCAAATTTTTTTAAAATTTCCTTCCTAAACCATTTTTCTTCCATTATTTCCTTCCTTTATCACCACCCCTTACACTCCCATCTTCCATATCACTCCATATTCAAACTTCATCAAATTTCTTTAAGTCTCTCTTCCCTAATTCTCTTTTTTCTCCGTTGTTCTTCGGCTGGTGATCAAAGTTCAGGCACGTAGGCTACTTTTCCAAGTTCATATCACAGGCACAACACTACTATTTGAAGGTATTTCGATTTAATTTACACTTTGACTTCTCATTCATAGTTGTTTAACAAAAATTTTAACATGGGTCTTGATTGAGGGACTAAATTAACTGATATTACATGCTAATAACTCATGTATTACATCCCTCGGAATGAAAAAATTGGTCGTGGTTATCATTAGTCTACCTATAATATGATTGTCTCTGTAGTTTGAGACATAATGACTTAGTGTTTTGAAGTTTTGCTGAATTAAAACACAAAATTTTTGAAACCAAAACTCTAGGAATGACGAATACGTTTTTGTGGATGTTATAATGCTTGTCTACACTTGGGTGGGTCCAATAATTTTCCAAAAAGTTGATCTTGCAAAAAGGATAGTCTGTTTCATGACAAAAGTACGAGACCCCATCGACGGACTGTTGATGGATTCGTGGTCCGTTGAAGGGGTATGTCATTGGACCCAGGCTTAAATTTTTGAAGTGTGAAATGACGGAAGTGGACTATGGTCCGTCGGTTGATTAACTGACAATTTTACACGTCCGTTGTTTTATTAAGGGAACCTTTTTTCACATATCTTAAAAATTATTGTAAGTGTTAGACGATGGAAGTGGACTACAATTCGTCGATTGATTGACACGCCGTTCTGTAAATCCTTTGTTTTGATGTGAGAGTTCTGAAATTTTTTAACAAGTTAAATAATTCTAAGTGTCCAACGATGGACCCTATCGATGGAGAAGGTTAAGTGAATAAAGAATGACTGAAAATGGCACAAAGTCGGCAAACCTCCCACACATATGTTAGGAGAAGTCCATTTGAGTTTGAGGTGGATGATTTGGTGTATCTTAAGGTTTTAGCGGTGAAGGATGTTATGAGGTTTGGTAAGTAGGGGAAACTTAGTACCTAGTATATTGGTCCTTACAGAATCTCCAAGAGAGTGGGTAAGGTGGCTTATGAGTTGGATCTACGCCAAGAATTAGAAACAGTTCATCCGGTATTCCATATTTCTATGTTGAAAAAGTGCTTGGGTGATCTTTCATTGATAGTACCAATAGAGAATGTTGGAATTAAGGATAACCCATTCTATGAGGAAGTTCTGGTTCATAATTTGGATCTTCAAATTCGCAAGTTAAGGACAAAAGAAGTTTCTTCAGTCAATGTCATTTGGAGGAACATATTCGTTAAAGAGGAGACTTGAGAAGCTGAGTAGGGTATGTAAATAAGATTTAAACATATCTTTGAAACCGGGAGAATGAAGATCAAGGTACTAAATTCTATTCTTAGCACTTTATAACAATATGTGTAAGCATATAACTACTTGTTTTTGTTTGTTGAGTGTTGAAACTGTGTTACTTCCCTTAAAGTAGTGAAAGAGTTCTCATTCGAGGGTGAATATTTCCAAGGGGGATATATTGTAACATCTCTTAACTTGAAACATCTAAGAATAAGCTACGAAAGAAAAAATAATTTGGGAATTAAGTAGGGAAATCTGGAAAATTTCCAGCTTTAAAAAATGAGTTTTTGTGATTTTCAAACGGCCATAAATTCCAACTCAGGATGAGTTTGCATTACTTCTTTATATATTGTAAATACCTTGGGAAGATATTTCCAACGCCACAGAGTATGCAAAAATCTGATGTCGCATGAGGGAGATGTGCCTTTCAGAAGTTGGGTTGTTTAGATTAGGAAAATCCAATCCGGATTTTAGTAAGGGCAAAGTTGTCTTTTCACCCTAGGATTTCCTAATTTATTTTAAGGGTTATTTAAAGGTAAAAACCAAGTCCCAGTTCAGTTTAACAACATAAAGAACGCTTAGGGCATGGGCGAAAAAGGGAAAGGAGATGAAGACCAAGAATCATCCAAAAACGCCAAATTTCATGTGTGGATTTCGTGAGGGGTGATCCCTATTGAGGTATGTGAAACCTTTTTGTATTGGGTTCATTCACCCACACACCAACATGTTAATTCATTAATTTTTCTATTGAATAAATGATAAATCTTAAAGTTCTTGATGAAAAATTCTTGGATCTTTGATGGTAAAGTTGTAGCGTACCTCTATTTTTTTGATTCGTGTTTCTGGGTTTTTTTTACGAGTCTAAACAATAGGATATTGAGTTCATTAGTCATTATAAGTTTTTGGGTAGATATCCATGGAAGATTGGGAGGCTTAGAGTTTAAAATTAGAGAGGAAAAGTCGGTGAACCCGTCTGATAGTCCTTGGGGCGAAGCGCCTACCAGAGACCCTTAGGACAATCTCTATTCATCAAGTTGTGCGGCGCTGCGCCAGCTAGAGCACCTGAGGACTGACTCTCTCCGCCAGGCTCTGGACACCTCGTTCTTTCACTCTCTTCGTACTAGTTCCTAAGTAATGTACCTATAATTCCTAGTTGATTCCAATGTACATCTAAATATAATGAAAATATTCATAAACATGATATCATGATCCTTCAATCCATAATCCAATTCAAGAAAAGTTAAGATAAAAGTCAAGGAAGTCAAGAGGCAAGTCTAAAAGTTAAGAAGCAAGTCAAAGTAAGTCCCTAAAGCATTCAAAAGTATTGAACAAACATTTTAAATTTGTTTTAAGGTTCAAGTAAAGAGTTGAGTTAAATTCTAAAATGCTATAATGGAACTAAATATTCCCTAAGAGTTAGGTTTCGAGTATGGAAAGAGCATAAAATTGAGTTTATTTTTCAAGAGTTAAAGGGAACTAAGTAGTCCCTTAAAGCATAAAAAAAAATCTTTTAAAACTTTTGAAAAAGAAAGGAATCTAGACTTTCATAGAGTCTATGGATTGACTTAGTAGAAGAAAGACGAAACAATGATTTCCAAGAGGGCATTTTAAAAGCTATATTTTGAGCACTAATAGAAAATCACACATGATCAGTATGCTTTAAAAACATAAAAGCCATTATATATATATATATATATATATATATATATATATATATATATATATATATATATATATATATATATATATATATATATATATATATATATATATATATATATATATATATATATATATATATATATATATATATATATATATATATATATATATATATATATATATATATATATTATGGGAGTAGTATTGATCACCGATGTGGGTATTCGAGTTCAGATTGACTCAAGTATCCATGTAAATCATGTCACCATCGTGAGTAGAATAGGGTCATAATTTTTAGATGAACCCTCTTCATAGTCACTAATGTATCCATTAGGCAGTTCAGGTCCTATACTCTTTCAAGGTTAGGATTGACGGGCAGTGTTGGCCGAGTAATGTTGTATCATCACTATACCTCATAAGTGATGGTTGTCGGATACAAAAACTCCCATAGAAGTATTGTATTGTTTATATACATCTGTCCTTTGTATTTTTACATACATGTCAAATATTATTTGTATACTTATATACATTCAAAGTTTCCAACATGCATTCAGTCAGTACCTATTAAGTTATGAGTGAGCATAATGGATGTTTGAAATAGATATTACACACTTAGCCTAGTAAGAGTAATCTCATTCGAGGACGAATGTTCCCAAAGGGGATATATTGTAACATATAACAACTACAAATATCTAGAAAAGAGGTTAAATATGGGAATATTTATTTTTGGAAAGAATAAAAAAATATGGTAAGTCGACTAAGTTGAAGAAGTGAGTTTTGACCATTTTCAAACAGTCATAACTTCTAGGTTAGGATGAGTTACAGGTAGTTCTTGTAATGGTTGGAAATCCCTTGGAAAAATCTTCCAACGGTACCAAGTTTGCAGATTTGAATATGTATGAGTGATTTATGCCTTTCCGAAGTTTGGCTATATGAATAAGAAAAATCCAACCCGTAATTTTAAAGGGTGTTTTGGTCTTTTCCTTACTCTTTTATTTTTTCGTTTTTGGTAATATTATTAGGATCTAAACTTACAGGATTCAGCTTATAATTTTACCAAAAGAGTTAGGGTTTTGAGAGGAGAGTAAAGAACGTTCAAGATCACCGAAGTTCCGCTTGTGGAATTTGTTGGGTGTGATCCCTATTAAGGAATATGAGATATTTCCGTGGTGGTTTATTTCACCCACACACCAAGTTGATTAATTCAGCGATTTGAGTAGATTGAATGGTCAAAATTGAAGTTCTTGAAGAATATTGTTGAATTCTTGTTGGTTGAGTGGTTGCATACCTAGAGTTTATTTGATTTGTATTTCTGGGTTATTTTTCTAGTCTAATGTATTAGGTATTGAGGGTATTAGTGATTCTAAGTTTTTGGGGGAAGATCCATGGAAGTTTAGAATGTTTAGATAATAAAATGGGAGAATAGAAGTCCAAATGCACGTCTGTAGGGCCCTGAAGTCGCAGACCTCCCATAGCCCAACAGGAAAGTCTCTATCCTTAGGGACTTGGGGTGGCGTTCCAGCCAGAGCACCCCAACTTGGCCTCTAATGTTTGGGGCCTGGTGCCCCATGCCTCTCAGAGCGACAAGGACTCCAGTTCACCCCTTTAATTCTCCATCTTTTCGTACTAGTTCCTAAGTGATGTACCCACGTTTCAAAGTTGATCTAAACACTATAAGGTACATCTAAACGTCATTAAATCAATCATAAACATGAGATCATGCCTTATATCCATAGCCCAATTCAAGGATATTTAAAATCAAAGTCAAAGAAGTTAAGAGTTAAGTCTAAAAGTTAAGAAGGAAGCCAAAGCATGTTTTCATTTTTTTAAGAGTCTTTATCAAACATGCTAACTTTGTTTTAAGGTTCAAGTTATAATTTAAACAAAGAGTAAAAAGTTTAGTTGAATTCTCAAAAATTATAAGGGAGCTAAGTATTCCATAAGAGTTAAGTTTCAAGTTAAGTAAAGAGTAAAGAGTTGAATTTTATCCTTCAAAAAAAATATAAGGGAACTATGTATTTCCCGGATAGTTGTTTCAAGACTCAAGTTTCAAGCTAAGTAAAGAGTAAAGATTAAAGAGCTAAGAGTAAAGAGTTAGGTTGAATTTCTTTTCTTTAAAGTATAGGGGCGACTAAGTATCCCAAATAGATTTAAATTGTTTTCACATTTATACAAGGAAACCATGTTTTCAAAAGAGCGTTCGAGCTAGTTTTCAAAAAAGAGTTATAGCTTTAGAAAATGAAGCAAGAAGGAAACTGAGATTTCCATGATAGACGTTGAGCTAAGTTTTTTTTTTGAGCACTAATCTAAAATCACAGGAAAAGTTGTTTTCAAAACATACAAGATAAGTATATATTTGGGAGTAGTATGAGCACTCATGTGGGGATGTGAGTTTAATATAAACTCAAATATCCATGAAAACCATGTAGCCATAATGGGAAGAATAGGGTCATACTTTTTAGATGATTTATTTTTACATTTTACTAGTGGATCCATTAGGCAAATCAGGTCCTATACTCTGTCAAAGTTAGGATGGTCCTGCAGTGTGAGGTAAATGTTGTATCATCTATAACTATTAAGTGATGGTTTCCGGTAAGAGAAACTCCCACATGATTAATTGCATAGTCCCACAAGGGGTTCTTTTTATTATGAATGGGAGTATGGGACTTCATTCATGCATTGCACGAGTACACTTTGAGCGGAAGCATGATATATTTTATTAAGATTATGAGTTTACATCAGACTATTTTATATTTTTACATACATCTCAAAGTCAATTGTATCTTTGCATACACAGAGTTTAATACCATGTTTTAACCAGCTTTAATTTATATTGATCATGTCTTTAAACTAGTATATACAGGAATGAGTTAGTGATATTAAGTTATGTTATTCATGAGTTGAGCAGAGCCAAGGTAAGTGTTCCTTTTTATTTTTTTCAAGTTTAAGTTGTTGTTTAGAATTCCAACTTACTTACTCGTAGATTCAATGTACTGATGCTTGTTGATCTGCATCATATCATGATGCAGACATAGGTAACTAGAATCGACTTTTGGCTGATAGTTGATCCAATGAACAACTCAGAGTCAGTTGGTGAGCCTCTCTTCATTTCGGAGGACACTTGTATTTCTTTCCATCTTTCTAGTTATAGAATTTTGTTGGGTTTGTCCGAACATTCATTCTATTATTATAGACGCTTCATCGACAGATAGTCAGTCAGATTGTTCTGTTTGAGTCTCTCTTTATCTTACATTTCACATTTTCTAATTTTGAGAGTTAAGCACCATTTTTGCCAAGACATTTACTTATGTTATTTTTATGAGAATGTTTCTCGCCGTATCATTAAGTTAAGTTTTCCTCTAAGTTAAGTAAGCCAGGCCAATGGTTCGCTCAAGACCAACTATGGTCTTTGGGTTCCGGTCACGTCCAAGGTGTAGGCTCGAGGCGTGACATGCAGCATGTGAATTTATTTAATTTTTTCTTTTGATTATGTCGTAATTTATTTTGAAACTAACAATTGCTACACAGGTACATGGCTCCAAAGAACCAAGTGGTCTACTCCAAAAGGGGTGGCATCCCCGTCTTACTAGTTGATTCATGAATACACTGACGCAAAGAGGGACGATGCCTACATTCCTCCAGGCATAAAGACACCATAGAAACCATCCTAAATCACTAGGGGAACCCCCTGAGGTGAGCCTTTATGTAGTCACTGCCTCATAGTCTGATGAGGAGCGCACACTGATCGGCTTACCAACTAGGGTTGCTTCCAGTTCAGAAGGGGGCTCAACATCCAGCTTCATGTCTGTCAAGACTTCAGGATTAGGGTCGTCCTAGTCTTAAGGGTCAAAGTCGTCCACTACTTCTCATGCCAACTCTCAGTGAGTCACCAGATTAGGGGAGCAGGAACAACATGCCTTGTTTGATGAGGTCACTAGCTAAGGAGCTACACCTATACACCGAACATATGACCCCACACCAGTAGAAAATGAACAAAACTGGTAGTGTGGTGATGGATAACGGAAAATCTATAGGGATGCAATGATGATAAATGAAAAGGGAGTGATAGACCGATTGATCGCTGAGGAATGACGAGTCCTTACTGGGAGCCTACATACAGTGCGACAGGTGCACTAGTTGTTTAACCTCCACTAGCGTGAATGGATGGCTCAGTAAAAGAGGCACATATTGCAGGGAGATTGGGTGGGAGTTTTATGCTTCATATGTTACAACTCTTTGAGGATCCATCAACAAGCAGGAAAAGACCACAAAATAGGACCGTCTCACTTATACACAGGTCCGAGGCTACCTGGTCAATATTTTGCAAGACACCATCCGCTGATTCCTGTATGGTCTTACCACTGATTCATATTGGAGTTGCAATACTTTGGAGTTTTATCATAGAAGGGATATTGTTCGAGGTGGTGATTTTCAAATAAATGCCGAGAAATGAGAGTTAGTGAAAATATGGTTGGCCCAATACATTACGATACATGGGGACTGAGCTGTCTGGGTCATAGCACCCCGAGTAGCCAATTTGAAAGCCACAATGATTTTTGTGGCAAAATTATTTTGGTTGTTGGTCCGTAATAGAGTATCACCCACACAAGCTGACAACGTACTCAAGTGTGATAGGTTAGTTATGGTAGAAGCACTTGTAGCGGGTGTAGAGATTGACTTTACCCGAATGATGTTGCTAGAGATACATGAAAGATTACTTAAGACCTCTACTACATTACCCCTTTACGTCTTTGATCTTGTAGATGTGCAGGGATGTTGGATAGACAATCTAGCACTGTGATACACTCATTGTATTGACCGGGGCATTGGATATAGGTCTCATCAAAGATGATATTAATGTGGCAGCATTCCTCAGAGGGCACCGAATCGACGTCCCTCCATTGTGCAAAAATATTGCAGACATGGTGAAGATTGCTCAACGGGCAAACCCCTCTTCACCATAGCACGCTGATCCCACCCCGCCTTTTTCTTCACATAGAGCCAACAAGGAACCCCGCTCGCCGAGGTCCACACCACTAGCCATAGTAGTGATTCCTCTAGCTAGATTCATAAAGCTAGAGGCGCAGATGGCCACCTTTCTCCATTATGTACAGTCGTGGATACAGAAATCCGTAGCAAAGGTAGGACCGCATAGAGAAGATGGTGTCTAATTAAATAGAGCAACAAATTTGAGGGTTCACAAATTCCTTGACACATTTGAGCTGCATGTTCTTGCATGACCATCACCCACCACAGATCTCACTGCCTTTCAGACTGATATGGTTATCCTACGTTGTGACATTGATGTTATCTTCGAGATGCGGGAGACTGCAGTAGAGCATGCCCCCAAAGAGCTAGATGAAGATATTGTTGTTGAGGCCTTCTTAAAGGCACCACCTGAGACATAGTCCAAAACACATGTTCATGGCAAAAAGCACTGTTCTAGCTATACTGCTGAGGCCGGTGATAAGACCAATGCTAGAAAAAAGGGAACGGACGCAGGTCGAACAGGATAGAAGGGCCTCAATAGTGGATGAAGAGATGCTCTAGAGGAGGGTGCAAGAGTTAGCTTCCCGATTATCTAGTTTAGTGTTTGTGAGCAGAGCAGTGAGCAGTACTAATGGTTCTGATAAAGTTGTGGATTAATTACTGATGATTTCATCCTTGGAGATGTGGGCACTACTACTGGTGATCTAATTACATACCCTATGGGCTCTAGGAAACAGGACTCGCCCGCTTGTCGATTCACCTACCATTATGATTTCTAGGATTTCTTATGCATTGGAGACAATTGCACTACCTTTTATTGGGGGTGGACGAAATAAAATGTGAGTGATAGGATGAAGTTTGAGTAACCCAACTCACAATCCTCTCATAGGGTTTTCTTGCCTCTGTTCTTTTTCCTCAACATATTGCTTAAATTTTTGTTGAATCGGCATGTATTAGTAAGTGTATGTGTAGAAGCATTCCATATTGAAGGATAATGTCTAATAAAATGAAAAAAAATGATCCCCTTCCAATTTAAGTGTATAACACCTCCAAAAATGACTTAGGTTAAAGTAGGGCCTAAATTTTGAGACATGAAGTCTTGAATTCCTAAGATTGTTCAAAAGGATGTTAGAAATAGTGTCTCAAGATTTTGAATTAAGTTTGAAGTCACACTTCAATGGACGACCAACATGTTCGAGGACTAGTCACCTTTGTGCCTGATGTGTTTTCATGTTCTTATGCGTGAGTAATGTGTTTATGAGGTCCTTGTATGGCTGATAATATTGTTTAAAGTCATCTTTTTGCTTTTGGTTAGGTTTGGAGGTCAAACGTTCAAGAACGTCAGATGACATTCGAAAGATAATCTTTAGATGTCCTTATGAGTTTGGATTTGTTTTAGCATGTTGCATGAATTGTTTGATGTTGTACTTGTTTGGTGATTTTCCTAATACCTAGACCTTCACATTTAGACTTTAACATCTGGTACGAGTCCACCTAGGACCCACAAGGGGTCCTAGAAGAGGACTCCAACTCAACACTTTAAGCTGCATAACAGCTTGTATGCAGTGCCAAACCATGGCCTATCGATAGAACAACAACTTGTTAACTTGGGGAGTCGATGGAGCATGCAAGTCTGCAGGTATTAGGCCTCCAAAAAAAATCATGAGACCTTCATCGACGGGGTGTGGTCCTTCCAACGGTCTGTCGTTTGCACGGCGTAGTTTGGAGCTGTGTTGCCTGCAATTTTTTGGTTAAGGCATAGGGGTTTAGGGAAATTCACCCCAAGTATTATTTAATAGAAGGAAGCTTATTTGGGGTGTTAATGGGTATTTTAAGAGTATATAAGTCATAAAACTCTCATCTAAACACTAGAACCAAAATCAAAACCCATTCCCTCCCAAAGTTTCACCACCCTCAATGAGAGCTCAAGGTGAAGATAGATCTTCAATGGAGTTTCTTCTTAGATTATCATTAGATTCTTTTGAAAAGGTATGTGAGTTCTTCATCTAAGTCTTGCTATCACCTTAGAGTCAATTTCAAAAATGACTTTGAAATATTTCAAAAAGATGAAAAAGTCCAATTTCTACTCTAAGTCTTGGGTTCTTACATGAAACATTTTCAAACATTAAGATATGATAGTAATGATGTGTAATTAATGTTCTCCAATGAAATTCACCATGAACCCTTGACCTTCTCAAATCTCTCAATTTGATGAAAATATGGGTTATGTGATCATGCTTTGATATTAATAAATTCATGTGTAGATTTTTATGGGATTTTGATTTATGTATATATTATGATTGTATGGTTTTTAAGTTGTTTAAATTTGATCAATTGAGTATTGTATATTCTTATCTCCATTGAATATTAAGCTTATTGAATTGATATTGACTTAATGCTTATTAATTCAAGTGTAGTTTTCTATGGGCTGTTGAATGATGTAACAATTGTATTCAACTAATTTCTAATTTGTATTAGATTGAGAATTATATATTGAATTGACCTAAATTAAATGATTATGATAGTGTATGTATTGAATTGATGTTCAGGGCCATGGGTAAGGGCCTTATGGTATTGAATTGGATGATTTAGGTTTGGATTGAAGTGGCGAGATTGAATGGGTGGTATGGTTCCCTAACTCTTTTAATATTATGTATATATTTTGTATTACAATGATGATTGGCATGGTCCACTTACGGTGGCAGTGCTATGTGAGTTGATGTGGCCTTGCCGGCGTTACTTTATGTATTATGATGATCTTTGCATTGTCAGCAGTTCATGAATTACTATGATAATTTGTGTAGTTGATTTATGTGAATTATGAGCATATCTATCTACCTATTAAGTAATGTGAAAGTGTGTGTTCCTTCTATGTATATTAGGAGATCATGTTAGACTATGACTATGTACTTATGTATGTAGCCTTAGATTTTGATGCATGATTGTTTTTTTCTGGACTATATAAGTTGTGATGGTTATATTGATGATGATATGGCAATGTATAGGATGACATAAAGATGATAAGGGCCATTCCTAACTGATTCAAAGAATGATATGTTATGCGTAATAAATTAAAGTATGTTGTGTCTTGTTTTGGTAGACTTGTGTCACTTACTTGATACATGTATGAATGATATGTGAATATGAGATGTCTTTATTAGGTAGGCTTAGTTAACCCTTGTCATGTATGATTGAATGATATGTGAGACCTTAAATAATGTTAAGAAGGTCATGTATGTGGATACTTAAATCTAGTGGTAAGGTTATGTTATGAACTGGAAGTTGAGAGTTGTATTGGTATGCTTCATGTAAAGGATGATGGACATAGGGTTGATTGGCTAGAACGACATTACATCATCCTTAGGAAAGTCATGATGCACTATCTTAGTCGCAATTGAAAGGTAGCCTAGTGGACCTCTTTGGTAGGGTGAATGTGATTGGGTTATGAACTAGATATGAAACCTCTTCATGTGATCCTTTAATTTCAATTACTCTATGAGAACAAAGTCTAGCACCGAGAGAGTGTGTCATGGAAAGTAGCTCTACTTGAGAAGGATACTAGAATACAATGTAACTCTAATTGAGAATGAGACTATAGTGCATAAAAGCCCTTCATATTCCTTAACCATGTGCCTACATGGGTTGTGTCCTAGTTCTACCATTGAAAAGTAGAACACCCATATTGGAGTAGGTTAGAACTCCGGATTCCATATGTAGCTATCATGGTCTACGTCAGTTATTGTCTATTCTCATCATATGGGATACCTACTAGCACTAGAGAAGTTCTATTTATGTATTAAGTGAGAATGATTCTATCTTAGGTAGTCTATAGGATCTCTTAAGTGTTTCTGTCAAGAATTGTATGGGCGGTGGCTTAACAACTCATCAAGTAAGACTTAGAATCACCTTTGGTTGGAGGATATCATGTTTATATGCTTGGTGTGTATCTCATTATAGGTGGTATTAAGGATAATTTAGGTGTGCCTAGAGAGGGTGTATGGACGGTCTCTCTTTTTCTTACTTAAGTGAGTCTTAGAATACCTTTTAATGAGGGGAATACTTGCTAGGAAGTGTCCAAGATAAAGTTAAAGGAATTCATTGTAAAGTGATATTGCTCACTATAATGTTTTCCTAAAAAATGTGAATAATTACTTAAATGATATCTTATGTGTTCCTAAGTTTTGAATGTTGTTTTTATACTTATAGTATGATGTTTTAACAAAAGTTCATGAAAAGCATGTTATTTACTAAATGTTCCATTTTCATGGGTTTTTTTGCATGGCTTCCATACTTAGTGCATCTAATTTCTAACCCCTTCTTTTCCCTTTTTGACTAAAGTGTAGGGAATTGGAAGTCTGATATGTCATAGAGGATGGTAAGGTTTCTAAGGGTTGAAGATAAAGTATTGGTAAGTCCTCATCGATTCGAGGACAATATCCACATGTTCCTTTATGTCTTAGTCTTTATTTTATGTCTTGTATGGGCTTAGTCCCAAGTGTTGTATACACCAAAGTAAGATAGTTCAATGAGATGTTGTAAAGTTTTAAATAAAAGTCTTCAGCTTGCGTATTGATTACGGAAGGAGTTCTTCGTGTGTGAAGAAAGTTTTCAATTCTTACTCATTTTACGATGTTTATATATGCATTGAATGATATGAGTGGTTTGAAAGACTTCTTCAAGTCTCATTTGCAGTGTGGCGCCACAAGAATGCTCTAAATTGTAGGGTGTACTTGCGGGCCGTTACAAAGTGCTTGGTGTATAGGCTCAGAAAAGTTGAATGTGTTGGCTCTAAGCATGACATGAAAATGCACCAACTGCATGACCTATAACTAAAACTTGAAATGGGAATTTTGATAATCTAATAATGCAAAGATATGCCAAGTGAGTGTCAGAATATATAATTGTTGAAAAAGTGGTGCCAAACTAGAAATTGCTCGCTTAGTCTTGCTAAGGAAATCTTCTTTACAAGTTAGGATGTGATGATACGCCCTTGTTTAGATTAGTCCACAATAGCCTAAAAAGAGGTCAACCAAATGAAAAAAATGTTTCCTTTAATCCACATAACTTGGGCCTTTAAATAGACCATTTCTTTCTAACTCACCAACTCACCTTCCCAAGGTGTAATGTTTTGGCCCCAGTCCCTCCTTGGATATGTGCACCTTGAATTAGGCCAAAAGTCAATGTTGAAGGTGGCTAATGCAAAAGTGACCTTGTCTTGGACCTAACCCGACATCGGGTATTGTGCACCTAGACTCATGGAAAATCCATGAGTTGAGGGTGGATATTATGAGAGAAGACCCAAAAATGAGTGCGAAAAGATTTGGTGGTTGAAAGGAAAATCATAAGTAAGAGAAGGATGTGACGTGGTGAAAATGAAAAATGGGTGTTAAAAATTAATTATTTATATACATATATCCAATCTTACACTATTTATATAATGTCCATACATTACATATACATTCAACAATTTAATTAAATAAGAATTTGGTCAATGATACATTTACTTGAGGGGTTGTAGTACATATTGCCCTAAATTTTTGAATTTACTAGTATCTTTTCAAGCAAATGAAACAATTGATTTCTTCTATTGTAATATATTAAGTTAATCCACTATCACCTTGCAAGATGCACTACATATTGTAATGGCTCGAAAGGTCATTTTAGGAATATTTTATAAAAAAATATATATTGTTTTACCCATCTCGATAATATTTTTGAATCATTTATGATCAGTCGATGAAGTTGGTTTGCGAGTTTTGAACTTCTAGATAACTATAGTTACTTAATTGGCAGATATTTATTAAATAGTTTCTTCTAATTAAATAGGTGGTTAATGAGTTTGGTATATACTTTATTTTGGTCCATGTATTAAAATAAGTTACTAGGGTTTGTCACTTCTAAAACATATTTAATTTAGAAAAGAAAAGAGAGTATGGGAGAACTGAAGCATACATGAGCAGCCTCAAACAAGGGTCAAATGCTTCGGATAAAGGCCATAAATCTGTGAATTTAAATATGCATAAGTAGATGTCATATTTCAATTATAATTATTATTAGGATTTGTGGATGTAAAAAGGGAATTCGAGGGAAATTATTGAAAGTATAATCTAAGTCTTAGTTCCCATGTTTGTGTATTAAGGTGTAACACTTTATTATAATATAATATTGTTGGAGTTGGGAGAAAAAAATGAGAAGAAAAGAGAACAAAAAATTCTGAAGTTAGAAATTTGTAATCATGTGATATTGTTGGTGATCTTTTAAATTGAGGGACAATATGCTTTAAAGGTAGTGATGATATAATTATCGTACATTGATTATGATGTAATAATACATATAGTGTGAAAGGTTAGTGTTACAACCTATTTTTGTAGTGTGACAATTGTTTCGCCACTAGTGAATTTCAATTAAAGTTCTTATTTATTTATTATATTATAATTTAAGCATTAATATTATATTGGGATATGTGATTAAATATTGTGAGTATTATATTATTAAATAAAACTATCAGGGTCATAGTTTTTGGAGAAATTATAACTTAACTCTAGACTTGAAATATGGAAAATATGAGATTTGACCTATTGGTTGGAATCAAGATTTAGGAATTTTATTATACATTTGAGTGAGTTTCAGGGTCAAGGATATGCATATAGTAACACGGGTGTTGTTAGTTTCAAAATCTTATTCTGACTATAAATTTGAATAGATTGCTTTCAGTTGGAAGTGCAACAAAATGGGAAGGCTCAAGTCCCCAAGTGATTGTTTGATTATTTGAGGCAAGTGGATTTCTAATATCTTTTTAAATGTATGAAATTCGTATATTTTTTTGTAATATGTGTTTGAGTTAATGAGACTTGGTGATGGATTAAGATGTCCACATTGATTAATTCTAATGATGAAAGAGGGTTACTAAAAGGCAATGTGATTAATTATCTTTGTGTTGTGTTGATAATGGTTTGAAAGGCTGGAATCATTATTGATGTTGAATTATGATTGTGTTGTTGTGAATTGTGCAATGTTATGAAATGTTCAGCTCCTCATTATTTGTGTGAACATGTCTTCTGCATTATTCTAAGGCATTGTTGTGACAAGTGTTATGTAAATTGAGAAAGATTAAGAAATTAAATATGATGTACCATTTCGAGGGATGTATCGCGCGTCGGATGGATACGATATTTCATCGCACGCCACGATGAATATTATATTTTGAGACATATTACATGCTGCGATGATTACTATAATGAAGGGTCGTATCGCATGCCGTGATGGATACATGGACTGATATGTCCCTTATGGGTCCCGGATTAAGAGACAAAGGGTGTGTATTGTTAGGTCAGTCACCCTATACTTGACATTGCATTTCATTGTATTGCACATCTTTAACATTGGTGAACTTGATCTTGTGTGTTGTTGATCATGGAAGTGTCTTTTTTGTAGATCTTGTGAGTGTCTTATTTTTAGATCTTGTGATTTATGAATACTGAGTCATTTGTTGAGGATATATAATTTTTTAAAGTGTTGTTGTTGAGGATATGTATTTTGTTAAAGTGTTATTATTAAGGATATGTAATTTGTAATAGTGTTGTTGAGGATATGTAATTTATTATAGTGTTTTTGTTGAGGATATGTAATTTGTTTAATTGTTTTTGTTGAGCTATGTTTTATATAAACTATGAGCTGCTAGGTTGGATGGGTTTATGCAGGTTGTAGTTGTGAAGGTCCGAATAGTGTGTAAGAAGTACCCGTATTTTGGTGAGTACTATGCGGTTCGGTTCTCATCCCTTGCTTCTATAATATTTTACACGTTACGGGCTCGAATCTTCGTGATACCTTAAATTCTCTTCATTTTCGTCTTCATGTGGAGATTTGTGAGGTATTTATTTGTCTTTATAGTGAACCTTCTTGCTCTCGTTTATGATTTTGTGGTAATGTTTTACTGGTTATTGGTCCAACACCGCCTATCACAGGCAAATGTCGATAATATTCTTACCTGGGATAGGGCGGTGCTGGTAGCAGCCTTGGTGCCGGGATTGGAAATTGACTTTGTGAAGCTGCTGATCACGGCAATCCATGAGAGGGCTTTAAAGAGCTCTAATACTTACCCCTTCACTTGTCTTATCTTCCATTTGTGTAGGGATGCCATATTGCCAATTTGTCACTTCGATACACTCTGTAGTCTGGTGGGGACGGGTTATATCAGTCCTCATCAAGGATGAGACCAATGTAGCGGCACCATAGAGAGGGCCTAAAGTTGAGTTGCATCTGTTGAATGAGAAATTGGCGGACACTATAGAGTTAGCCCAATGGGATAACTAGGCTAGTTTAGAGCCCGTGGGCACCACCCAGCTGAGTCCACCCATGCCGCCAGTCAAGCCCCAGCTCATCTCGGTCCACGCCTCCATCTCTGGCACTGGTCCCTGTAATGCTGGTCTAAATATTTAGGGCCCAGATGGCTAGCCTGATTTTCCATATACAACCTTGGATGCAGAAATCCATTTCTGAGGCTGAGGACCGAGTAGAGAAGAGGGTGACCTAGCAGACTGAGAAGAAGATTCAGGAGGTTCATCAGCGCCTTGATGACTTCGAGCTGCGGGTGCTAGCACGACCATCCCCTACCATAGACCTCTGTACCCTTCAAGATGCAGTGGGATGTTTACGAGCAGATATGGATGCCTTTCAAGAGATGAGGGGGGCGGAACAGGAGAGTCTGCCTATCGAGTTAGAAGAGAATAGAATGCTTGACGCTTTCTTCAAAACCTCTTCTATGCTGCAGCCTAAGCCTCGTGTTCATGCCAAGAGGCACCATTCTATCTACACTACTAATGCAGTAGGTGATGCCCGTGCGAGGAAGAAAGAGATGTCTGACGTCTAGGCTTCTAGGAGGGCTTCATTGGTTAGATGAGGAGGCCCGCCAGATGAGGACACGAGAGATGGCTGCTAGGGGTCTTGTTGCATACCGTTGATCAGTGAGAGGAGCACCACTGATTGTGCGGATATTGATCTGGGCACCACTGAGGGTGACACAAGTACTTCTATTGCGGGTCACGAGAAACTAGACCCGCCTACTTGTTGAGATTTCATCATCACTATGCGCTTCAGGTTTGTTTCACCTACCACCCTGTACTTGTATTTTTGTTTTCTATGAATTTGGGATAATGGCATAATCTTTTTGTTGGGGTGGGGTAAATGGAATGTGATTGTTAGGGTGATGTCTGAGTAACCCAACTCACAATCCTCTCTTGGGGTTTTATTGCCTGTGTTCTATTTCCTTAAGAGACTGATTAATTTTCTGATAAACCATTATGTCGTTATTTGTACAAAGTATACAAACATGAAAGATGAAGAATGATGGAGTAAATTACATGATATCCTGTCCTAGAAAGTGCTTGCATGAATAGGTGAAAATGAGTTGATAGTGTTGGCTCTAGGCATGACATAGATAGGCAGACGCTGCATGAACCTCAACTAACATCGAAAATAGGAAATATAACAATATTGATGTGTAATGAGGTGTCAAGAGAGTGAGGAGTTTTGAGTGTTGAACAGTTCTTACTTAGCTAGAAGTTGCCCAGTTAGTCCTGCAAAGGGAACATGTGTCTGAAGACTAGGAAAGGATCATAGGACCTTGTTCAAATTAGAATTCACCTAAACTATAATGCAGTCAACTACACGAAAGTTCTATCCCTTTTGATCCAAATCTGTTGAGCCTATAATAGACTTATTTATTTTCTCACCAACTAACCTTCCCAGGGTTTAATATTTTGTCCCCGGTTCCTCTTTATGCATGTGCACCTCGATTTAGGGCAAAAGCCTTAGTTAAGGGGGCTAATACAGAAAATGACATCGTCTTGGCCCTGAATCGACATCGGGTATTGTGTACCTCAACTCATGGAAAAACCATGAGTTGAGGGTGGCTATTATGAGTGACAACCCAAAAATGGGTATGCAAAGAGTTTAATGTTGAAAAGAAAAGAGAAAGTGAGTTGAAGATGTGACTCAGTGAAATTATTAAGTAAAAGAAAAGAAAAAGTTAAACAAAAGAAGTAAGAGTCATATCAAAAACAAAGAAGCAATGAAAAGAGGGAGTAAAAAACAATAAAAAGAGGTAGGAAGCTTAGCAGTAATGTCAAGGAGGGAAAAAGAGATTGAAATGTACCCATATGTACCTTACTTAAAATTGAACCTATGTTACAAGACAAGAAAGTCCTACAATGATACTAGAGTCTAATGTGGTGACTTAAGCAGTAAAAATAAGGTCAAACCTATGGCGACGAGTACTAGCTATGTATGAATTTGTTTTTGAATTGTGAGTGTTGAATAAACATCATTTCCCAAACTTGAAATCAGTGTGCAAAAAATGAGGATTTCTTATGAAGTGAGGGCATTAGTTGCAATATCAGAAAGTTGGTACCTTGGTGAGGGGAAAAACAGTAGAAGTTTTTGTGCATGGTGAGTTTGTGTCAAATGGTGTGATCCATATGAGATAGCTTGTTCAAACCTGAAAGCGTAAGAATGCACTAAATCAAAGAAAGAGTCGAGATTGATAGTCATGTGATTGCAAAAGATTAAGAGAGTATACATTTGTATAAGTGTGCTTTTGAGTCATAGTGTTTCTCTTGAGGACAAACAACGAATTTAAGTTGAGGTTGTTGATGTATTGTTGTTTCACGGTGCTTTCAATGCTTTTGGCCTAAGAGTTGTGTGAGTCTAGAGTCTTTATGTAGTATTTTTAACATGTTTTAATGTTTTTTTTAGTAGGAATGTTTTCCAGAATAAAAATGCAGAAGTCAGTTTGAAAATCGTGCAGAAAGTCGACCTACGAATGACATCGACACCCCGTCGTTCAATCGATGGTTCGTAGGTTGTGACCGTCGATTGCGGTTCAGACTGAAGGAGAAACTAGGCGAAATATTACCAAGTGTGGAACTACGGAAGGGATGGACGGTCCGTCGATTAATCGACAGACCGTACTGGTAGACCATTGATTTGATAAGAGAGAGTTCCAATACCCGAAGTAGGAGAAACTCAAAGGATGGAGTGACGGAGGGCATCGACGAACCGTAGGTGCAGAGACGGACCGTGTTGTTAGTCCTCAATTGATTCAGATAAGGTGTGATATGAAGGAGATAAAAATATTCTAAGTCTGGACTAACGACGGCAGTCGAAGGATTGTCATTCCACCGACGGTCTGTCAGTAGGGGTCGTTGATCAATGTCACGTTATTGGACAAACTTCCCTTATCTCAATTCCTTTTAATTTAGGACAATGTTTTATATAAATAAGGTTTAAAACCTCATTTTTGGGGTTAGACCTTGTTAGTATTGTTCTTGTTTTGCTTGGAGATTGGTTTTTGCAAACTTTTGCAATAATTCAATTTCCGGATTTTGTTTGAAGATTTACCTTGCAATTTCAAGTTGATTTTCTGGGTTTATTCTTATTTTTGAAGTAAGTTCATGATTTCTTCCTTAAAAATTATGAATTGTGATCTTGCTTGCATAGGTAACTAAATCCACAACTAAGGTCGTGGGAAACATGGGTAATTAAAAAGTAAACCTAGCAAATAAGAAATTCTCAAATATGTTTTTTCATGTATTGATAATTCTTTCTTTTTAACGGTGGCAAATGTTAAAACTCGTCTTTTTGATACTTTCCGGACCAAAGATGTAGTAATAGGAAAAGAATTATCAACATATATTTAAAGGGATACTATCCAATATGCTTGTGTCTGTTGGTGCGAATTAATAACTAAGACATACATCAAATATGATGTGTAATATGAAGTAAAGATAAGGGTTAGTAGCTTATACACACATAGCCTGACAAAGGTATGGGGTGAATTTTTCTAGATGTCATACAAATGATTTAGAGATACATACCTTACCACTTTACATGCAAAACACTAGGGAAGCATTTCTTTAGCTAGGGATACAGCGTTATGAACCTATGGGGAACACATATACTAGTTAGTCTCACAACTTGATAGAAACTCATCTTTTACTTTCGTTCACTTATTAACATAGAATTGTTTAAGAAATTTCTTTCTTAAAAATACCTCATTAGTTACCTGTTTTCTGAAAAACTTTAGATCAATAAACATAATTGTATATTGAAGTTAAGTATACACAATTTCCCTTGTGGGGTCAACCCCAACCTACTAGTTTGGTTCGTTACTCGATTACGACAGCTTATACTTCTTTAGGGAGGTGAAATTTGAGCATATTAGGAGGCAACATAGTTCAAGAAGTAGGAGATATGTATTTAACCCTCTACATGCCTATTCACATTGGAGACCTAATCTCATGAGAATCCATAGGGTGAGTGTCCCTCATTGGGGAGTAAGCACCTCAGATGAAACTATAGGGTGAATCTTCCTCCACATGAAGCTAACACATCTCATTGTCAAGTTCACTCGGTGTTAAGCTAAGTCCCTTTTGAAATGTTTTTCTTTATCAATCATTACTTAGTTTAGGTCATAGGGTCTACCCCTTATTTAGTCATCATTATACCTCAATAGGAATTGTATGAGTATTGTCCTTTCATTACAATTCACACACGTGAGGTTAACGCATTTACAAAATCACATTATGACAAGGCACATAGGCAAATTCATCACCACCCTTATGCCATTACATCTTAGCCAACAACTCGCAAACCATAATTTAAGACATTTCAAATCAACATCATACCAACCCTAATCAATCTTAGCATAAAGATTACTTCAATATAACTTCATCACTAAGAACAGGTAAGCATAATTGAAGTAAAGTATTAAGATCACGAGACTTATATCCTTCACAATCCATCATTCAAGGTTTTACCATCAACCATCCAATGCACCCCAAAAATTGTGTAATCACATCATTCAATAGTAATTAATACAATAACTAGGTCAATAGTGTCATCACTATCCCAATTAACTTCAATTCATAACCTAGGGTTAGAGGGAAAGGGTTCATCATGAATTCTTCATGGAGTTGTACCGATCAATCAACAAAACGAAGGTAGATTTTTGCAGAACAAAGTTGCATTAAGGCTAACAAATATCAAACAACAAGCTTAAAATCTAATACCCACTAAATTGCAGTCCACTTGTAGTTCATTAATGTTTTACCTTTTGTTTTTCTTTTTGACAAGTAAATAATGTTCCTAGCATAGTTGTGCTGGAGACTTTATAATACTACTCTTACCTTTCTCTAAAAAAATTCTAATTTTAAGCAATTGATTTTGAATGTCAATTAATTAAAAAAAGTCCTTGCCATTACCATTAGCTTCATGATAAATGGCTAGATGCAACTACCACCAAGTAATGTAGGCAAAAAGAAATCAAGGAACCCAACCTAATCAAGAGTAAAAAAGCAAGATGAGGCCGAAACTTGGTGTGGAAGGTAGCAGGTCCAACCTGCACATTAAAGGATCTAAGAGAAACATTAATACAATATAACATTAAATGCACAACATCAGAAAATACGACGAGAGGGAGAAAGAAAATGTACCAAAAAGTTCTACACGACAAGTAAAACTGACCTTGCCATCGTATACAACAACACCACCTTTTTTCTTGTTACCAATAGTAGATACAGCAGCTGCAAATGCTTCTTCGGACGACAACGTATTTGGAATGTGATAAATGAAGAAGACTTTTTTGATCATAAAAGGTGATGAAAATCTATCTCAAAAGAATGCACGATGGATAACTGGAGCATCTATTACAGTATATGTATAGAAACATATATGGGAAAAAAATTGGTACAGTAGAGGAGAAACTGAACCCAGAGAAGGTTTAGTAATATGCAAACAGAGGCGGATCTAGGATTTAGAGTCACTGGGTGTCAAAAAGAGGAAGACATACATGATTTGATACGGGTGCACTTGCATCCGTTAACTTTTTAAAAAAAATCACGTGTATATATGTATATCTATATGTATATCTATCGATATAAACTAACATAATGTAGGATATAATCAACAATGCACCCATAAGAGGCGTAGTGGTGCCCTTGTTTAGTTGGCACAAGCCAGAGGAACCACTCGTGTGAATACAATTCAATCTTATTTCATTATTTTTATTTTAAGTTTAGATTATAGATCATATTCGAGTCATTAATTACCAATCAAATACTACATCATTAATTGTATTAAAAGTTTCGTTAACTTTCTAAATAAACATATTATTGGTGCATCAAAATCTTGAAAATTTGGATTTGTCTCTTATGCTCAGTAGATTTATCAATTAAATCAATTTTAGATTTAGACAGAATTATTCGTCTTGTGGCTAGAATGGAGAGAAGTATTGGACAACGGATGGAAGGGTGATGCTTTAATTAATGACAATTTTTTGTAGTTCAAAATTATAAAGGAGGTTTCAACCCCAAAAAGACTTATATATATATATATATATATATATATATATATATATATATATATATATATATATATATATATATATATATATATATATATATATTTATATTTATATTTATATTTAATGATATAAAAGAAAAGTCAAAGTGTTAAATTAAATTTGTCAAAAAATAATTATTGATTAATACTTAATAATAAGTAAAAAAAAAAATCAAAAAAAAATGTGCGTTGTAGTTTAAAAAATAATGTTGCATGTGGTTAAAAATAAAAATTAAAGCAAACAAAGATTGCATGCAGTTGGAAAAAATTAAAACAAAAAACTGCTAGCTAGAATGGATCCAGCGAAAAAGGACTTCTGTAACAACCTGTTTAGTCGATTCGAGCAGTAGAGTTTATTTCTGATAATAACTGACTGGCTCGATGGATCCAGCGACGGACCGTCATGGGCACGACGGACCGTCGAGGGTCTCGTTCCAAAACACTTCAACTATGAATTCTGAGTACTGAGATCGACTCTCTAAACTCCACGACGGAACTGCAAGACGGACCGTCGTAGACACGACGGACCGTCACAAACCTCTCTACAGAATTTAACTCTCTGAACTTTGTGATGGACCTGCAGGACGGACCGTCGTAAACACGACAGACCGTCACAGGTTGCGTAAGTCAACCTGGGTCGGAATTCTGCTAGAGTTTTAAAAGGGGTGTTTTGGACTATTCATGATTATAATTATAAAGTTAGTAGGTTAATGTTAATAATTTACTTAGTTGGGGATTAAAGAAGATAATATGGAACTAAATAGTGGGTTACTTTTAGCATAATGAATTATATGATAATTAGGGTAAAAGAAAAAGAATCTGGAGGAGAAAAATAAAAAGAAGCAGAGAGGGAGAACGAGCGAGAAAGAGAGAACGAAGAGGAAAGCAAAGGCATTGGGGAAGTAGCTTGCTTGATCACGATTCTTCGGTGGAGGTAGGTTATGGTTTATGCTATATCATAGTAAACTCTAAATAGCGATTGATATGCATTGGGTGATTCTGTAAAATCTTCCATATGCTTGATTGTGTGTTGTATGATGTGATCGTTAATTGTGGCGGTTAGAATGATGAGACTGTTGAATCTTTAATCTTAAATCTCTCTATTAAGATGACGACTTGGTACAAAGAAGGCTTAATAAACTAGAATAATGAGATAAATGGATCGGAGTGTCACGTTCCGACACATAGTATTAGTGGATCGGAGTGTCACATTCCGACACGTAGTATTAGGAGATTGGAGTGTCACATTCTAACACATAGTATTAATGGATCGGAGTGTCACATTCCGACACATAGTATTAGTGGATCGGAGTGTCACGTTCCGACACGTAGCATTAGGGGATCGGAGTGCCACGTTTCGGCACGATAATAAATAAGAGAAATAATCTTGGATTATGTTAAAGATACTTTAATTCGAAGAACCTATTTCCCAAATGAGTATGGTATGGAGGCTTGAGTTCTCATAAGTGTGTTTGGTGGTGTTGCCAATGGTTCTTGTACTTGTTGATTGTCACCTGTTAAGTATTGTGGTTGATTTATATTGTTATTCAGTATATATTGCTTTCTATTTTGAGTTGGCCGATGATACCTACTCAGTACGTGTTCCTTGTACTGACCCCTACTTGTAATTTTTCTTCTTTGTTATTTGTGGAGTGCAGCAAACGGGCCATCGACTTCGACTCGTCCGCAACTCTAGCCAGTCTTCAGCATATCATATTTCAAGGTGAGCTATTACTCCTAGCTCGGACTGGATTCCCTCCTTCATGTCTTGATGTTCTTGAAGTTCGGACATGGACCATTCGTTTACTTATTTTAGCTTCTTAATTACTCTTAGATTTAGTAATTTGAGGATAGATGTTCATGATGTGATGACTTCCAGATTTTGGGAATAATAAGTATTAAATTTTAGAAGTTATTTATTGGTCATATTAATGAGTTTTAAGTCTTCCGCATTATATTTTGTTAGTTATGGTTGAAATATTGGTAAACGTTGGGGTTTAGATTTGTTGGTTCGCTCACATAGGAGGATAAGTGTGGGTGCCACTCGCGGCTCGTTCTGGGTCGTGACAACTTCTTAAGTAGAGATTTTTCCACTTCACTAAATAATACTTTTATTCTATGGTAACACACTATTATTTATATATATGTTCTATATACATACTTATATATAAATAGAGTTTTCGTCGATTAAAATTTGTAAAACTTTTAATCTCTTTAAAAATACAAAATAGTCCAAATTTTAAAATACAAAATCATTCCAAATTTTCTCCACTTTCTTCAACTTCTCTTCTTCATTGTTCTTCCTCTCTTCCCTTTCTCAAATCTGCTTTGACATTGCTTATAGCCGACTTTCGGCAACTTTTCAATTTTCAAATCCCAACATTACAAGCATCAATTTTCTCTCTTTCCAAGTAAAAAACTTTTACTTTGAAAAAACTTATTAGAGATTTTTAGTTATGAAGTAAAAGATGAAATTGAGTTGTGTTCTCTTTATGTATACGTTACCAATTTTAGAATTTGATGCTTGAAAAAGAGAACAAATTTGAAAAAAAAAACCTTAATTTGTTGTTGTCGTTGATCTCGAAAAATCCAAAAAAAAATTAAAAAACGAAATGTGATTTTTGTTTGTTGTTCTCCAACATTTTCGTGTAATAGTAATAGTTATTATTATTTCTGATTATTTCTATAGACATATTTATTATTTGTATTTCTCGAACAATTATTGATATATTGACTTCTTTTGTTGTATGGATCAATTAGTGTTGTTGGTATTCTTGATTTTGTTCGAAAGAATGAAGAAAATAAAGCATAATGAAGACATCATGAATAATTTTTTGCCGCCAAGTACAATGATAAAATTAATTTTCTCGAGTTCACATGGTTTTTGCTTTCGTCAATTCATGCAAAGAGAAAGTCTTCATTCTTCTTTACTTATAAACTATTATATCTATGGAATAACATTCCTCATACTATAATATTTTTGGACCAAAGCAACAAGTACTGGATAAAGTCTTTCTAAGATTGTTTTCTACACTTGTACTAAGCTGAAATGCTTAAATGTTTTTAACCAAATTGAACTATTGGTTAATATACAATTTGTTGTTCGAACTTAAAAATAGTTATGTTGCGATAGGAGTAAGATTCGAAGAGTTTGTCATGGGGCAATGATTTTTTCAATAGTGTAAGTTAGAGATTCTGCACAATTGAATTTAAGCAGTAATGTCTACAACGTGCTAATAACATCATAATTAGGATCAAACTTTCTTTTCCTTTTTAGTTATGAAGAAAAAATTAAAACAACTTGAGTTGTCTTTTCTTTATGTATTCGTTAGTAGTTTCAAATGTGATAAAGAAGTTAGATCTTGTTTTGTTTTTAGTTATAAGAAAAAGAAGAACAACTTGAGTTTTCTTCTCTTTATGTATTCATTAGCAATTTCAAATGTGAGAAAGAAGTTTGATCTTGCGAAGAGTCCTCTTTGCATCAATTTTATTTTCAAATGCATTCCGAATTTTTTCATGGCTATTTGTTTGCACAAAGTCTTTGTCTTGTTGGTGTTCTTAGTATACGGATAAAAACATGAGATTGATGTTGTTTAATTGGTAAAATTGCTTGTGTGGTGTTATTAGTGTTTTTAATTTTATTGTTGGTGTAGGTAGTATTGGTAATATATGTTTTAGTGTTCTGAAAAAATATTTTATTCTTATATTATTTTTAATAGATGTCATATTTGTTGCAACAGATGGGTCATAGATTTGAAAAAATCAAATCAGTAACAAGGATTTTTTGATATATTCCAACATATGACTCATCTTTTGCAACTAGTAAGACATCTGTTACAATAGATGACCCATCTATCGCTACGTACAACTCATATGTTGGAACAAATCATATCAGTAGACTATTTTGATTTCTTCCAATAGATGACTTGTTTGTTGCAATAGCTGACCTACATATTATAACATATTGTATTGTCTATTTATGATTGTAGGATGTTCTATTAACTAAATTTATTCTTATTACTTTTTAATGATGCACAAATTGATTTCTTGACTATCGAATATTTTTTGTCAATGTTATCATCAAAAGCGATCAATTTATATGATTTTTCTTCTAATTTCATGGTAAACTTCTAATTTAATACTTTATTTATTTGTGTTATTGAATAATTATTTTAATTTTTTATTTTATCATCTTGTACTTTTAGACTTGGACATTTGAAGTAATACCTTACTTCTTGAAGCAATTAAAGAATTACTCGAATAGGATTTCACAACGAAAAATTCTTAGGTGGTTGTCTGCCAATAGCAACCCAAAAATAAATTATGTTCTTTTGTTTAATTGTTTTCATTTTGAAATAGTTGATGACAATGTTATATATTTAATAGATGTCCAGTTATTTTATCAAGAATTCCATTTTACTCTTAGATTCGTAAAATGTTGAATTATGTAATTGAAAATAGACATATATTTTAACAAGTTATAAGTTACTTATTAAAACAAATGACACATATACAAGAAACAATCAACATTCATTGCAATAGATTATAACCAGTTGCAACGGATGGCTCACTCTTCTTTTGTAACTGATGTTCATCATCAATTGAAACAAATGAGCATAGATGTTTGATTATTTTGAACAAATGAGTCATCTATTGCACAGATAATACATCTTAGACATTTGTTGTAACAAAATTCTATATTTGTTCCAACAAATGATCATATTTATTTGATTATTTTCAACAAATGAGTTATCTATTGCAATAGTTAATGCAATAGATAAGACGCTAAATTTTAATTGAAAATTTTAATGGAAAGATGATTGTAATTAAAAAACTTTATTTATCACTAATTATGAGTTAATGAAGTATTTCAAATCAAAATAATCAATTGATCATCTCGTTTAAGAAAATTAGAGTCGTTGATCATGGAAATATAATATACTACATTGAAAATATAATAGAACTTATTAATTGAAAGATAATTATAATTAAATACATTTATTAATTACTAATTATGAGGTAATAAATCATTTCAAATCAAAATAATCAATTGATCACTTTATTTAAGACACATAGAGTTAGTTGATCATTTAATGTAATGAATTGAAAATGAAATTTAACTTCTTAATTGAAAGACAATTATAATTAAGTAACTTTTTTTATCACTAATTATGATTTAATGATGTATTTCATATTAAAATTGTTGAATTAGGTCTTAGGCCTAACTCACACCCCAAAATCTATCTCAAAGGGAGGAGGATTGATCAAGCCTTATTATGAGTCCATCCATCTCATTAACCACCGATGTAGGACTTATGTCATTCTTTAATACCCCACCTCACACCCAGTGCTTAGTTATATGGTGCGTGGAAAATTTTGATTTTGGGGGATCCAACATTGGGTGAGACCGACCTTGCTCTGATACCATGTTGATATAAGTCTTAGAGCTAACTCATACCCCAAAAACTAGTTCGAAGGGAGGAGCATTGTCCAAGCCTTATTACGAGTCCACTTATCTCATTAACCACTGATGTGGGACTTTTGTCATTTTTAACAACAATAATCAATTGATCATTTTATTGAAGACAAATACAATTAATTGATCATGTAATTACCCTATCATGCATTGAAAATGTAGTTGAAATTTTAATTTAAAGATAATTATAATTAAATAACATTATTTAACAATAATTATGAGTTACAAAAAATTTCAAATTAAAATAATCAATTGATCACTTTATTTAAGAAAAATTCAATTAGTTGATCCTGCAATTATTCTAAAATGCATTGA
This sequence comes from Solanum chilense, assembly GCA_032847665.1. NCBI lineage: Eukaryota > Viridiplantae > Streptophyta > Magnoliopsida > Solanales > Solanaceae > Solanum > Solanum chilense. Next base: position 5,711,868 of record CM064968.1, on the reverse strand, counting down.
AAATGAAATTGAACTTAATAATTGAAAGATAATTATAATTAAATAACTTTATTTATGTCTAATTATAGTTGACGAAACATTTCAAATCAACTGATCTTTTTATTTAAGACAAATACAGTTAGTTGATCATGCAACTACTCTATAATTCATTGAAAATGTAATTGAACTTATTAATTGAAATATAATTATAATTTAATAATTTCATATATCGCTAATTATAGTTAAAGAAACATTTCAAATCAATTGATCACTATATTAAAACAAATAAAATTAGTTTATCATGTAATTAGTACTCTATAATGCATTGAAAATATAATTGAACTTTTTAATTGAAAGGTAATTAAATTAAATATCTTTATTTATCACTTAATGTTGTTGAAGATGAAGGAAACTGATGATAGGAACATGTCAAACGAACAGGTCTAACGTAATTGATTGCCCTATCTGTAGCATGTAACATCTCGTAACTTGAAATAACTAAAAATAAGCTAATGAACCAATAATAATCATTTTTGGAAATAATAGGGAAATATGGGAAATTTCAGGCAAGTAAGTTTTGGCTCTTTTCTAACTTCCATAACTTCCATCTCATGAGTAGTTTAGAGAGTTCTTTATATGGTTACAAAGCCCTAGGGAATATATTTCCAACATTGCCGAGTTTGTGCAAATACTATGTCGTATTAGGGAGATATGTCTTTCGCAAGTTGGGCTGTTAAATTGAGGAAAGTATAATCCATATTTTAGTAAGGGTAAAGTTACCTTTATACCCTAGTATTTCATAATTATTTTTAAGGGTTTATTAGGGGTAGCAAACAAGTCCCAAATAAAGTTTTAGAAAAATGAAGAAAACTTAGGGATTGAGAGAAACGAGAAAAGCAGTGGAAATTCAAGAAATTATCCAAGATCGCCAAGATCGTTGCGTGGATTTCGTTCGGGGTGATCCCTATCGAGGTATGTGAGACAATTCTGTAATGGGTCCTTTCACCCACACCCCAATTTGATTAAACTCAGCAAGTTTGAGCTTATTGAATAATGAACATGGAATTTCTTGACCAAAAATCTGAGAAATTCTTGTTGGTTGAATTGTAGTTTACCTCTAGGAGATTTGATTCATGTTTTCGAGATGTTTTACTAGTCAAAACTATCGGGTATGGAGTATATTAATGATTCTAAGTGCTTGGGGAAATATCCATGAGCTAAACGTGAGGTAAAACGTTGTATCATCACTTCAGCTCAATGTGATGGTTTCGATTAGAGAATCTCCCACAAAAGTTATATTACTTTTATATATAAGAAAATTTAAGTTTTTTATTGCATTTCTTTGACGAACTAAGTTGTTTTATTGTTCTATACGATTTTTATATATCGCATGTGTTTTAAATTATTTTATACACATACTTTGAGTTACGAATATTCTTGAATTGATCGTAGCCAAGGTAAGTTCATCTTAATCTTCTCAAGCTTAAGTTGTGTTTTAGCATTCCAACTCGCATACTCGTACATTCAATGTACTGATACCACTTGACTTGCATTGTTTATATGGTGTAGACGCAGGTAACCAGGATCAACACGTAGCGCACCGTTGATCTAGTTGAGCAATCCACAATCACTTGGTGAGCCTCCTTGCATTCCTGAGGACATCCTTTTATTGTTTTTCTAGCTTAGTTCATTAGGATGTTGTGGGATCATTCCCAATATCCATCTCAGTGAGTTTGGAGACTTCATAGACAGTTAATAGTTCAGTTTGGAGTCTCATTTACTTTGAAATATCATATGTTCAAGTGTTTAGAATTACGTGACATTTTGGCCAGACTATCATATAAAGTAATCCTTTTAATTATGTTTTATTTCTTAATTCAGTTGAGTTAAGTATTTCGCTGAGTAGAGTAAGACAGGACAAGGGTTCGTCAAGTCCAACAATGGTCATTGGATGCCGGCCACGTCCAAGGTGTAGGCTCCGAGAATGAAAAACTTGGTATCAGAGCATAGATTTTAAGAGTCCTAGGGAGTCTATGAAGTCATGTCTATAGAAACTTAGTCATTGGCGTGAAGCATGCCACATCTATGATTAGGAGGCTGCGACATTTAGGAATTTCTCACTTTTTTCATTTTCCTTTCATGCATTAGAGTTTATCTCTAAAAGTGTCTCTCTAATTCGTCCATGTGCGTGTTTCAGATTACCATGCCTCCACGAAGAGCAGCAAAAGGTCGCCCATCTAGGAGAAATGTAAAAGCTTATGAACAAGATACCCAATGCTCCAGATGTGCAACTCTAATGAAAGGTTACAAACGCCGAATTCCGGGTATCCGGATGTTAAGTCAAGTAGTAACAAACAAAGTCTTGCAACATGGAGGAGCTCGATAAGAAGGGGTTGAAACCTCGAGTGTTCGTGAGTTTTTGAGAATTAATCCTCCTAGCTTCACCGGATCAAGCACTACTGATGATCCGAAGAACATTGTGGAAGAGTTGAAGAAGGTGTTCGATGTGATGAATGTGGTTGGTGCTGAGAGACTTGAGTTAGCTGCATATCAATTGAAGAGTGTGTGATAGAATATTTTTTGATCAATGGAAGGATGGTAGGGCTGAGGATGCACCACATCTAAGTTGGGCTTGCTTTGAAGAAACCTCCTTGGGGCATTTATTTCCTCGAGAACTAAAGGAAGCAAAGGTACGGAAGTTCCTCACTGTGAAACAGAGATCCTCTATTGTGCACGAGTATTGGTTGAAGTTCACCCAACTATCTTGTTGTGCTCCGGAGATGGTGAAGGATATGAGGAGCAGAATGAGCTTGTTTGTTGCCGGTTTGGGTCGTGCTTCATGTAAAAAAGGCAGGGTTGCAATGTTGATATGTGACATGGACATATCTAGACTGATGTTCTATGTGCAACAAGTTGAAGAGGAGAATCTTAGGGACAGTGAAGAGTACAGGAACATGAAAGCCAAGAATAGGAGTGAGTCTAGGCAGCAGAAAGGTGGTTCAAGTCGACCACAATTTCAAAAGAAGAAAAGGCATGTACCATCATCTTCTAGTGCACCTGCTCCTAGAAACAGAGGTGAATATAATGTCCTGAATTCACAGAACTTCAAAGCAGGACCATCCCAGTCCCAAGGTAGTGTGGGAAAAGGAGGTAGTCGGGCTCCTGCATATGGTAGGTGTAGTACAAGCCACACCGGAAAATGTATTTATGGCCAGATAGGTTGTTTAAGTTTGGTCAATAGGGTCACTTCATGAGAGAGTTCCCTAAGAATAATCAAGGTGGTGGAATGTAACACCCTAAAATGAACTAAGGTGAAGTAGAGCTTTATGATTGTTTCTCGAGTTAATTTTAAGTTAAAATGAGTTACATTGATGTTCTTAAGCAGTGTGTGAAGTTTGGAGGTCAAACGTCCAACAACATCCATGACGTTTGGAAGGTGTGCCTTAGAAAGTGTTGTGTGTCTTCATGTGTTTGAGTGAGTTTTACGTGTCCGTTTTAGTCAAAATTGATGTGGGATGTTCCTATTACCTAGAATACCATGTTTAGGGTTTAAAATCTTGGAAATACCCCACCTAGGAACCACAAGGAAACCTAGAGAAGGGCCTAAGACATGGACCTAAAACTACATAGGCAGTGTCCACCAACGAGACCAAACGACGGTCTGTAGGTCAACCTACGACCCTTCGTATTGGTCCATCGATTGGACCTGCAAGGTAGGTTGTCGAGGATCCAAATGGATCTAAGTATCAAACAACGAGACCCACCAACGGACCGTTGATGGACAGACAATCCGTTGGTTTGCAACCATCGATTGAAGCCTGTGAAAAAGCTGTAATTCTGGCAAGTCTTGGGGTGTGTGGTAAATTCACCCAAATCTTTTATGAACCTAGGAAGTTATTTTTAGGTTTTATTAGATATATTAAGATCTTTCAAACTGTAATACCTAATTTTAGACTCCATTTCCTAAAATCCAAAAACCATCTCACTTAGAATTCTCTCTCAAGTCTCTTTGATTCTAGAAGTCAAGAAGATCTTGGAGGGCTGTTGGTGGAAATTTCTTCATCAAATTCTTTGGGATTTATTTTATCTAAGGTATGTTATCCATCCTTAAAATCTCTTCCATTCAATCAATCCCTTGTAATGTATTTCAAAAAAGGTTTTCAACCCTAGTTTCTTGTATCTTCAATTCTAAATATGGGTCATTCATGAAAACATTTTGAATGAATTAATAATAATGTTTCTAAGGTTAGTTTATGATTTTAAGGTCAAAACTTCAATGAAAACATGATATAACTTTTCATCAAATGTTGGCTTAAGAAATGGGTTATATGAGCCTAGTTTTGTAGTCTTTGAGATTTGCTTTACTTGTGTTGTTATTGATATTTAGATACTGCCATAAGGGATAATTTATGATGAATTATTGAGTAAAAATGCTATAGGTGATGAAAGTTAGGATTAAAGGGTAAGTTGGTTATGTTCTGTAAGCCTTAATCATGGAATGCTCTTGAGTGGTATAGTCTACCTTCTTGGTGGTGGTGTTTACATGACGAAATTGATTATACTTAGTATTTATTATGAGTGTGGATTTGATGGCCTAGTATGTGAAATGAAGTTATAATAAAGATGGTTCTTTGTTATGTATTATGAAGCTTGATTTCCATGTTTGACCTAGATTACGCCTAAATGAAGTATATTATTATGTGAAGCATGTAAAGTGTGTGATTTGATGAACGAAGATCTAAAGCATGTATAGAAGTTAATGTAAATGTAATGATGCTTATGTCCAAGGTGTTGCGCCCACATGTACACACACTCACACTTGAATGAATGAGTGAAGCTAAGTTAAGTCACAAAGGGGAAATTTGGGGTGAACACTCTTCGTGTGCTGAGATGAGGAAATTAGTAGACACCTCACAACATCCTAAGAGCTTTCTAAGATCAGTCGGAGGATGAATGCACTTCATGATTTGAGATGTCGTGTTAACTAGTTATCCTTCACCTATAGTTTATAATGTTTAGAATCCATGGGGGTTATGTCTAGCACCGAGAGGATATGAAGAAGAGGTGGTTACACTTCATGAGTTGTTATGTTGTATTCCAATGTACCTCTTGAGATGACTACTCCTCGTTAGTAGATAATGAGTTGCATAGTAGCAATCTCCTTATCCCTTAACTATGATCCCGTATAGGTGTAGCTATTGAAAAAGCCATGTAAATCTATAGAGAATGACCTTACTCTAGGCAAGTGAGGACCCCTCATTCGATATGGGTTAATATCGGGATTCAATGTCTAGCTCTCATGGTCTATGTCAGTTAAGATAATTTCCACAAAAGTAATGTATGTACTAAGTCTTCTAAAAGAGTGTGCTACTTACGGTAGGTAGTGGAATGGGACACTATCTATCCACAAAAGTTATATTACTTTTATATATAGGTAATGTTGAGTTTGTTATTGCATTTCTTTAACGAACTAAGTTTTTTTTTATTATTTTATAATATTTATATAAATCACTTATGATTTCAATTGCTTTATATACAAATTTTGAGTTAAAAATATTTTTGAATTCAGCAGAGCCAAGGTAAATTTATCTTAATCGCCTCAACATTAAGTTCTTGTTTAGCCTTCCAACTCGCATAATTGTACATTCAATGTACTGATTTCAACTCACTTGTATCATTTTATGATGCAGACACAGGAAACTAGGGTGAGTACGTAGTGCAATGTTGATCTACTTGAGCACTTCGCAGTCACTTGGTTAGCCTCCTTTTATTCCGGAGGACATCCCTTTTACTGCTTTTCTAGCTTAGTTCATTAGGATGTTGCAGGGTCTGTCCAAACATCCATCTCAGTCAGTTTAGATGCTTCATAAACAATAAGTAATTCAGTTTGGAGTCTCATTTACTTTGAAATTTCATATGTTCAAGTATTTACACTTAATTTTCATTTTGGCTAGACTGTCATATTAAGTATTCTTTTTATTTATGTTCTATTTCTTGATTGAGTTCAGTTGAGCATTACGCCTAGTTGAGTAAGTCAGGCCAAAGGTTCTCTCAAATCCACCAATGGTCGTTGGATTTCGGCCACGTCCAGGGTGTAGGCTTCGGGCATGGCACAACAAGTGTTAATGAGGAAGGAAGCTGATGATTGGAACATGTCAAAGAAAAAGGTCCAACAAAGCTGACCGACGAGTTTACATCACTGCTGAAGAATAAAAGTCGCATTACGATTAGACCAATTATATTTATTTGGATTATATTTTGTCTAGAGATATTATTATTATAATTATATTACGACTAGGATTAGATTAATATTAGAATTATAGTACAATTAGGATTTAATTATTTATAATTATGTTATTATTATAGTAGTAATAAGTATTGTAGTAGGACTCTAAATATAGTTAACTTAGGACTCTACAATTCTCTCCCTATATAAGGAGTATCTACTTAACATTAGTTTTCATCAATACATCAATATGATCAATATATCAATACGTCATTACATCAATACATCCTTGATTTCTCTAGTCCAAGATGTACGATTTCTACATGTATTTTTACATGGTATCAGAGATTTATGTTCTTCCGTTCTCTAAGTATTGAATTAAAAAAAAACACGTTTCAATGACACCTTCCACAAAAACCATGGAAACCTCATCACTTCACCAAATAATTGTTTCTTGTTTCATTAAACTTTATCCAGCAAACTACCTCATCAAGAGGGCACAGATATCCCAATTGATTTATATCACACAGAATCAACCATGTAAAGATAGTTGTTTAACTGGACAGACTGTTGGGAAAGTTGTAGCGGCTAAGATGGATGCAAAATATAGTGGATCTATTGATGATTGTAAGGAGAAAGATGTGTTTCTAATGTGTTAGATATCAAGCACCTTGACCGAAGAAAGAAAACACCTATTTTTAGGCTACACAATTGCCAAGGAGATGTGGAAAATCTTTTTTTTTAAAGCGTATATTCAACCAACAAAGGCAATTAATTTTGCTAGAGGTTTAGGTAAGACACCATATCTCACCTTTAATCAATTTGTTAATGCTCTCACATGCTTTGATATAATGGAAGTGGAAGAAAATAAGTGTTATAACAAAATCATAACATAGTATTATCTTTCCAAAAAGGTAGGGGAAGATGAAACAACAACATCAAAATACCAAAGTATTGACAAAATAATTTTTTGCTAGGTATTCATTGTTTTTTTTTTGTTAAATATTCGGCAACAACAACATCAATATACCAAAGCATTGACAAAAAAAGTTTTTGTTGGGTATTAAAAGCTTTTTGGATATTTAAAGCAAGTAAGGAGAAACCGTTCCTCTATTCACTACCTTGAGGGGAAGTGTTGAAGTGTGACCTACCTTTTCTTCAGTTGGGCTCGTCTACCTCAAAATGACATTTAGACTCGTCCACCTTACAATAGGACTTCTAGGCTCGTTCTCCTTACAATGCAAAATCTAGGCTCGTCCGCCTTAAAATGCGACATTTAGGATCGTCCGCCTTACAATGCGAAATCTAGGCTCGTCCGCCTTACAATGCGACATTTCGGATCGTCCGCCTTATAATGCAACATCTAGGCTCGTCCGCCTTAGAATGAGAAATTTAGGCTCGTCCGCGTTACAATGCGAAATATAGGCTCGTCCGCCTTACAATGTGACATCTAGGCTCATCCACCTCACAATGGTACATTTAGGGTCTTTCACCTTAAAAATACATTTAGGTTGTCCGCCTTAAAATGAAATTTAGGCTCGTCCGCCTCATAAGACATATATGTTTGTCCTCTTTATAAGACATTTAGGTCGTCCGCCTTAAAATGACACTTAGGCTTGTCCGCCTTAAAATGACATTTAGAATCTTTTTACCTGCAACAGAATGCTTATGTACATCCACCTTACAACCAGGCATTCCCGTTTATATCATTAAATCTCTATATTATCAGATCTATTGGAGTTTGACGTTATTCTTTTGAGATGGGTTTCAATCCTTCAAGAAGTTAAGCCGAAGACTATCAAGGCTTGCACTACGTCTCAAAACAGATACGCTTCTTATCACCTCTTGTCATTTATTTAGAACTCATATTTAATCATTTTGGTCATACTTTATCTATTTATAAGCTATCATTTATCTAGAATATACAGATATGATCGATCGCCCCTTGATTACAATTATCATGCTATAATCTATCACAACAAAGACCCTATCAATTCTTTGCTACTCATACTCTGAACCTTGCTCAAAGTTTTATAACCTCACTCTATCATGCTGTTCTCGCTTCTCGGTCATTTTCTTTTAGCCTCTCAATCTCGCTCTTCTCGCTACTCTAATCTTATCCATTCAAACGGATATCGTGCCCTCCGAATACCTTAGCGCTCTTTCAACTTGTAAGAGTTTCATTTGATCTTGAATCTAGAACTACACACGACATGATTCTCATATAACTAGAGATATGTAGGCGGCTTAATACCAAAGTTTCGGTCGTTCCCTTTTTAAACTCTACATTGCTTCAATTGATCCCGTTTACATCTGTCGTCGGTCGGACAAAATCTGTTACTAAGTCAACGTTGCTTGCCTGACAATTCATTATTCATTCTCAATCAACCAAGGGGCAGCTGTTGACACCAAATTTTGACCGACCTTTAACCATTTTTAGGAATACTATTCGATTAAATACGCAGTTTAAATTTATTTAAAGTTTAGAATTTTTAGTCAATTTTGCTTGGAAATTATATATTTTAGTATGTTTTACTTTATAAAATTATTTTAATATTATTAAAATATTTTAAAAATTATTAATGAATTTCAAATTTTTTAAATTTAAATGATTTTTAATAATATAGAAATATTTTAATATATATAGTATTTTACTTAAATAGTAATTCCTACACTTCTCCTTAATTTTTTTTAAATCATAATCTATTTTATTTTAATTTCTTTAAATTCTATCAACTCTAATTCAAATTTAATTTTTCAATTATAGTCACCCTTTCATTTCAATTTTAGTCAACTTAATTGTAATTGTAGTCATTCCATATTCAATCCAATCTTATTTCAATACATCCCATCTTTATTCTCATCCATCTATTTTCTTAATCGAATCTTAACCCTTCATCTCTTATTAAATCAACGGTTGAGATCAAATCCATCTTTTTCCCTATTTTAACTATCAAAGATCTAAACCTAAGAAGATTTTCAATTTTCACCTTCTTCTCCCCTCTCTCAACAAACACCTTCTCTCTCCTGTCGCTCCTCCTCCCTTCTGTCTCCTCGGCGACCCCCCTCCTTCTCTCTTCTTCTCCCTCTAGTTTTGCTCTTCTCTTTCTTTCCCTCTTCTTCCCTTCTTTCTCTCTCCCATCCTTCTCCCGTCTCCCGTCGTTCCCCTTCCTCCCCTTTCTCCCCATCTCCTTCTACCATATCCGTACCCTCTCCTCCTTTATCTTCTCCCTGCCGCCTCTCTCCTCTTCAATCCCGTTCCGTATTCTCTTCCTCCTTCTCTCTTCCTCCATTTCTCCTCCCTCTCTTCTCTCCCTCTCCCATCTCTCTTCCTTCTTCATCCCCTCTCCTCGTCAGCCGCCACTCCCTCCTCTCTCCTCGCCATTCTCCGACGAAGAACAACCCGTTGACACTCCTCTTCCCCTCTCCGTCTCTCTGCCCCCCTTTCTATTCTCCCTTTCGTCCCTCTTCTCTTCTCCCTCCTCTTCTCCTTCTTCTTTTGCAGGTAGCCTCCACTGCCAAAAGCAGCACCTTCCAGAAACTCTGGATGCGTGAACAACAACCACCATCATCTCCACGTCGAGGACAGCTGGCAACAGCAGCCGACTGCCTCATCTCCTCTTTCCCTTCCCCCTTCTTTTTTTTTGTTTCTCTTCTCTTTTGCAGGACCACCAGGCAACAGCTCCAACAAGAACTACTCGGCGAAGCCTTGTGACAAAATTTGAGTTGGTCAAAGACGGATCTTCAGCAGATCCATCCAAGTTTGTTAATTGTAATTAATCTCTTAATAATCTTAGTTGTTGGTCCTCGACATGCTCTTTATTTTTATATAAATGTATTTTCCATGTATATTTTACTTTATATACATCCTAGAAGGAACTAAATTGCTATCTGTCTGATCTTAAGTAGTTTTGCTAAAATTTTTCTGATGTTAGAATATTTTGTATATCTATTATAAGTTTCTTTGCAATTTGTTGATCTGTTGAAAGCATTAGTATTTTTTTATTCGGAATTGCTAACCTCGCTTTTAAATTGATTATCTCCTAAATCAATGTGATGCCTATATTCCCCCAGTTGTGGTATGCTTATATTTGTTCTCGATGTTGTAATACTAATTACATTCTTTGAATTGCATATCAACTTGCTAATTTGCATGATCCTTTTGTTCAATTAGGCATTGAAATGATACTCTTTCCATATCATACAACTTGTTCCTATATGGTAAAATTGTAGGTTGTGTGATCTTCGGAAGTTGACTCCTATTTGACAAGAATAATTTTATTAATTTAAGGAAAATATTTTTTCTATTTGTTTACATTTGGTAACATAATTTTTTTAAAAAAATCCGATTTGGGCTCTGTTATTTAAGAGAAAATATTATTATTTTGTTAACTTTTATTCTTACTTGCTTATATTTGGTAAAAAATAATTATAATTTTTCTTATTTGTCTCTCCTTTAATATAAGGAAAATGTGATAATTAATTGATTTCTTTGATATTTCTTTTCCTTGTTTCCTCCCCCTCATTTCTATATAGACCAGACCCTCTACTTATTTGTTCATTCACTCACATTGACTGTCTAACAAGTTTTTCTCACACTCTCACATCATGAGAAGAACCCACATTCTCCCAACTCACACTGAACTCATTCATTCTCTATCTCAACAAAAGAACTAAACTCCTCACTCTCTCATTGCTCTCTTGCTACTCTTAAAAAATAAATTAAGATTCCGGTAAAATATTCATGTGCTCTTATTTGTTACTTTGCTACTTTGCTTTTGTTCGAACAAAAGTTGGACCAACTTGTTTCCATTGCTACTATGTCTTTTATGCTTAACCGGTTAGTATTCTCAATTAGCATTTTACTATTGGTTAGCGCTCTATTTATTTTTAATTTTTTGTTTTGCATTTATTATTATTGTTGTGTGTTGGGAATAAAAGTAATGTGTTGTTTATATATATATATATATATATATATATATATATATATATATATATATATATATATATATATATATGAGAGTAATTTGTTACTATGAATATTTTACATTACAATCATTCTTCCATTGTATATGGTGTTACCTTACTTATTCTAGCAGGTTTTGGACTTAAGGTTCAATATGATGAAGAGTGGCCTAAAAGAAATTTCGGAAAAACCTTTGATTATTTTAATGTTGTGTGTATTTTCATCTGTTATTTTTATTACAATATGTTTGTAACCCTAAAGCAACTCTTATATATGAAGCAATTGGGGTCGCCTAGGGAGGGGAATTATGTGTTAGTTTTTTATTTATTGCAAACTTGTTTCTGTTAAAAAGCATGCCTATAAGTTCATAATTTATTTGATTAATGTTTATGTAATAAAATAATTTTAGATCTAACCAAAACAAATAAAAAAAACAAAAACAAATCATATTCGCTCAACCATTTAGTTAATTTTCCCAATTAATGTTTGAAGTTAATTTGATCCAATTTGGCGTGTTAAATAATGAGTTATGACTAATTCGCTAATATCTTAAGTTAATAATTTGTGTTCATTTTAGTTACTCATTAAATAAATCATGTATATAGAATTTATGCATTCCTATGTCATTTGGGGTTAGAAAACATGCCTATATGTCTTATTTAAATGTGTTGATTATTAAATCACTTAAAAGTCATGTGTAACTAATTTTAGCATGTTCATAATTGATTTGTTTTTTACTTTGTCATTTCAGTATATTAAACACCTAGAGGTCATGTCAATAGGCTTATCAATTTTCAGCATATCAATAACTAAAATAAAATTCATGGTGCATATTTTTGACATTTTAAAAATAAATAATTCCTATTGATTTTTTGCATCTAAAAGGTTTACTATCTCTTAAACATAATTTTTGCATTAATAAATAAATTTGCTAATATAAATGCTCTCAATTAACTAATTTTTGCATGTTAAACATTGTTTAAAACAATTTTCTGTACTCATAGTATTTTGCTACTACTTTTTTTTTTCTTTCAACAATAAATTTTCTCCTAAAGAAATAAAATTCAGTTGTCCTAAGTTAAATTTTGCATTAATAATTAAATTCTCTACTGTTTTAAATATATGTGTATGTGGATCACATCCTTTTACTACACTTGGAAATAAAATAAAATCTATCATGTCATTGTTGCTCACTTTAAAGTTCATATCAAAAACTACAACCATATTTCATATTTGCCCTCTCATAATTAAATTCTTGTTACTATAATTTTCTGTTTGTATGTTCACACACTTAACATGAAACCTTCACAATTATTTGTTGTTTGCAAGCATGTCTTATTGATTTTTAGAGGCCATTGTATTTCTAAAATGACCATCTTGTTTGCCTTGTTTGTTTAACTTGGTGTCTAGGAGAGCCTTATATTCTATTTTGTCTAAACTCACCCTTAATGATTCAAATGCCTGTTGGACAATCAAGTTGGGACGATTAGGTACCTTTTAGGTACGAAATGTATGTGGTGGTGGGGGTAGGGGTATTTGGCCCTATTTAGATGATGACATCGATTCAGGCTTGAAAAGACAAACTTTGTTTTTGTCTGTCCCTATATGGCAACCTATCGAAAAAATAATTAAAAAAATCAAGTGCTGATCCAAAAAGTCTCTTAGAGTCTCCCTTTCCTTTGATCTCTTTACTTGTTTGTTTTTAAACTATATTTATTTGGGGTAGATTAAAATAAAATATAATAAAATTGTTTGCTTATTTATTTGTCTCTTTTCTATCCCCTCGGTTATCTTTAAATTTTTATCTTATGTTTTATTTGTTGTTATCACTTAGTTTTGCATGCTTAAGTTATTAATTAGAAATAATAAATTTATTTCTCAATTGTTGATATTTTATCACTTAGACTCGCATGTTTAAATATTAATTAAAATAATAACATGAGGTATTTGTTCGATTTGTTTATCACATAGTCTCCTATGTTAAAATAAAAATATAAATAAGCTCGATTGTGTATTTATTGCTATCACGTAGCCTTGTATGTTTAAATTAATTAAAACAATAAAATAGTCTTAATTGTTTTATAATTATTATCACTTAGAGAGCATGCTAATAATTAACTAATAAATGAAGTGACCTTATTTGCTCCTTGTAATCCCCACATATATTTCATGAGATACGGCCGGAACCAACATTTGTGGACCTCGAGGAATGCCTGACACCTTCCACTCGAGGTAATTTGAACCCTTACCCTGATCTCTGGTTCTTTGACCTTATCTAGACTAGTTCGGTTAGATAGGTGCTCTAACGCACCTTAATTCGTTAGGTGGCGACTCCAAACTCAAAATTCCAAAAGAGTTGTTAGGTCGAGCACAAAATCTGTTTTTACGAAAAATGGAGCGCAAAAGAATGGCGACTTCGCTGGGGATATTAGGTTCTTACCATTACGTGTTTCATAAGGAATATATGTTGCCACATATGATATGTATGTTGCAATTTTTCCAACAAAACATGTATATGTTGCCACATATGACATAGTAAGGATGGGTTAATAGACAAATTGAGCAATTTAGGAATTAAAAAATATCAAATTGGACCAAATTTTAGTACATTGAACCATAATTAAGCAATAAAAAATATATTTTAACACTTGGTATGATGAACTAATTGTATGATTGAATTTGTAAAAATAATTGACATAATTGATGAAGGTTGTTGTTCAAGACCATAATTTTATACTTAGACATGTTATATGACTATATTTAGTGTTACATGTTGAATTCGGTTAGGATTTAATTAAGTTAACCTCAAAAGACACATTTTAGGATATTTAACATGTTAATACATATAACATATTTGTTGCAATATTTCCAACAGAACGTGCATATGTTGCCACATATGTCACTTCAAGATTGGCTTAATCGATAAATTGAGTGATTTAGAAATGAAAAATGCAATTTAGGCCAAATTTAATACTTTGGACCAAATTAAACAATAAAAATATGTCATAACACTTGGAATAACAATTTGCGTGGATATTATATAACTATCATATCAAGTTACTTGATCATTGTATGATGAACTAGTTTTATCATAGTCTTTGTAAAAATAATTGATGAAATTTTTTGTATTAGACCATATTTTTATACTTAGACATGTTGTATGATTATATATTAGTGTAACATTTTTAATTAGGGGATAATTTAATTGAATTAACCTCCAAAAGATCATTTTATGATATACAAATATTGCCACATATGACATGTATGTTGTAAGAGGACGTGCATATGTTGCCACATATGTCACTTCAACAATAAGTTAGTCGATAAATTGAACAATTTAAGAATAGAAAAATATAAAATTGGACAAAATTTTAGTACTTTGAAACATGATTAAGCAACAAAAATATGTTATAACACCTGGAACAACGATTTACAAGGGTGTATATATATCATATGAAGTTACTTGATCATTGTATGTGAACTGGAGATATGATAATCTTTGTATAAATAATTGATAGAATTGAGTAATGTTGTTTTATTAGACTATAATTTTGTACTTACACATGTTGTAAGACCATATATTAGAGTTGAATGTTGAATTAGGTGACAATTTACTTGAATTAACCCCTCAAATACCATTTTATGATATACATATGTTACCACATATGACATGCCTATTGCAATATTTCCAACAGAACGTGCATATGTTGTCACATATGTCATTTAAATGATGTCTTAATCGATAAATTGAGAAATTTAGAATGAAAAAAATGTCAAATTGGACAAAATTTTAGTATTTTGGACCATAATTATGCAACAAAAATGTGTTATAATACTTGAAACAATGATTTTTAAGAGTGTTATATAACTATCATATTTAGTTACTTGGGCATTGTATGATGAACTAGTGGTATGATAGTCTTTGTAAAAATAATTGATAGAGTAGATGGGTTGTTGTATTAGATCATAATTTTGTACTTAAACATGTTGTAGGACAATATATTACTGTTACAAATTGAATTAGGTTATAACTTAATTGAATTAACCCGGAAAGATCATTTAATGCTCTACATATATTTCCACATGTTACAATTTTATTGCAATTTTTCCAACAAAACGTGCATATGTTGCCACGTATGTCACTTCATAGAAGACTTAATCGATAGAGTGAACAATTTAGGAATGGAAAAATGTCAAATTTGACAAAATTAAGTACTTTGAACCATAATTAAGCACTAAAAATATGCTATAACACTTGACACATTAATCTACAAGGGTGTTGTATAACTATCATGTCAGTTGCGACATGTAAGTCATATGTTGTTGCATGTCTAACTTATGTTTTGCAACTTGTGTAATCTATATGTTTCAACATATTTCTATGTCGTTGCTACATATAGCTATAATTTTTTGCAATACTCAATTGTTGCAACATATAGCAATCTGTTGGAAACGCGAATGCAAATTATTGTAAATATTGCACGTACCAAGATGATGATGAATGATTTTAAAGAACTATTTCCAAACAATGGTGTGTTACCCAATCAGTTATAAAGTAATTTCAATTGATCCTGAACAAAATTTGGTCTACTGATTAAATTAGATAAATCTGATTCAAGAAGAAGAAAAGAAGAAAGCTCAAGGACTAGAAGCCAAGACCAATAATGTACGAAAACAAGAAGAAAAAAGATCAAGAGAACGGTAAGAAAGGCAAGAAAGAAAGAAAGAAAGAAAGAAAGAAAGAAAGAAAGAAAGAAGAAGAAGAAGAAGAAGAAGAAGAAGAAGAAGAAGAAGAAGAAGAAGAAGAAGAGGCGGAGGAGGAGGAGGAGGAGAAGGAAGAGGAAGAAGAAGAACAATACGACGAGAGGTGGGGGTAAATATTTTATTTACCCTTTTGGTACAACTTGGTAGTGGCTTCCGCCCAATTTTAAATCCTACAAAACTTTGTTAAATTAAGTTTTAGTTAATTTACCCTTTTACCCTACATTTAAATAAGTGGACAAAACTATCAACTTCTACACTTGAGGGCAACTCCACAGTCCTTAATCTTTAATCACATAATTTTCACCTACACCCAATACCTAAGACTTATGTCACCGCCCATTTATTTTGAAACCTTAATGTCATTTTTTTGTCAAAGTCCCTCCAACGTGAGCAGCAGCGTCATTTAAATCCTGTAGCCGGTATCTTATTGTCCCTCCGTTTCTATTTATATGTCACTATTTTAAGTTGTACGTTCTAAAACACTACGTTAGTTTAGTTACTCTTATTTAATGTTATCTTTGGAGTAGACAAAAATAGGCAGCCTATCCCCCTCGGCCCAAGTTTTGCGGCTCAGGGAATTCGATGGGCTAGGATGGGTTTGTCTTTCAGTTGAAAGAGTGTCTTAAAATGTCCAACCTAGCCCAACCCTAAAAGGGCCGCGGGATTTGTCTATGTATCCTAGATACATATGATTCACATAGTTAACATAATTTTGAGTACATGTATATTGAGATAAATGAATATGGCCGCACCAAATTAATTTGATAAGATTCGTAATATTATAACATAACGTGTAGAGTGTTTCTAAAATAAATTAACATAATTTTGAGTACATGTATCTTGTGATACATGAATATGGACGTACCAGATTCATAATATTATAACATAACGTTCCTTTAAGTAATTAGTTCATAAGGAAGTTGCCCTTAAACAAATAGTTTTGATCTATGGGCTGACCCCGACTCGGTTCTGATCAAGCATTAAGGGTCAAGAGTTATATGGATCTGACTTCTAAGCCCTATTTTTGAATGAACTTGAAAATCCTTTCATGTATGCATAATTGATAAGTTAACATGTGTATAGACATTCAAGCCTAAGGGTATATTAAATCTTAGTTCCTCCCATTATCAATAACTTTAAGGAGATTTAATTAATACAAAAGTCCTAATATTTGATTTCCTCTCTCAATATATCAAAACCCGAATCATAATATGATAACTATATTTAAAAAATGAAAATTGAAACAAGTTACGCAACATTTGGACACAGTTGTTTTCTACTTCATTTATTCATTCTATACCTTTACCCTCAGTGATTACCCCTGAATTATAATCGAACATCACCCTTTTATTTGAAAAATTACTAAGTCATCAATTAATTGACTAATTGTTATTCTTCATTAGTGACCAACTCTAATTTCCCCCAAGTCCAAGAACGCCAATAATATACACAATTTGCAATTTACCTAACACTCAATTCTGTTTTTCATCCTTCACCAAATGACTCAACACAATACTAGTTAAATAATCTCCCCTCATATAAACAATACAATGGTAATCATTATTAATAATGGCAATAAGAATGTTACACAATAACCTTCAACTCAATTCATCAATATTATTTTCTTTTCTTTTTCAATCTAATTATGCTTATTTATCTATCCAGAAATTACATTCTAATTCCAAAACATTGAAAATTTAACTACAGTCAACTAGTTGAAGAATTAGACAAAACAATCTTACCTGAAGTCATGCCCTCAAAATTTCCTTTACGATATTGCATCTACCTCTAGTTTCTCTTGTTTCTTTTACCCTTATTATTTGAAGACTAATTATAAAAGTGGTAAAAGTGACCCACTCCTAATTTTTATGCTATCTTCTTTAATAACTAACTCAATTCATTATTAAAACTTTCCTACTAATTTTATAATCATAATTACGAAGAGTCTAAAATACCCCTTTAGAATCTATCAAATTTTATTTTATGGGATAAAAAGCTCTAGCATTCAAAACGATCAAATAGGTCGTTACATAAGTCTTATGCATTATAAGGGAGAATTTCATCATCATAATTATCAAGTTTATAAAAAACGGACAAGGGCCTAAAATACCCTTAAAGTATTCAAAATGTTACAAAATTACCCTTCATCCACCTATTGGCTCCTAAATACCCTTTTCATCCACCTATTGACTCCAAAATACCCTTGTCATCCATCTTTGGGTTCAAAATTGACCACTTTTTTAATTGTTTTAAAATATAACTCTTTAAATATTTTTTAAAATACTTGGCCTTCAACTATTGATTATAATTATAATTTATTAATATAATTTATAAACCAACCCACTACTCACACATTACTAATTAAACCTCACCCAATTAATAATCCAATTATGATATCAAAATCGTCATAAAAACTACTAAAACACGATGAAATTATAGATTCCTGAAAATGACATTCAAAATTATTCGAGTCCGAATCGAAGCCCCAATTAAATTTAGGTTGAGCCGCTTATTTAGGAGGACACTTTCTTTCGAAATTGAATTAGAAATTTATGATTAAAGGTAAAGAAGTAATACATCCCGAACTAATTCATGCACTCTTTTTAAATATAATTTTATAAATATTTATGATTTTTTTAAAAACCTTTAATATATTATTTTGAAAAAAAAGTTACCTATGAAGTAACATCACATAATTGAGACGTAAGAATAATTAAAATGAACATAGTCAAACTTTTAAGTTTATCGGTGATTTTTATTTAGCCACTTAAATGTATGATAATTTACCTCTATAATTTTTAAAAACACTCAATTGGCAGTAGCTTGCATTAATAATGTGACGGATTCATTAATTTAGAAGGATTTGATTAGTAATGAAGTAGGTAGTGGATTGACTTATAAACTATACTAATAAGTTAAATTATAACAAAAATTTGAGTGTCACGTATTTTAAATGTATTTAAATAGTTTAAATATAAAACCGTTAAATAAGTGGTCAATTTTGAACCATAAGGTGGATGACAAGGGTATTTTGGACCCAATAGGTGAGTGGGAAGGGTATTTTGGAGACAATAGGTGGATGGAGGGTAATTTTGTACCATTTCCAATACTTTAAGGATATTTTTGGCCCTTTTCCGTATAAAAAAGGTACGGCAGTGATTTGTCAATCATGTGCTTCAAATGATCAGTCGAACAATAATTAAATAACATTTGGCTACAAACAACATGCTTTGTCAAGTTTACTAATGTCACGACCCGGACCGTTATGATTGATACTCACACTAAGTATCTGATGGGAGAATCACTACTACAACTCAAATAAAATAAATAATCTAAAAACTAAGGCATATAAGTTAAATATTAAGGAAAGAGAATAGAGTTCCCATAGAATCTAAAAAAGTTCAACATTAAATTAAAAATATGCGGAAGAAAACAACCTAGAACATGCATATCAATGTACCAAAACTACTAAAAACATAACCAAGTCTAAACAAGAAGGGATGCAACCCTAATCTAACGCACTATACAACAAACTTAAGCAATGTCTAACTCCATAAATGATGGACATAGAAGAAAGAGAATTCCATGGCAACCCGAAAAATGCTAGCTCACCCTTGACTTTTAAAGCAACTATCACAGATCTTCTAAGCAAGGTCGGGTAATAGCCTCCGAAAGATGCCCTTTACTTAACACAAATAAGAGAAAGTACAGTATCAGTGCACAACCACCATGCAGTGGTAGGATCACGCGGCTATCCCATTAAGTGCAATATATAAAAGTAACAACAACAATATAACCATGGAATATATCGGAACAATTCAATAATGAATGTCGCATGCTTCAATAAATACACATTTCCACAAATAGCTGGTCCTCTCATGGAAATCAAACCCAAACTGTTAGTGCACCAGAACGTGCTACCTAATCCCATAGCTATAACGGAACATGGTTATTCGATCCCATTTTATGCCGAAACATGGCAATCCAATTAAAGATAGTTATGGCAGTACGTGGCAGTCCGATTCATCACACCACAATCACAAACACAAGTATACTTCCAAGTCATACATTCAAGAGTGATTGATGGCATAAAATCATTCATCTATCTCATTTACAACAAGTGTGAATCAACAATGCAACATTCACATACATACATGCATCATAATGAAGCAATAACAAGAATACATCACACAATCATAAAATCACAACCATCACCTACCTCGAAAAAAGCTTGAAACACTAACAAACATGATCCTTCCATTTCAGGATTATTTCCGCTTGTTCTTGGTCTACAAACAATCAATGTAATACGAAAATCAATAAACAATCGCTAACTACCCAAAACTACAATAATTCCATGAACCCTAGATTAAACACACAATCCGAATTATCTAATTTATGGATTATTCCACCATATAATCTATATCAAAAACTTTATTCCACCATATAATCTATATCAAAAACTTTCTCATCATTATTAACTTAATTCTATTATGTTCTACGGATAGAAAAATTGATTTGGGTGTGAAAATCTTAGGGCATATGCAACTCAAACACAAAAGTTTACTCCAGATTTGGTTTCAGCACTTTTTTTTTTTGTGAAATTAACTGCAACCCACTTCACCAAATTTTACCAAGAAGGAATTTTTTTTGTTTTGGTTATTATATTATTATTTCTTATTTCATTTATATATTCTTATTTTTTTTTAAAAATCTTACTAATACCATAAATAACTTTACACCAAATATAAGATTTGGTGTAAATTTTGTGTTAGTTGGAGATGGTCTTACCTTTAGCCTCAATAATGGTGAAAATTGAGAAGGGGTTGCCTGGTGTTTGTTTCTTAGCTCTAAAAATAAAAAAATGCCAAATAAGGTCGTTTAGGGGTTTGTTAACGACATTAAGTTGCGTTTTGGCCACCACAGCGGAAGCACCAATGAAGAAAAACCCGGTGAAAAGGTGGTATTTCCCAACCAATGCAAAAATAAAGAATTCCCAAATCTACATTTCACAACACACGTCTAATTAACCCACAACAATTTGAAACACCCTTTATTCTAAGATCAATTCGGTAGTTTTACTCTACAAAATTCAATGTTGTAATGTCGTAAAGATTCCTTAAAGACTTATATAAATACTCGTGCAATAAAAATCATGATTACCTCATCCGATTGCTACAAAATTTTACTACACCTTAAAGACTCTGATTTTGTCCGATTCTGGACAAAGTTGGAAAATCCCAATACTACGAAAAAGTTTTCTGGCCCTAATTTTTCCATATTTATTTTTCTATAACAATGGAAAATGTGTGTTACAACTCAAAGTCTGAATATTATAACAAACTGCAACACCAATGACAATTTTGGTACGAGCAATGAATCTTTGTTGAAGAGATACAAGAAGATTCATTATAAGGTTTAATTGAATTTGGGTCATGTCTTGTATGTATGGATACGGGCGGGTTGGAAAAGATTTAATGAGTTGGAGATTTAATTTTATCATATAGGAATATGTCATATAATAAATTATAGTAATAATAACTACTCTATTAAGTTTTAAGGATAAGGTGGGTCAAAAAGGCTGATTGAGGTTTTTTTTTTAGCCATATAGATTAATGCGGGGGTAAATTTAAACCAGTTCAAATAGTCTAACACTATTTTTGTCTCCTTTCAGTATAATTTATTAATTAGATATAAATATTTTTAGTACTAGTAAATTTTAAAACCAAAGATTATTTTATTTTGGTAATGTTAATACAAAACTTAGATCAACCCTTTTGACATGCGACAATATCTTTTAGAAAAATGACAATAACTCTATATGACATATAAAATATTGATACATAACATATACATACGACCATTTAAATTAATGAAAATTTGGCCGTTGATACGTTTATTTGAGAAGCCCTAGTTAATATTTTACTAAAATTTGGAATATTACAGAAATTACTTCATAGAAATAGTAATAATTGCTTCTTTTGTAATAAGATATTTAGCCCACCTATTATTAACTTACAAGATGTATTGTTGTGTAACTGAAGTCATTCATCTTTTAAAGCTCCAACACAAGAACCCTGAAATATCGTTTATTAATTTTCATAAATTAGTATCAATTTTAGAATATTGACAGTCTATATAGTTCTAAAATGACATTTAAATCATATAACATTGTAATAAAAAGAAATTTCATGATTTTTCTATCTGTTTTAAATTAATTATATGAAATTTAGTTGGACGTAAAAAATCACGAAATTTCAGTTGTCTATGTAGTCTAGGATATATTAGGTATTTAACGTAGTTAATTAACAAATTATATTTGGATGGACGGAGAAATATAGAAAATTGAATTATGTTCAAACTAATTGTCTTAAAAGGAGTTCAATGGTGTGTGTATGTTGCTTCAATGTTGTTGAAATGAAGTCAAATTATAACTGCACTAATTGTCTTATTATATTAAATAAGCATTGTAAGAAGTTTAATGTAATTGATTTGGAGTCCAAATTACATTATAAGTTATTATTTCATTTAAATACTAATAATATATGAAGATGTTGTAATGCCACTAAAAGCGAACTAGGTGAATCTAGAGCGTAACATGCGTGTAATGAGGTTTTAAAGTCCTAAAATAGTTTATAATGATTTGGAGGTCAAACGTCCAAGAACGTCCATGACGTTCGAAAGATATGCCTTGAGATGTGCTTGTACGTTTAGGTGTGTCTTTGCATGTTTTACGTGTTCGTTTTGGTTGATATTTATGTGAAGGGTTCTAACATGTGTACGAGTGTATTTCAGTTGGAAACGTACGGGTAAAACTCCCTAAGGACCAACAAAAGGGTCTTTGAAGAGGAACTAACTTGTGAGCCAAAACTATCGAAACCAACGGAACCAACAGAGGAAATCAATGCCCACTAAGTCACTCAACGCCCCGAAGGTGGAGGTTGTAGTTGGGAACTTAGGAAAGGGAGCTTAAGATCCCATCTGGAAGGCTTTGATTCAATGGACAGTTGCCAGTACGATCCGTGGATAGGATGATGCTCCGTAGACTTTTCCATAGATGGCATATGCAGATTTTTTGTAGATGTCTTGACTAGCTCAAGGGTAAGTTGGGGTTTTCACCTAGCCTTCCTACAAATTTATGGGCAATTTGTTAAGGGCTTGGTGGATATTTTAAGTAGGTTTATAATTCTATAACCCCTATTCAAGTCATTATTCAAAATCAAAACCCTAAACCCCTAGGATGAACTCTTTAGACTACCATAGAAGCTTGAAGGGAGATTGGATCTTGGGGCTTGATTTCTCCATCAAATCTTCTTAAATTTCGTGGTTTAGCATCAATTAAGTTATGGTTTTCATCCTTGAATCTCTTTTCTTCAAGGATCAAATCTTTAAAGTGGTTTCTCAAGACTTATGCCAAAGATGAACTTCTAAATTTAAATCTAGCCATGGGTTCTTGCACAAAGTGTTTTGAATCAAAGTATTCTGATTGAATTGATCTTAAGTTGATTATTCTAAGTTGATAACTCTATCAACCCATGCAAATCATGAACTCTTATTTTGACTATATTATAGGTGATTTCATTATGTCTAAATAGGTTTGATTTCATGTGTAGTTTTATGTGGTCTCTTAAAATTATGTACGAAATATATTATAAATGTATGTATGCTGTCATAAATTAATGAATTCCATATGGTATTGTCTTGATTCATTATATATTGTGATTATTGGATTGAATTGGTAAATATGACTATTGGTAAGAGCCTTGGTGCATTAAATTTTTCAAATTTTCTATGGATGAAAGTTGTTGAGATTGAATTTGTGGTATGTTTACCTAACCCTTACTTTATTGTGTAGTGTATGTGTCTTAATTGTGATATTTAGAATGGTCCACTTATGGTGGCAGTACTTATGTGCTATACTTGTGAATAATGTGGTCTCGTCGGCATTACTTTATAAATTGTGAAAGCTGTGGACTCGCCGGTATTCCTTTATGAATTATGGTATTATCATGTTATCTCCTGGATTTGTGATCATTATGAAGGACTATATGAGTTATGTGTGTCTATGAAGACAAAGTATGTGTGTTTCTAACTGAATAAGGTGATTGTGATACGCTATAGTGATGCCTTTAAATGTGAATACTTAATGTTGAAGTGTGAATCTTCGAAGTTGATTATATGAAAATTATGATGAGTTATGTTGATTATTCTATGGAAGTGTGTATAAATCCTAGCAAGTATACTTAGTTGTCCCTATATGCTTTTTGGATGATATGTTATATGTGATAATGTAAACTATGAGTCTTTTTTTGGTAGAATTGTGTCCCTTACTTGATAGATAAAGAATATGGATATGAAATCTTGTCTTAGTAGGATAAAGAACCTTTGTCATGAATGTTTATGTGTAATTAATATTTCACCTTGAAAATAGAGAAACATGTCATTTATGTGGATTCTATTCGAAAGGAGGTTATGATATCCTCAAAGTTGAAAGCCGTAATAGTATCTTTATCGTGTGAATGGTGAACTTAGGGTTTGTTGGCTGGAAAGGCATGAAATCATCCTTAGGAAAGTCATTGAGCTATCTTTTTAGTCATTCAAAGCATCACTAGTGGACCCTCTTCGGTAAGGTGTATTATGATTTGGTTATGAACAAGATATGATATCTCTTCATATGCTCGTATATTGAATTACTCTATGAGGAAAAATAATAGAATCGAGTGAGTATGATTGCAAAGTATCTCTAGTTAAGATGAGGCTAGGGTACAAAGAAACCCTTTATATTCCTTAACCATGTGCCTACGTGGGATGTGTCCTAGTTCTACGATTGGCAAGTAGAAGTGTCAGGATTGAATTCACGCACACACACTAGATGAATGAAGAACACAAGAACTTTCAAGAGAAAAGAGATGAGAGATCTAGAGGGAGAAAGAGAAAACCCAATATTTCGTGGTAACACCCCGTGAGTAAACTTCCACGGCGGTGAGGTATATTTATATTAATAAATCAGAGTATTTTTGGTTACAGAGAATAAATAGAGAATAAATAGGAAAGCCCAAACAGTTATATATATTAATCAGGCTCCACTACCTAACAAGAAGACCCTCCATCAAAGTAGGGTAGCCTCCGCATTCCATGCCTAGCTAGTATGGTCTATATCGATTATTGTCCATTCTAATCATGTGGGATACATGCTAGTGCTGCCCAAGTTTTATGAAGTTAATAATGAAATGGGACACTATCTAGACATTGCATGAGTAGGCTTTGAAGACGTTAGTATGTACGTTCCCTAGGTCTTCTCCAAGACCACTATGTGGAAGTCCTTAAGTGTTGAATGCCTCTAAAATTGTCTAATGAACATGATGAATTAAGTAATGTATGTTAATGAAAGGTGTTTATGTATAGTAACTTTGAGGATTGCTTGGGTAGGCTTGGTCAGGGTGTATGAGAATTCTCTTCATGTCTTACTCCATTAAGTGTTAGAATCATTCTAGGTAGAGTGTTTAATTAATGAATTGGGAATAATCTTATCTTAGTTAGTCTAAAGGATCTCTGTGTTAAGGGATTGTGTGCGATAGCTGCATAACTCACTCAAGAGAGCCTTAGAATCACCTTTGGTAGGAGCGTCTCATGTTTATGTGTTTTGAAGTGTTATTGATGTTTTATTGTGGAATGTGATTTATGTTTGAAATTGGTATTATATATGGTTCTTATGCTTGTCTCATGAAGTTTTACTCAAAAAGAGCATATATTATACAAATGTCTCTTTTATAATGATTTTATACATTTGTCATACTTAGTGCATGCAATGTACTAATTCCATACATTTTTTCTATGTCTAACGGTGTAGGTGGAAATTGAGAGGCATCCTGAAAAAAAGCATGTAAACTAGGACTCTTTCAAGCAAAGATAGGGTATATCCTCACTTGATTCGAGGAAATTATTATCTTTAGATTTCTTTGTTAAAAAGTATCATAATAGACTATGTATTTTTATATTTCTATTGTATGGGCCGTTTCCTAAAATATTCGTGTGTCTAATATGGTGACATTGAGACTTACCCTTATTCCTTATGTTTTCTATGAAAGATGTTTTGAAGTACTATTTCGTGTGAAAAGTTTTAATTTCACACTACTTTTCATAAATGTATGCAATGAATGATATCTAAGGGCTTGTACAAGACCTCTGAGAGGTTAAGTACGTCTTGTATCGACTAAAGAGTGGTGTATATTTAGGGGGTACTTTGAATTGTTTAGATATTTTATAATATTTCTAAATATAAACTGAAAGTGTAATTTAAACTAGATATTTTCAAAATTAGTTTTACAAATTAGTAGTCTTTCAAAGGAGAATTCTAGAGTACCAAAAATCATTTTTGTTATTTTATGTTTAGCTTCAAAGAAAAGTCTATGTTAAGAGGTTTTCTAGAATTCAAATTATGGGAAAAATCAATAAAATATATCCTGGCTATTAGATATGCTTTGAAAGAAAAAAACTCAAATTTATTGAAAGAATACATATTATATAATTCTTTTTGAGATATGAAATTCATCTATCCACCATTTGAATGAATGTTCTTTTTCAAATATTATAATTAGCTCTAATTTCTTTCCAATAAAATTTATAAATAATTCAAAACCCAACAATATTTCTTACAAAAGGAAAAACAAATGATAGAACTAACAGAAATAAAATAAACCTAAAAATATGATATAACTAACGAAATAACAGAAATATTATAAAATTATTTAAAAGCCCAAGCATTCTCTCTATGGACCTGCTCCTCTTCCTCTGGAGTATAATCATTCACGATACCAAATTCTTCACGTATTTCCTCTAGTGTTTTCACTTTTATTCTATCAATAGATTCTTGGATTATTACCTCCTCCAACTGCTTATCATCAAGATATCTAGCAGCCAAGTGAACATCAAATAATTCAGCGTGGCTCATCTTCAAGAAATTTTGATCAAAATTCTTTAGTTAAACTTCCGTAACACCTTCCTCTGAATGTTTCTTCAAATAATTTATCACTTTTTCTATTGTTTTTCCATCAACGTTAGTCAAGGGGATGAAAGTACAATCATTGTCTTGTACAAAGCTCTTGATGAATTCTGACTTTATCGCTATAGACTTTTCTAGTTTAAATTCCTTATTATCGCTAGTCTTAAGAGTTATGATATTTTCTGAAGACATGACAAAGAAAATGGAGAAATCTATGAATGAGTGATTCTAATACATGAGGCTAGCTCTGTCTTTTATAGTGTGTGAGGTCTTTAATTACATTCCAAAATTGTGGTAGGAATATGGAAAGCAAAATATAAAATAGACAAATATTTTCCTTTTTTGAAGTTCAATTGATTTGCTTTAAGAAATATGCATATTTGGTCTTAGTTTATTAGAATGATGATATAATTAATAGTTAGAAGGAAAGTTCAAAACTCATAATTTGTATCATCAATTAGAAGACCACTCATTTCTTATAGGTATTAAAATCGTTGTTTTTTTACTACATTTACAACAAAAGTAATTGCAAAACTAAAACTATAGAATGACCATTTTATCATTTACTTATTATGTCTATGTGTACTCAGATCAAATTCAATATCTCCTTATTGTTAAAAAAATTTCTACATTTAAACATATAAATTGAAAGTTGTAGTTTTAATATGTATTTAAATATTTAAGTTGTTCAAAATAAAAATAATTAGAAAACTACATTAAGTCCTATAGTCTCTCAAAGAAAAGTAAAGCCTTCCAAGTACCATTCAGCAAGACTACTAGACTTGTCCTTGAATGATGAGATCACCTAGTCTAAAGCTATGATACCAAGTTAGTCTAGACCCATCACACGTCATGAGTGGCACCCACACTTTACCTCCTTGGTGGGAGAACCAACAAATTTAACCCCAACATACAAAGTAAAAGCATATTGCGAAAGCTCAAAATTTTATTAAATATCGTTTCCCAAAATAAATAAAAAATTGCATCAAGGAAATCTAATATGCAAATACTAAGTCTAAGAGTATCAAAGACACCAAAATAAATGAAATAAAGTAATTTATGTCCGAAAACTAAGGGCATCAAGTCATGATCGAGAATTCCAATGCAAGCTCAAATTAATTGATCACCCTTGAACGTGATATGCTAAGAGTGGCTAGAGCTTAGGGAGAGTCGAAGTTTCTCGTACACTCTTTTTATCGTACACTCTTTTCACTCCATAAAAGAAAAAAAAGAAAAACATAAGTAGGTCTTAGTAAGGGGCAACCTGTACTACGTAGGTATCATCGGCAAACCCAAAATAGCAACTAATATACAATGAATACTAGTATAAAATCAACTATGACACTTATCATGTGGAAGGCAAATATTAACATAAACTAGTGAGTTCCACGTTCACTTGGGAAATGAGTTCTTTGAGATTGAGTACATTAAGTTGACTAAATATATTTTTCCTTTAATGTTACCGTGTTGGAACGTGACACTCTAATCAAATTAAACCGCGTAAACAGTTATATATATTAATCAGGCTCTACTACCTAACAATTCTCCCACTTGGAGACTGACTCAGTCATCCAAAAAATACATTCTCAAAAAAAAAAATCTCTTCATAATCAACATTTTTACCACACCGCAACATATATACCAACAACTACAGAAGACCAACCGAGGTTTTACATAACCTCAGTTTCCCAACATCAACACATTTTGTCAATACGTCTGTCGGGTTATTTGCATCCTCTATCTTCTCCAAGCTCATATCACCATCCTCCACTGCCCTGCGAGTGAAATGGTATCACATTCTGATATGCTTTGTCTTCGAAATATAGATTGGATTTTTCACCAACTGTATGGCACTCTGGCTATCTCAGTAAACAATCTTCTCGCTCTGCTTCTTGACCAAATCCTCAAGATAATCTGCCAGCCATATCATCTCTTTTCCGGCTTCAGCTATTGCCACATACTCAGCTTCAGTAGATGAAAGAGAAACACACTTCTGAAGCCTGGACATCCAACTCACTGCTGTTCCACCTATGGTGTAAATGTACCCGGATGTACTCATGCTTGAGTCAACATCCCCACCAAGATCAGCATCCACAAAACCCTGTAGAGTCACATTTCCTTTGCCAAAACAAAGTAAAGTACTGGATGTACCTCTCCGATATCTCAGAAGCCACTTCACATCTTCCTAATGATCTTTCCCAGGGTTCTCCATGTACCTGCTAACAACGCCCACTGCATGTGCTATATCAGGTCTAGTGCAGACCATAGCATACATCAAACTACCAACTGCTGAAGCATATGGAACAAGTGCCATGTGATCACGCTCCCAGGTAGTCTTGGGTGACTGCTCCTTTGAAAATTTAAAGTGATTTGCCAATGGAGTAGTCCTGGGTTTAGCATCATTAACCCTGAATCTGCTCAGCACCTTCTCAATGTACAACTCCTGAGATAGATTTAAAGTGCTAGCAGATCTATCCCGAGAAATCTTCATCCCCAAAATTTGCTTTGCTGGACCCAAATCTTTCATCTCAAACGCTGCAGACAACCTTGTCTTCAGATTGTTAATCTCCCTCATACTAGATCCTGCAATCAACATATCATCCACATACAAGAGTATAAAGACATATGAATCAGTGTATTTCTTGAAGTAACAACAAGGATCCTTTTCAGTTTTGCAGAATCCACTCTTGGTCATGAAGGAGTCAAACTTCTTGTACCACTGCCTTGGTGCTTGCTTTAGTCCATACAAGCTCTTGGTGAGCTTGAACACAATGTGTTCCTTTCCTGGAACCACAAATTATTCCGGTTGCTGCATATAGATCTCTTTCTCCAGATCTCCATGTAAAAATGATGTTTTTACATTCATTTGCTCTAGATGCAAATTCTCCGATGCAACAACACTCAACAGAATTCGAATAGAGGTTAACTTCACAACATGAGAGAATATTTCATCATAATCAATACCTTTCCTTTGTGAATATCCTTTAACCACTAAACGAGCCTTGAACCTTCTTTTGCCATTTGGTTCAGTCTTGATTTTGAACACCCACTTGTTCAACAAAGCTCTCTTCCCTGCAGTTAACTCAGTCAACATCCATGTGTCATTCTTCTCAAGTGACCTCATCTCATCATCCATGGCTTGCTCCCACTTGATCGAATCCTCCACTTGTAGGGCCTCATCAAAAGACTCTGGTTCCCCCTCATCAGTCAGCAATAGATAGTGTAATGAAGGTGAATATATATCTAGTGCCCTGATAGATCTGGTTGATATGCTTAACACCTGCTCAGGTGTAACTTGCTCTACTTCAGATTCTTCAGTAGGAGTTGGTTGAGTATCTTCTTTGACATCTATGGGGTTACTCTTCTCTAACTCAACCTCAACTCCCACTTTCTTTGTAATCTCTAGAACCTTCTACTATCTGTCCTTGTAGAGGACAGACTCATCAAATGTCACGTCACAATGTCTCAGGATCTTTCTGTTCTTGTCATCCCAAAACCTGTAACCAAACAAATCAGAACCATAGCCTATGAAGTAACACTTCACAGCCTTGGCATCAAGCTTGTCTCTCTTTTCTGGATCAACATGAACAGAACCAGTGCAACCAAAAGTCCTCAAGTGTGAGTACTTGAGTTCTATTCCTGTCTACACCTCCTCTGGAATCTTGAACCCTAAAGGAATTGATGGTCTCCTGTTGATCAAGTATGCAGCTGTGCTCACACCATCCGCCCAAAGTGTTTTGGGAAGCCCACAATGTATCCTCACACTCCTTGCACGCTTATTCAATGTTCTATTTATCCTCTCAGCAATTCCATTCTGTCTTGCCTTAACAAGAACTGTTCTCATCAATCTTATTCCTCAGCTGCACAGAATGCCTTGAACTGTGATTTCTCATACTCTCCTCCATTGTCAGACCTTAGGCATTTGACCTCTACACCTGTGTGATTCTCAACTTCAGCTTTCCACTTCTTGAAAGTTGCAAACACATCTAACTTATGCTTCAAGAAGTAAACCCATACCTTCCACCTGAAATCATCAACGAAGGTAACATAGAATCTAGATCCTCCAAGTGATGATACTGGAGATGGTCCCCAAACATCTGTATGGACCATTTCCAACCGCACTTTCTTTGGCTCTCTAGGAGTCTTTGTGAAGCTTACTCTTTTCTGTTATTCCATAACACAGCTCTCGCAAAGACCCATTTCAGTAGACTTCAGACCCTCTAATGCTCCTTTTGCAACCAGTATCTTCATCCCTTTAGTACTCATGTGTCCAAGTCTGTTGTGCCACAGACATGAACCGGAAGCACCTTTAGCAACAACGGCCATATTTATACACCCTGCAGTGGTGTACAAGGTTCCAGATTCGGTGCCACGAGCTACTACCATAGCACCTTTCACGATATTCCATGAACCTTTCCCAAACTCTGCTGCATATCCCGTGCTATCCAATTGACCAATAGAGATCAAATTTTTCTTGATCCCAGGAATATATCTGACATCCTCCAATGTCCACTGGTTTCCCGAGGTGGTATTTATGCAAACATCCCCCTTTCCTTCAATCTCTAAGGCTTTATTGTCAGCATAGATATACTTTTCCAAAATTTCCAGATTTGAAATTTTGGAACAACTCCTTGCTTGGAGACGAATGGAAAGATGCACCAGACTCTAAAATCCATGATTCAATCGGGTTGTTCACATTAAAGATATAGCATTCCCAATGTCCACTGCTGAATTTACAGAATCATTGTCATCTCCAAATTTCTGATTCTATTTCTTCTTTGGCTTTGTACAGTTTGTCCGAAATTTCCCTTTTTCTCCACAGTTCCAACAAGTCACGTTTGGTCTATTCAGGAATTTTCCTCGATTCTTTGATTTTGATCAACCATGTTGATTTTGGCCTTTCGTCTTACTTCTCCCCCTTCGGTAAACGCTGAGAGCACTGCCTGATGAATCTCCCACTTCTCTATTGGGAATAATTTCGATAAGAACAACATCACGGATTTCATCAAACTTCAGTTTCTCATATCCACGGGAATTGCTAATCGCAGCAACAACAGTATCCCAAGACTCAGGTTGAGATGACATCAAAATCAATGCCTTAATTTCGTCTTTGAAATCAATATCCACAGAATTGAGTTGACTCACAATCATATTAAACTCGTTTATATGATCAGAAACGGATCCATTATCAGACATCTGTAAATTGAATAATCTACGCATCAAATATACCTTGTTCATAGCCGATGGTTTTTCATACATGTTTGACAGTACCTTCAACAGACCGAACGTAGTATTTTCCTTCACTATGTTGAACGCCACATTTCTTGACAAAGTCAATCTGATCAACCCTAGAGCCAGGCGATCCTTGAGTTTCCACTTCTCCTCCGTCATGGATTTCGGCTTCACCCCGGTCAATGGTTCGTGAAGATCTTTTTGGTAGAAATAATCTTTGATCTGCATCTTCCAGAAACTGAAATCAGATCCATCAAACTTTTCGATTCCAAGCTTCGAACTACCATCTTCAGTGATCGTGTTGAATCTCCCTAGCTCTGATACCACTTGTTATAATACAATTCACACACACACACTAGATGAATGAAGAACAGAAGAACTTTCAAGAGAAAAGAGATGAGACATCTAGAGGGAGAAAGAGAAAACCCAATATTTCATGGTAACACCCCGTGAGTAAACTTCCACGGCGGTGAGGTATATTTATATTAATAAATCAGAGTATTTTTTGTTACACAGAATAAATAGAGAATAAATAGGAAAGCCTAAACAGTTATATATATTAATCAGGCTCCACTACCTAACAAGAAGACCCTCCATTGATGTAGGGTAGAGTCCGAATTCCATGCCTATCTAGTATGGTCTATATCGATTATTGTGTAATCTAATCATGTGGGATACATGCTAGTGCTGCCCAAGTTTTATGAAGTTTATATAATGAAATAGGACACTATCTAGACATTGCATGAGTAGGCTTTAAAGATGTTAGTATGTACGTTCCCTAAGTCTTCTCCAAGACCATTATGTGGAAGTCCATAAGTGTTGAATGCCTCTTAAATGGTCTAATGAACATGATGACTTAAGTAATGGTATGTTAATGAAAAGGTATTTATATATAGTAAATTTGAGGATTGCTTGGGTAGGCTTGGAGAGGATGTATGAGAATTCTCTCCATGTCTTACTCCAATGAGTCTTAGAGTAATTCTAGGTAGAGTGTTTAATTAATGAAATGGGAATAATCTTATCTTAGTTAGTCTAAAGGATCTCTTTGGTGTGTGTTAAGGGATTGTGTGTGGTTGCTGCATAACTCACTCAAGAGATCCTTAGAATCACCTTTGGTAGGAGCGTCTCATGTTTATGTGTTTTGAAGTGTTATTGATGTTATATTGTGGAATGTGATTTATGTTTGAAATTGGTATTATATATGGTTCTTATACCTGTCTCATGAAGTTTTACTCAAAAAGAGCATATGTTATACAAATGTCTCTTTTATAATGATTTTATACATTTGTCATACTTAGTGCATGCAATGTACTAATTCCACACTTATTTTCTATGTCTAACGGTGTAGGTGGAAATTAAGAGGCATCCTGAAGAAAAGCATGTAAACAAGGACTCTTTCAAGCAAAGATAGGATATATCCTCACTTGATTCGAGGAAATTATTATCTTTAGATTTCTTTGTTAAAAGTATCATAATAGACTATGTATTTTTATATTTCTATTGTATGGGCCGTCTCCCAAAATATTTGTGTGTCTAATATGGTGACATTGAGACTTATCCTTATTCCTTATGTTTTCTATGAAAGATGTTTTGATGTACTATTTCGTGTGAAAAGTTTTAATTTCACACTACTTTTCATAAATGTATGCAATGAATGATGTCTAAGGGCTTGTACAAGACCTCTGAGAGGTTAAGTACGTCTTGAATCGACTAAAGAGTGTTGTAAATTTTAAGGGGTACTTTTAATTGTTTAGATATTTTATAATAATTCTAAGTATAAACTGAAAATGTAATTTAAACTAGATATTCTTAAAATTAGTTTAGCAAATTTATTAGTCTTCCAAAGGAGAATACTAGAGTACCAAAAATCATTTTTGTTATTTTATCTTTAGCTTCAAAGAAAATTCTATGTTAAGAGGCTTTCTAGAATTCAAATTATGGAAATAAATCAAGAAAATATGTCATGACTATTGGATATGCTTTGAAAGAAAAGAACTCAAATTTATTGAAAGAATAAATTTATATAATTCTTTTTGAGATATGAAATTCATCGATCCACCATTTGAATGAATACTCTTTTTCAAATATTATAACTAGCTCTAATTTCTTTCCAACAAAAATTATAAATAAATAAAACCCAACAATATTTCTAAAAAAAGGAAAAACAAATGATAGAACTAACAGAAATAAAATAAACCTAAAAATAGGATATAACTAAGGAAATAACAGAAATATTATAAAATCATTTAAAAGCCCAAGCATTCTCCCTACAGACCTGCTCCTCTTCCTCTGGAGTATAATCATTCACGATACCAAATACTTTACGTATTTCCTCTAGTGTTTTCCCTTTTATTCTATCAATAGATTCTTGGATTATTACCTCCTCCAACTGCTTATCATCAAGATATCTAGCAGCCAAGTGAACATCAAATAATTCAGCGTGGCTCATCTTCAAGAAATTTTGATCAAAATTCTTTAGTTGAACTTCCGTAACACCTTCCTCCGAATGTTTCTTCCAATAATTTATCACTTTTTTTATTGTTTTTCTATCAACATTAGTCAAGGGGATAAAAGTACAAAGCTCTTGATGACTTCTGACTTTACCGCTACAGAATTTTCTAGTTTGAATTCCTTATTATCGCTACTCTTAAGAGTTGTGATATTTTCTGAAGACACGACAAAGAAAATGGAGAAATCTATGAATGAGTGATTCTAATACATGAGGCTAGCTCTGTCTTTTATAGTGTGTTAGGTCTTTAATTACATTCCAAAATTGTGGTAGGAATATGGAAAGCAAAATATAAAATAGACCAAAACTTATTATTTTTCCTTTTTTGAAGTTCAATTGATTTGCTTTAAGAAATATGCATATTTAGTCTTAGTTTATTAGAATGATGATATAATTAATAGTTACAAGGAAAGTTAAAAACTCATTATTTGTATCATCAATTAGAAGACCAATCATTTTTTATAGGTATTAAAATCGTTGTGTTTGACTACATTTCCAACAAAAGTAATTGCAAAACTAAAACTATAGAATAACCATTTGATCATTTACTTATTATTTCTATGTGTACTCAGATCAAATTCAATATCTCCTTATTGTTAAAAAAATTTCTACATTTAAACATATAAATTGAAAGTTGTAGTTTTAATATGTATTTAAATATTTAAGTTGTTCAAAATAAAAAGAATTAGAAAACAACATTAAGTCCTATAGTCTCTCAAAGAAAAGTAAAGCCTTCCAAGTACCATTCAGCAAGACTACTAGACTTGTCCTCGAGTGATGAGATCACCTAGTCTAAAGCTATGATACCAAGTTAGTCTAGACCCATTACACGTCATGAGTGGCACCCACACTTTATTTCCTAGGTGGTAGAACCAACAAATTTAACCCCAACATACAAAGTACAAGCATATTACGGAAGCTCAAAATTTTATTAAATATCGTTTCCCAAAATAAAATAAAAATTGCATCAAGGAAATCTAATATGCAAATACTATGTCTAAGAGTATCAAAGACACCAAAACAAATGAAATAAAGTAATTTATGTCCGAAAACTAAGGGCATCAAGTCATGATCGAGAATTCCAACACAAGCTCAAATTAATAGATCACCCTTGAACCTGATATGCTAAGAGTGTCTAGAGCTTAGGGCGAGTCGAAGTTTCTCATACACTCTTTTCACTCCATAAAAGAAAAAAAAAAGAAAAACATAAGTAGGGCTTAGTAAGGGGCAACCTGTACTGTGTAGGTATCATCGGCAAACCCAAAATAGCAACTAATATAGGGATAATACCCAATTACCCCCCTAGCCTATACCCAAAATCCCTACGACACACCTTATCTTTGATGAGGTCCTATTACCCCCTCCAACTTTTTTTTTAAATAATATATTACCCCTTGCGTGCCTACGTGGCAAAAATAGTCTGCAAGATCGATTTGTTTGTTGAACACGCGCCGGGACCCACTTTTTCAGTTTTCGATAAAGTGACTTTAATGAAATATACTCCTCCTCTCTCACGTCCCACCCCACTCCCTATGCCCCATAATTAATAAATCTATATGAATAAAGATAATGAGTTTTGTTTCAAATTGTTAATATTGATCTTTTATTATTTTATCATTTGATTTAATATAATTATCAAGTTCAGAATTAATAATCGACATAAAATAAGAATTAATAATCGACATAAAAAGATGTAAAGAATATGTTAAATTTTACTTTACCTTTTCAAATCAAGGAGCTTGAATGATAATGGATGGAGCTTCTTCAAAAATGAAGAACCATAAACATGGGGTTATTTTTTTAAAAGAGGAAGAAGATGCTTTGAGAGAAACAATAAAATTTATTTTTGAATTTTTTTTTCAAATTGCTTTGACACGTGGCTCATTTTTATTGGTCATTCTTAGCCAAAAGCTGCACTCACACTGCACTCACTCCGCACTCACGCGCCCTAGATGGGTGAAATCACAATTTTTTCCACGTAGGCACGCAAGGGGTAATATATTACTTAAAAAAAAAGTTGGAGGGGTAATAGGACCTCATCAAAGATAAGGTGTGTCGTAGGGATTTTGGGTATAGGCTAGGGGGGTAATTGAGTATTATCCCACTAATATAACTTATTGACAAATAGTCCACGATAATTGAATAAAAATCTTGTAGTCTTCGTCATCTTCCTGTAGCTTTTCTTGTTCTTCAATAGAATTTGGAAAAGAGAGCGTTCTTGAGAGAGATGAGAAAAATTCGTTTGAAAATAATTTAGTGTGTAAAAATGGTCTAAAACTGAACTAGAATAAATATATAGTCATACTATAAGATACCCAAAATACCCTTCACTTAAATGGGCTTTTTATGAAGTTAAGTTACAAAAAATACAACTTGAACGAATCAGGGAAGTGGTTGGGCGTCGCGGGGCCAATTCCCGTTCTTTTTAATAATTTTTGGGTCGAGGAAGTGATCCTAGTGTCAGCCTTGCATCTCAACGCTGCTTCTCAAATCTTGAGGCAGTATACAGCGACGCGTAGAGCCCCTCCAATCTGCCTGCCTGCAGGCGTCTTTTGTAGCCTGCTCGCCCAAGTTTGGATCCTTTCCAAGGACCCTTCGGGTGGTCCTTGGGGTGCCGTTACCGTATGTTTTGATACTTTGTACTAATACTACCTATATAATGACTTTTTACTAATTTTATACTTCATTTGACACTTCAAAACATTCACCAAACATAGGGACGTCAACTAGTTAAAAATTACCTAGTTTCCGGACGTCAAGGTCTTTCTTTATCATTTTGGTTCTAACCTTTTCTAAATGAACTTATTACATTAATATAAGTCTGAAAACATAATTTTAAACATTATTCAATATATTAAGCTCTAGTCTAAGTCATGGGATTTACGAAGTGTTACACCATGTGTGGTAGGAATCACTTTGGCGTCTGTCGCGAAGGCTCCGCGGGTTGTTTCAAGTGTGGTCAAAACCGGGAATTTCATGAGAATATGTCCAAATATTAAGCAAAGTGGTGGGAATGGGGGCAATAGATCTCAATCTATCAGCAGCTCCAATAGACAAGGTTTCACCTAGGGGAGCTACTTCTTGTACTGGCCAAGAAACAAACAACTTGTCTGCTCCTAATAATCACCAAGAGCAAGAGAATTCACCAAATGGTGTCACTGGTATGATTCGAGTCTTTGACTTTACTGTTTATGCTTTATTAGACCCAGGGGCGAGTTTATCTTTTATAACTACTTATGTTGATATGAACTTTGAGAATATTTCCTGATCAACTTAGAAACCCATTTAGTGTTTCCACCCTTATTGGTGAACCCATTCTAGCAGAAAGAGTCTATCATGATTGTCCTGTTTTCATCAGTCACAAGAGTACCATGGCTGATTTAATAGAGTAAGACATGGTAGACTTTGATGTCATTGTTTGTTTGGACCGGCTCCATGCATGTTATGCATCAATAGATTGCAGAGCTCGAGTTGTCAAGTTTCAAATTCCTAATAACTCAGTCATAGCATGGAGTAGTAGTTCATCAGTGCCTAAGGGTCGTTTCATTTCATGCCTAAAAACAATGAAGTTGGTTTCAGAGAGGTGTATCTATCACTTAGTCTGAGTTAATGACTTAAGTGTTGAGGTAAGTTCCCTGCAATCAATTTCCATAGTCACTATGTTTCTAGAAGTCTTTCCTGATGATCTACCCGGAGTCCCTTCAAAAATTGAAATAAACCTCTACATAGACATCATTCCAGATACTCCTCCTATCTCTATTCTGCCATACAGAATGGCACTAGCAGAACTAAAAGAGATAAATGAGCAATTGAAGGATTTGTCAGATAAAGGCTTCATTAGACCAAGTGTCTCACATTATGGCGCTCCGGTATTTATTGTGAGGAAGTAAGATTGGTCCCTTAGGATGTGTATAGACTAACGCCAATTGAATAAGGTGATCATCAAGAATAAATATCCTCTTCCAAGAATAGATGATCTTTATTATTAACTTCAAGGTGCTTCTTTCTTTTCCAAGATTGACCTCATATTAGGCTATCATATGTTGAAAGTAAGGGAATCTGATATTCCCAAGAAAGATTTTATAACAAGGTATAGGCATTATGAATTTCTAGTTATGTCCTTTGGTTTGACAAATGCAACTGCAACGTTCATGGATCTTATGAATAGAGTCTTCAAACCTTATTTAGATCTGTTTGTCATCATTTTCATTGATGACATACTGATTTATTAATGGAATGAAGAAGATCATGCTAGTCACCTAAGGATTATTTCTCAGACTTTGAGAGACAAAGAGTTATATGCCAAGTTCTCCAAGTGTGAGATTTCACTTATGTTTGTGGCCTTCTTAGGCCATATTGTCTCTGGTGAAGGGAATAGAGTTGACACTCAGAAGACAGTTCAAAGTTGTCCTAGACCCACATCTCCAATAGATGTAAGGAGTTTCTTGGGCTTGCTTTTACAAAAGAAATTTTTGAAAGATTCTCATCAATCTCTTCTCCTTTGACTAAGTTAACTCAGAAGATAGTCAAGTTTCAATGGTCTGAAGCTGGTGAGAAACGCTTTCAACAGTTGAAAAAAAGATTGAATACCGCTTTGGTTTTGACCTTACCGGAGGATAATCAAGCCTTTGTGGTGTATTGTGATGCATCAAGAGTTGGCTTGGGTCGCGTATTGATGAATAATGGCAAGTTCATGAGAAGAATTATCCAAATCATGACTTAGAATTGGCTTCAATAGTGTTTTCTTTTAAGATATATCGCCACTACTTCTATGGTGTTTATCTTGATATATTTACTGATCAGAAGAGCCTCCAATATATGTTCACCCAGAAAGAGCTTAAGCTCAGATACAGAAGATGGTTGGAATTACTCAAGAATTATGACGTGAGTATTTTTTGCCACCCACGTAAGGCTAATTTATTGTTGATGCCTTAAGAAGATTGTCCATGGGTAGTACCACCCATGTTCAAGAAGAAAACAGAGAGTTAGCTAAACATGTGCACATACTTGCACATCTAGGAATCAAACTTATGGATTCCACAGAAGGAGGCATCGTGGTGACCAATGGGTCAGAATCATCATTAGTGTCAAAGGTGAAAGAGAAGCAAGAACAAGACCATGTTTTTCTTAATTTTAAGGAAAGTGTCCATAACCAAAAAGTATTGGATTTTGAACGAGGGAGAGATGGTGTACTGAACTAATAAGGCAGTTTATGTGTGTATAAGGTGAATGGACACCAAGATAGGATCCTGGAAGTGGCCACCAAGATGTACCGCAACTTGAGAGAGGTTTATTGGTGGGAAGACATAAAGAAAGATATCGCAGAGTTTGTAGCCAAATGCTCGAATTGTCACTAAGTGAAACTAGAGCACAAAAGGCCTCGAGGTTTGGCTTAGACTATAAAACTTCCGGGATGGAAGTTAGATATGATTAATATGGACTTCATTACAGGATTTCCAACATCTCGAAAGCATGATTCTATTTGGGTGATTGTTGATAGCAAGACAAAGTCAACCAAATTATTGCTGGTAAAGACTATATATTTTGTAGAGGACTATGCCAAGTTGTACCTTAGAGAAGTTGTGAGACTTCATAGAGTTTTATCTCCTTTATTTAAGATAGAAGTGCACAATTCTGGAAATCTTTCCAGAAAGGTTTGGGTTCAGAGGTAAAATTGAGTACTATTTTTGACTTTCAGACAGATGAACAAGCAGAGTGTAATATCCATACCTTAGAATACATGTTGAGTGCTTGTGTGATTGACTTCAAAAGAAATTGGGATGATCATATACCTCTCATTGAGTTTGCTAACAATAATAGTTATCATTCGAGCATCCAAATGGCTCCATATGAAGCTCTTTATGGGAGAAAGTGCAGATATCTTATTAGGTTGTCTAAATTTGGCTAGGGTTGATAGGACCAGATTCTGTTCACCAAGCTATGGAGAAGGTTAAAGTGATTCAGGGAAGATTGAAAACGGCATAAAGTCACCCAAAATCGTACACAAGTGTTAGGAGAAGGCCATTAGAGTTTGAGGTGGATGATTTGATGTATCTTAAGGTTTCACTGGTTAAGCGTCTTATGAGGTTTGGTAAGTAGGGGAAACTTAGTCCCCAGTATATTGTTCCTAACAGAGTCTCAATGAGAGTGGGTAAGGTGGGTTATGAGTTGGATCTACCCCAAGACTTAGCAACTGTTCATCTTGTATTCCATATTTCAATGTTGCAGAAAAGCTTAGGTTATCCTTCATTGTAGTACAAACAGATAATGTTGGAATTAACGATAACCTATCCTATGAGGAAGTTCTGGTTTAGATTTTGGATTGTCAAGTTCGCAACTAAAGGACAAAAGAAGTTTCTTCAATCAAGGTCATTTGGAGCAACCTATTCATTGAAGAAGCTACTTGGGAAGCTGAGGAGGGTATGAAGAAGAGATGTACACATCTCTTTGAAATCAGGAGAATGAAGATCAAGGTACTAATTCTCTTCTTAGCACTTTATAAGAATATGTGTAAGCATAATATTACTTGTTTTTGTTTGTTGAGTGCTCAAATTGTGTTACTACCGTTAGCTTAGTGAAAGAGTTCTCATTTGAGGGCAGATGTTCCCAAGGGGTATATATTGTAACATATCGTAACTTGAAACATGTAAGAATAAGCTACAAATAAAAAAAATAATCATTTTGGAATTAAGTAGGGAAATATGGAAAACTTCCAACTGTCAAAAGTGAGTTTTGGTGATTTTCAAATGTCCATAACTTCCATCTCAGGATGAGTTTGCATGATTTCTTTAT
This sequence comes from Solanum chilense, assembly GCA_032847665.1. Lineage (NCBI taxonomy): Eukaryota > Viridiplantae > Streptophyta > Magnoliopsida > Solanales > Solanaceae > Solanum > Solanum chilense. The sequence goes on along the minus strand of CM064968.1, from coordinate 5,670,398 downwards.
ATATTTGGAAATACCTTGGGAAGATATTTTCAACGCCACCAATTTTCCAAAAATCTGATGTCGTATGAGGGAGATGTGCCTTTCAAAAGCTGGGTTGTTGAGCTAAGTAAAATCCAATCCGGATTTTAGTAAGGGAAAAGTTGTCTTTTCACCCTAGTATTTCCTAATTTGTTTTAAGGGTTATTTAAAGGTAAAAACCAAATCCCAATTAAGTTTAACAAGATTAAGAACGCTTAGGTCACGGGAGAAAAAGAGAAAAGTAGAGGAAGACCATGAATCATCCAGGAACGCCGAAGATCATCTGTGGATTTCGTCGGGGGGTGATACCTATCGAGGTATGTATGCCCTTTTTGTGTTGGGTTTATTCAACCATAACACAAACATATTGATTCATCAAGTTTTCTATTGAATTAATGATAAATCTTAAAGTTCTTGCTAAAAAATTATTGGATATTTGTTGGTAAAGTTATAGCATACCTTAAGTTTTTTTGATTAGTTATTCTGGGTTTTTTTATGAGTCTAAACTATTGGGTATTGATTTCATTATTCATTCTAAGTTTTGGGTGAAGATCCATGGAATATTGGGAGGTTTAGTGTTGAAAATCATAGAACAGAATTCGGCGAAACCATCTGATAGGCCCTGGGGAGCCGCGCCTACAAGATCCCATCAGGACAGAATCTGTTCATTAGGTGCTGGAGGCTATGCCAGCTAGAGAACCTGAGGACAACCTCTATCCACCAGGCTCTGGCGCTCCGCGCCTCTCAAAGTGCCACGGTCCCCTGGAGACCCCGCTCTTTCCCTATCTCTTCGTAATAGTTCCTATGTGATGTACCTATCACTCCTAGTTGATTCTAATACTCTAACGTACATCTAAATATAATGAAAATATCCATAAACATGAGATCATTATCCTTTAATCCATAATCTAATTAATCAAAAGTTAAGATCTAAGTCAAGGAAGTTAGGAGTCAAGTCTAAAAGTTATGAAGCAAGTCAAAGTAAGTCCATAAAGCATTCAAGAGTCTTAAAAAAACATTTTAAATTTGTTAAGGTTCAAGTAAAGAGTTGAGTTAAAATCTCAAATGCTATAAGGGAACTAAGTATTTCCTAAGAGTTAGGTTTCGAGTATGCAAAGAGCATAAAGTTGAGTTCATTTCTAAAGAGTTAAAAGGGATGTAAGTAGTCCCTCAAAGCTTAAACTAAAATAGTTTTAAACTTTTGAGAAATAAAGGAAGCAAGACTTACATAGAGCCTATGGATAGCTTTAGTAGAAGAAAGAGGAACCTATGATTTCCAAGAGAGCTTTTTAAAAGCTATATTTTGAGCACTAATCTCAAATCACAGGATCAGAATGTTTTAAAAACATAAAATCCATTATATATATTTTTCGGGAGTATTATTGAGCAAACATATGGGGATGCGAGTTCAGATTAACTCAAGTCTCCATGTAAACCATGTCGCCATTAGTGGTAGAACAGGGTCATACTTTTTAAACGAACCCTCTTCAAAAATAATAGTGGATCCATTAGGCAGTTCACATCCTATACTCTGGAAAGGTTAGATTAAAGGGCAGTGTTGGCCTAATAATGTTGTATCATCACTATAGCTCTTAACTGATGGTTGTCGGATAGAGAAGCTCCCATAGAAGTATTGAATTTTTCATATACATCAGTTATTTGTATTTTTACATACATCTCAGTTATTATATCTATACTTGTATACATTCAGAGTTTACAACATGCTTTCAGTCAGTATTTCATTATATTGCTTTCACTTTTAATTGAGTTAGACATGGTAGAGTTTTATATCATTCTTGGCATGAACTGACTTCATGCCTGTTATGCCTCAGTTGATTGTAGAACCCAAGTTTTTAAGTTTCTTTTTACAAATGAGCCAGTCTTAGAGTGGAAACACACTTAAACAATGCCTATGAGTCATTCCATTTTGTACCTAAAGGCAAGAAGTTACTTTCTAAAGGGCGTGCTAACATTAATGACTCAAGTGCCGAGATACCTCCCATTTCAGAGTGCAGGGGAGATATTCAGTATATTCAGTGTCTCACATTCTATGTTGAAGGAGTGCAGGGGAGATATTTCACCTATCATACCAATTGAGAATGTTAGGACCAAAGATAAATTGTTTTATGAAGAGGTCCCGGTTAAGAATCTTGATCGCCTAGTTCACAAGTTGGGAACAAAGTATGTACCATCAAGTCAAAATTTATTTGGAGAAATTAGTTTGTGGAGAAGCTACTTGAGAGGCTAAATAGGATAGGAGGAATATATATCCACATCTCTTTGAATCCGGAGAAATTGATTACCAAGGTACTAATTTTCTTCTTAGTACCTGTTAAGTTATGAGTGAGCATGTTGGGTGTTTGAACTAGATATTACACCCTTAGCCTAGCAAGAGTAATCTCTTCCAAGACGAATGTTTCCAAGGGGGATATATTGTAACGTATCACAACTAGAAACGACTATAAAAGATGTTAAACATGGGAATATTTATTTTTGAAAAGAAAAAGAAAATTTTTGAAAGTCGACTGAGTTGAAAATGTGAGTTTTGACCATTTTCAAATAGTCATAACTTCTAGGTCAGAATGAGTTACAGGTAGTTCTTCCTATGGTTAAAAATTCCTGGGAAACGGTCCCAAGTTTGCATGATTTAGATATCGTATGAGTGATTTATGCCTTTCTGATGTTGGGCTATTTGAATAAGAAATCCAACCCGGATATTTAAAGGGTGTTTTGGTCTTTTCCTTACCCTTTTATTATTTCGTTTTTGGTAATATTATTAGGGTCTAAACTGATAGGATTCAGTATATAATTTTACCAAAAGATTTAGGGTTTTGAGAGGAGTGAAAAAAAAGAGTAGAAAGGAGGACAAAAGAGAAGACGAAGCAAGAACGTTCAAGATCGTCGAAGTTTGGCTTGTGGAATTAGTATGGGGTGATACCTATTAAGGACTATGAGATCTTTCCGTGTTGGTTTAGTTTACCCACGCACCAACTTGATTAATTCAGCGATTTTTAGTAGATTGAATTATGAAAATTGAAGTTCTTGAAGAATATTGTTTAATTCTTGTTGGTTGAATTGTTGCATACCTAGAGTTGATTTGATTAATGTTTTCATGTTTTTTTGGAGTCTAATCTATTGGGTATGGAGGTTATTAGTGATTCTAAGTGTTTGGGGAAAGATCCATGGAAGTTTAGAATGTTTAGAGATGAAAATCGGAGAATAAAAGTCCAAATGCATGTCTGTAGGGCCCTGGGGCGTCGCGCCTCCCATAGCCCCACAGGATAGTCTTTGTCCTAAGGGACTTGGGGCAGCGAACCAGCCTGAGTTCCCCAACTTGGCCTCTGAAGTTTGGGGCCTGGCGCCCCATGCCTCTCAGAGAGTCAAGGACGCCAGTTCACCCCTTTAATTCTCCATCTTTTTGTACTAGTTCCTAAGTGATGTATGCACGTTTACTAGTTGATACCAACACTCAAAGATACATCTAAACATCATGAAATCAATCATAAACAATAGATCATGAACCTTAAATCCATAGTCCAATTCAAGTAAAGAAAAGATCAAAGTCAAAGAAGTTAAGAGTCAACTCTAAAGTTATGAAGAAAGTCAAAGAAAGTTTTCAAATTTTCAAGGGTCTTTATCAAACATGATAACTTTGTTTTAAGGTTCAGTTATAAGTTAATCAAAGAGTAAAGAGTTGATCTAAATTCTCAAAATTACAAGGGAACTAAGTATTCCCTAAGAGTTAATTTCAAGTTAAGTAAAGAGTAAAGAGTTGAATTTTATCCTTCAAAGAAATATAAGGGAACTAAGTATTTCCAGAAGATTTGTTTCAAGACTCAAGTTTAAAGTTAAGTAAAGAGTAAAGAGTAGAGAGCTACGAGTACAAAGTGTAGTTGAAGTTCTTTTCTTTAAAGTATAGTGGGACTAAGTGTCCCAAATATTTTTAAATTGTTTTCACATTTACACAAGTACGAAAACATAGTTTTCCAATGAACCTTTGAGCTAGTTTTCAAAAAAGAGTTATAGCTTTATAACATGCAGCAAGAATGAAACTGAGATTTTCAAGACAGCCTTTGAGCTAAATTTTTTTTTTGAGCACTAATCTAAAATCACAAGAAAAGTTGTTTTTAAAACATACAAGATAAGTTTATATTTTGGAGTAGTATTGAGCACTAATGTGGGGATGTGAGTTTCATATTAACTCAAGTCTCCATGAAAACCATGTAGCCATCATGGGTAGAAAATGATTAAACTTTTTAGAAGATTTATTTTCACATTTTACTAGTGGATCCATTAGGCAGTTCAGGTCCTATACTCTATCAAAGTTAGGATGGTCCTTGGCAGCATGAGGTAAACGTTCTATCATTACTATAACTATTAAGTGATGGTTGCCTGTTAGAGAAACTCCCACATGTGTAGTTGCATGGTTCCACAAGGGGTTCTTCTTAGTATGAATGGGGGTATGGGACTTCATTCATGCATAGCGCGAGTAGAATTTGAGCAGAAGCATGATGCCTGTTATTAAGATTATGATTTTACATCAGATTATTTTATATATTTACATACATATCAAAGTCTATTGTATCTTTGCGTACACAGAGTTTAAAACCATGTTTTAACAGGCTTTTATTTATATTGCACATGTCTTTAAACTTTTATATATAGGAATGCGTTAGTTATATTGAGTTATGTTATTCATGAGTTGAGCAAAGTCAAGGTAAGTGTTCCTTCTTATTTTTTTTCAAGCTTAAGTTTTATTTTAGTATTACAACTCGCTTACTCATACATTCAATGTATTGATGCTAGTTGGTCTTTATCATATAATAATGGAGACACATGTAACTAGAATCGGCTTTTGGCGCATATTTGCTCCAATGAGCTGCTCAGAGTCAGTTGGTGATACTCTCTTCATTACGGAGGACACTTTTATTTCTTTCCATGTTTTTACTTATAGAATATTGTGGGGTTTGTACCAACATTCATCCTAGTATTATAGAGTCTTTATCAACAGATAGTCAATCAGATTGTTAAGTTTGAGTCTCTCCTTATCTTACATTTCACATATTCTAATTTTGAGACTTAAGTGCAATTTTGGCCAAGACATTTAAGTGATTTTTATGAGAATGTTTCTCGCCGTATGATTAAGTTAAGTCTTTCATTAAGTTAAGTAAGCCAGGTCAAGGATTCTCTCAAGACCAACTATGGTGTTTTGGTGCCGGTCACGTCCAGGATTTAGGCTCGGGACGTGACATGCAGCATGTTAATTTATTTAATTTTTTCTTTTGATTGTTTTGTAATTTATTTTGGTACTAACAATTGCTTACAAAGGTACCATGGCTCGAAAGATTCAAGTGGTCTACTCTAAAAGGGGTAAATCCAAGTTAGTAGCCCCGTCTTACTAGTTGATTGATGAAGACACCGACTCGAAGAAGGACCCAGCTTATGTTCTTCCTCACACAAAAACACCACAGACACCATCCCGAATCACTAGGGAAACCCCCTGAAGGTGAACCCCGATGTAGTCACTGCCTCTCAGTCTGATGAGGATCGCATACTAATTGGCTCACCAATAAGGGCTGCTTCCAGTTCAGAAGGGGGCTCAGCATCCGAATCCGAGTCTGCCACATCTTTAGGATTAGTGTTGTCCCAATCTTTATGGTCCAAGTCCGACACCTCAACCGATGCCAACTCTTAAGAGCCACCAGATAAGGGGAACAAAAACAACATGCCTCATCTGATGAGGTCACTAGATCAGGAGTTGCACCTATACACTGAACAGATGATCTCACCCCGTAGAAAATGAACAAAACATGTGGTGTGTTGATGAATAATGGAAAATCTATAGGGATACGAAGATGATAAATAAAAAGGGAGTGATGGCCCGATTGATCACTGAGGAACGACGAGTCCTTTATGGGAGCCTACATACGGTGCGAGAGGTGCACCGGTTATTTAGCCACCTTCCTCCATCATATACAGTCGTGGATACAAAAATCCATAGTGGAGGTAGGACCGCAAAGAGAAGTGTGTTTCTAAATAAATAGAGCATCAAATTCATGCGCTTCTCAAATGCCTTGACGCATTTGAGTTTCATGTTCTGGAACGACCATCCTCCACCACTGATCTCACTGCCTTTCAGACTAAGCTGGCTATCCTACGCGGTGATGTTGATGTTATCTTCGAGATGTGGGATATTGCGCCGAAGCATGCCCCCATAGAGCAACCTGAAGATACTGTTCTTGAGGCCTTCTTTAAAACACCTCTTGAGACATAGCCCAAACCACGTCCATGGCAAGAGGCACCGTTCTAGAAACACTGTTGAGGCCTGTGATATGGCCTATGACAGAAAAAAGGTAGTGGGCATAGGTGGAACAGGATAGGAGGAACTCAATAGTTGATGAAGAGATGCGCTAGAGAAGGGTGCAAAGAGTTAGCTTCTTGACCATCTAGTTTAGTTCCTGCGAGCAGAGCAGTGAGAACTACTAATGGTATTGATAGAGTGGTGGATTAACTAATAATAGTGTCAGCCTTGGAGATGTGGGCACTACTGCTGGTGATCAAATTACTGACCCTATAGGCTCTGGGAAACCAGACCCACCCGCTTATTGATAGGTCATCAGCGCTATGCACCACAAGTTTGATTAACCTACCATTATTATTTCTAGGATTTCTTATGGATTGGAGACAATTGCACTATCTTTTATTGGGGTGGGGTAAGTGAAATGTGAGTGATAGGATGAAGTCTGAGTATCCCAACTCACGATCCTGTCTTAGGGTTTTGTTGTCTCTATTCTTTTTCCTCAAGAGATTGCTTAAATTTCTGTGGAACCGGCATGTATTAGTAAGTTTATGTGTAGAAGCATGCCATATTGAAGCATAGTGGTTAATGAAATGAAAAAAAATGATCCCCGTCCAATTTAAGTGTATAACACCTCCAAAAATGACTTAGGTGAAACTAGGGTCTAATGTGTGTGACATGAAGTCTTGAAGTCCTAATATGGTTAAAAATTATGTAGAGGCAGTTTCTCAAGATTTTGGATTAAGTTTGAAGTCAAATGTCAAGGGACGACAAAGACGTTCGACGACTAGTCACCTATGTGCCTTATGTGTTTTCATGTGTTTATCTATGAGTAATGAGTTTATGAGGTTCTTATATGGTTGATAATATTTTTTACAGTCAGCATGTTATGTTTGGTAATGTTTGAAGGTCAAACGTCTAAGAACGTCCGGTGACGTTTGAAAGATAACCTTTAGACGTCCTTATGAGTTTAGATGTGTCTTAGCATGTTGCATGGATTTTTTGATGTTGTACATGTTTGGTGATGTTCCTAATACCTAGAGGTGCATGTTTAGAGGTTTAACATCTGGGTACGACTCCACCTAGGACCCACAAGGGGCCTAGAGGAGGACCTCAAATCAACATATGAAGTTGCATGACAGCTTGCATGCAGTGCCAAACGACGACCTGTCGATGGAACGACAGCTCATCAACTTTGAGTGTATATGGAGCCTGCAAGTCTGCAGGTTTTGGACGTCTTAAACAAACCATGAGACCCCCATCGACGGGGAGTGGTCCTACCAATGATCCGTCGTTAGCACGGCGTGGTTTGGACCTGCACTGCCTGCAATTTTTCTATTAAGGCTTGGGGTTTTTGGAAAATTTATTCCAAGTCTTATAAAATAGGAGAATGGTTATTTATGGTGTTTATGGGTATTTTAAAAGTATATAAGTCATAAAACTCTCATTTAAACCCTAGCACCTCCCAAAGTTTCGTCAAAAACCTGCATGAGAGCTCAAGGTGAAGATAAATCTTGAAGATGGATCTTCAATGGAGTTTCATCTTCAATTATCATGAGATTATTCTAATAAGGTATGAGAGTTCTTCATCTAAGGCTTGCTATCACCTTAGAGTCAATTTCAGAGATGATTTTCAAAGATTTTAAAAATATGAAAAAGTAGAATTTCTACTTTAAGTCTTGGGTTCTTGCATGAAACGTTTTCAAACATTGAGATATGATATTATTCATGTATATTTAATGTTTTCCAATGCAATTCTCCATGAACCCTTGAACCTCTTAAATCTCTAAATTTGACTAAAATATAGATTATGTGATCATGCTTTGATATTCATGAATTCATGTGTAGATTGTTATGGGCTTTTGATTCATGTATAGATTAGGATTGTATGGTTCATAGGTTGTTTAAATTTTATCGATTGAGTATTGCATATTATTATCTCCATTGAATATTAAGCTTATTGAATTGATATTGACTTAATGCTTATGAATTCTAGTGTAGTTTTCTATGGGATATTGAATGATGTAAGAATTGTATTCAATTGATATCTAATTGGTCTTAAAATTGATAAGTATATATTGAATTGACCTAGATTCATTGAGTATTATAGTTTATGTATTGAATTGATGTTCATGGACATGGGTAAGGGTCTGGTCGTATTGAATTGGATGATTTAGCTTTGGCTTGAAGTGGTGATATTGAATGGGTTGTATGATGCCCTAACTCTCTTAATATTATGCATAGATTTTGTATTACAATGATGATTGGCATGTTCCACTTATAGTCCCAATGCTATGTGAGTTGATGTAGCCTTGTCAGTGTTACTTTATGTATTATGATGATCATGGAACTGTTGTAACTACTTGAATTACTATGATGATTTGTGTAGTTGATTTATCTAAAGTATAATCATATCTTTCTACATATGAAGTAATGTGAAACTGAGTGTTCCTTCTATGTATATTAGGAGATCATGTTAGACTATGACTATGTTCTTATGTGTGTAGTCTTAGATGTTAATGAATGATTGTTCCAACTTGACTATATGAGTTGTCATGGTTATATTGATGATGATATGATAATGTATAGGATGACATAAAGGTGATAAGGGCTATTCCTAAGTGATTCAAAGAATGATATGTTATATGTAATAAAGTTAAGTAGGTTGTGTCATTTTTTGGTAGACTTGTGTCCCTTACTTGACACATGTATGAATGATATGTGAATATGAGATGTCTTGACTAGGTAGGTTTAATGAACCCTTGTCATGTATGAATGAATGATATGTGAGACCTTAAATAATTTTAAGGACATGTACGTGGAACCCTACACCTAGTGGTAAGGTTATGTTATGAATTTGAAGTCGAGAACCGTAATGGTATCCTTCATGTAAAAGATGATGGACTTAGGGTTGATTGGATGGAACAGAATCATATCATCCTTAGGAAAGTCATGCTGAGCTATCTTAGTCGCCACTGAAAGGTATCCCTAGTGGACCTCTTTGGTAAGGTTAATATGATTGGGTTATGAACTAGATATGAAACCTCTTCATGTGATCCTTTAATTTCAATTACTCTATGAGAACAAAGTCTAGCACCGAGTGAGTATGTCATGAGAAGTAGCTTTACTTGAGAAGGAGACTAGAGTATAATGTAGCTCTACTTGAGAATGCGACTAGAGTGCATAAAAGCCTTTCGTATTCCTTAACCATGTGCCTACATGGGATGTGTCCTAGTTCTACCCTTGGTAAGTAGAACACCCTCATTGGAGTAGGTTAGAACTCCGGATTTCATGACTAGATATCATGGTCTATGTCAGTTATTCTCTATTCTCATCATATGGGATACCTACTAGCATTAGAGAAGTTCTATGAAGTTTAGGTGGTGGTATGGGACTCTATATAGACATTTCACAATAGGCTTTTAAGCTGTTAGTTAGACTCCCTATGTCTTGTCCAAGACCATTACTTGAATGTCCTTATGTGATGAATGAGTCTTAAATGAACGACTGAATATAATGTCTTAAGTTTAGAAAGCATGTTAAATGAATGAGTACTTATCTAGAGTAGTTAAGGGTTGCCTAGTTATGGATGAAGGGGGCATAGGAATGGTCACTTCGTATCTTACCTATATAAGTCTTAAGAATGACTCTAGTTAGGGAAGATGTTGATTATGTGGACATGATCTAAGGCTTAAGTAGTCTTAAGAATTATTTAGGTAATCTTGAAGAGGCCAGTCATGGACGTTATCTTCTTGATTTACTTAAGTAAATCTTTTTATTGTCTTTGTAAGGAGAATGTCATATTATCTACGTGTTTATGTAATAAGTGAGAATGATTCTATCTTAGGTAGTCTATAGGATCTCTTAAGTGTGTGTGTGTAAGGAATTGTATGGGTGGTCGCTTCACAATTCACTCAAATAAGACTTAGAATCACCTTTGGTTGGAGGATCTCATATTTATGTGCTTGGTGTGTATTTCATTATAGGTGGTATTAAGGATCATTTAGGTGTGCCTAAAGAGGGTGTATGGGCGGTCTCTCTTTTTCTCACTTAAGTGAGTCTTAGGATAGCTTTTAGTGAGGGAATTACATGCTAGGAAGTGTCTAAGATGAAGATAAAGTACTTCACTGTACAGGGAAGGAACTTCACTGTAACAGTTATATAGCTCACAATAATGTTTTCCTATATAATGTGAATAATTGCTTAAATTATTTCTTATGTGTTCCTAAGGTGTTAAATATTGTTCTTATGCTTATACTATGATGTTTTAATCAAAATTCATGAAAAGCATATTATTTTCTAAATGACCCTTTTTCATAGTTTTTGCATGGCTCCATACTTAGTCCATCTAATGTGCTAACCCATTCTTTTCCCTTTTTGACTAAAGTGTATGGAATTGGAAGTCTTGATATGTCATGGACGATGGATAGGTTTCTAAGGGTTGAAGATGAAGTATTGGTGAGTCCTCATCGATTCGAAGACAATTTCCACATGTTCCTTTAAGTCTTAGTCTTTATTTTATGTCTTGTATGGGCTTCGTACCAAGTGTTGTATACTCCAATGTTAGGATGGTTCAATGAAATGTTGTAAAGGTTTAATGTATTAAAATAAAGTCTTCGGCTTGCGTATTGATTATGGAAGGAGTTCTTCGTGCGTGAAGAAAGTTTTCAATTCTTACTCATTTTACAATGTTTTTTTATGCATTGAATGATACGAGTTGTTTGAAAGACTTCTTGAAGTCTCATTTTCAGTGTGGCGACACAAGAATGCTTTAACTTGTACGGTGTACTTGCGGGCCGTTACAAAGTGCTTGGTGTATAGGCTCAGAAAAGTTGAATGTGTTGGCTCTAAACATGACATGAAAATGCACCAACTGCATGACCTATAACTAAAACTTGAAATGGGAATTCTGATAATCTAAAAATGCAATCATATGCCAAGTGAGTGTGAGAATATTTAATTGTTCAACAATTGGTGCCAAATTAGAACTTGCCCGGTTAGTCTTGCTCGGTTCTCTAGAAATTAGGAAGTGATCATAGGGCCTTGTTCAGAATAGTCCACAAATAGCCTTAAAAGAGGTCGACCAAATGAAGTAAATGTTTTCTTTGATCCAAATAAGCTGAGCTTTTAAATAAACTATTTCTTTCTAACTCACCGACTCACCTTCCAAGGGTGTAATGTTTTGTCCCATTCCCTCCTTGGATATATGCACCTTGAATTAGGCCAAAATCCTATGTTGAAGGTGACTAATGCAAAAGTCACCTCGTCTTGGACCTGACCCGACATCGGGTATTGTGCACCTAGACTCATGGAAAATCCATGACTTGAGGGTGGCTATTATGAGAGAAGACCCAAAAATGAGTGTGAAAAGAGTTGGAGTTTAAAAGAAAATCATACGTAAGAGAAGGATGTGACTTGGTGAAAACGAAAAAATGGCGGTAAAAAAATGAGTTATTTAGACATATCTAATGATAGTTATATATCATACATATATACAATCTTACACTATTTATATAATGTTCATACATTACATATACATTCAACAATTTAATTTAATAAGAATTTGGTCAATGATACATTACTTGAGAGGTCGTAGTACATATTGCCCTAAATTTTGAAATTTACTAGTATTTTTTCAGACAATTGTAACAATCTATTTTTTATATTTTAATATTTTTAGTCAATCAACTATCACCTTGCAAGATGCACTATATATTTTTATGGCTCGAAAAGTTATTTTAGGAATATTTCATAAAAAACATATACTGTTTTACCCCTCTCGATAGTACTTTCGATTCATTTATGATCAGTCAATGAAGTTGATTTGCGAGTTTTGAACTATTCGATAACTATAGTTACTTAATTGGCAGATGTTTATTAAATAGTTTCTTTTAATTTAATTGGTGATTAATGAGTTTGGTATATAATTTATTTTTGTCCATGCATTAAAATAACTTACTAGGGTTTGTCACTTTTAAAACATAATTAATTTAGAAAAGAAAAGAGAGAAGGGGAGAACAGAAGCTTACATGAGTAGCCTAAAACGAGGGCCGAATGCTTCGGATAAAGGCCACAAACCTGTAAATTTGAATGTGTATTAGTAGATGTCATATTTCAATTATGATCATTATTACGATTTGTGGATGAGAATGGAGAATTCTAGGGGAATTATCGAAGGAATAATATAAGTCTTAGTTCCCATGTTTGTGTATAGGGGTATAACACTTTATTATAATATAATATTGTTGGAGTTGGGAGAAAAAGATGATAAGAAAAGAGAACAATAAATTCAGAAGTTAGAAATTTGTGATTCACGTTCTATTGTTGGTGATCTTTTCAAATGAGAGACAATATGCTTTAAAGGCAGTGATGATATAATTATCGTACATTGATTATGATGTAATAATACATATAGTGTGGAAGGTTAGTGTTACAGCCTATTTTTGTAGTGAGACATTGGTTCCGCCACTAGTGAATTTCAATTAAAGTTCATATTTATTTATTACATTATAATTTAAGCGTTTATATTATATTGGGATATGTGATTAAATATTGTGAGTATTATATTATTAAAAAAACTATCAGGGTTATGGTGTTTGGAGAAATTATAACTTAACTCTAGACTTGAAATTTAGAAAATATCAGATTTGACCTATTGGTTGGAATCAAGATTTAGAAATTTTATTAAATATTTGAATGAGTTTCTGGGTCAAGGATATACCTATAGCAACATGGGTGTTGTTAGTTTAAAAATATTATTCTGACTATAAATTTGAATAGATTGATTTGAGTTGGAAGTGCAACAAAATGGGAAGGCTCAAGTTCCCAAGTGATTGTTTGATTAAATTAGGCAAGTGGATTTCTAAAATCTTATTAAGTATATGAAATTCGTATATTTCTTTGTAATATGTGTTTGGGGTAATGAGACTTGGTGATGGGTTGACATATCCACGTTGATTTATTTTAATTAACGATGAAAGAGGGATAATAAAAGGCAATGTGATTATTTGTTTTTTTGTTATGTTGAGAATGATTTGAAAGGCTTGTTGAATCATTATTGATGTTGACTTATGATTGTGTTGTTGTGAATTGTGCAATGTTATGAAATGGTCAACTCCTCATTATTTGTGTGAACATGTCATCTGTATTATTCTGAGGCATGGTTGTGACAAGTGTTATGTAAATTGAGAAAGAATAAGAAATTAAATAGGATGTACCATTTCGAGGGACGTATTGCGCGCTGGATGGATACTATATTTCGAGGGATGTATCGCACGCCACGATGGTTGTTATATTTCGACAGACGTATGGCTGCAGCGATGGTTACTATTGTCGAGAGTCATATCGCGTGTCGTGATGGATACATGGACTGATATGTCCCCTATGGGTCCCGGACTGAGAGAAAGTCGGTGTGTATTTTAAGGTCATACACTATACTTGAAATTACATTTCATTCTATTGCACGTCTTTATCATTGGTGAACTTGATCTTGTTGTTGTGGATCTTCGGAGTGTCTTTTTTGTAGATCTTGTGAGAGTCTTATTTGTAGATCTTGTGATCAATGAATACTGAGTCTTTTGTTGAGGATATATAATTTGTTAAAGTGTTGTTGTTGAGGATATGTAATTTGTCAAAGTATTGTTGTTATGGATATGTAATTTGTAATAGTGTTGTTGTTGAGGATATGTAATTTAGTAAAATGTTTTTGTTGAGGATATGTAATTTGTCTAAGTGTTTTTGTTGACTATGTGTTATGTAAACGATGAGTTGTTAGGTTTGATTGGTTTTATGCAAGTTGTAGTTGTGGAGGTTTAAATAGTGTGTAAGGAGTACCCATATTTTGTTGAGTACTGTGCGGTTCAGTTCTCACCCCTTGCTTCTACATTATTTCACAGGTTACGGGCCCAGATCTTCATGAAACTTTATATTCTCTTCATTTTTGTCTTCATGTGGAGATTTGTGAGGTAGTTGTTTGTCTTCTGAACGAACCTTCTTGCTCATGTTTATGATTTTGTTTTACTTTAAAACCAATGTCATTGAGACTTTCTTATTTTATTTCATTCTAGTATTTATATTATAGGCTTGCACACGTGACAATCAGGTTTTGGAGGTATTTTAAGTTGATTGTAAATTTTCAACATATTATTGTAATTGTTGAGTTTTAGACTGATTTGTCTTGGTGGGATAGGACGAGTGTCATCACGTCCATTTTTGGGTCGTGATATATATTGTGCAAAATAATAGATGATACATACATACGGTCCTCCAATTAATATTTTTTTGTTTCTTGAACAGTGTTTAATAACCGCATTAATGTTTAATTAATTTTCTTTCGTGCCATCGGACTATAGCGTTTTTTCTATAAAATCTTCCAACAGTTTTTCTTTATATCAAGTCAATAGGATATGAAAAAAAATAACTCAAAATTATTAATAAATTAATTGTAGAGATTTCTTTTTGAGATATCAAATTCATCTTTTAACCATTTCGATGAATGTTTATTTTTTCAAATTTAATATAAATAGCTTTATTTTGTTTTAAACATAATTTATAAATCAATAAAAACCAAATGACAATTCTATAAAAAAAAAACATAAGATATTGAACTAAGTAAAATATGATATTGCTAATCATACAATTTTAATCATAAAAAGAAATATTGAAAATAACTATAAAATCATTCCCAAGCACAAGCATTTTATTTCGGGTCTCCTCTTCTTCTTCTGGAGTAAAATTATTCTTATATCAAATTCTTTAACTACTTCTTTTGGTTTTTTTTCTTTAATCCTATCACAACTTCTTGACACATTATATACAATATCTCCTTATCATTATGAAAATTAGTAGCTAAGATGGGAGCATGCAAAATCGAGTTGTGCACATTCAATAAAGCATTGTCAAAATCCATCAACATGTCTTTGGAGACGTCATCCTCCAAATATTCATTCAGTATTTGATCACTTTGGTCATTTTTTTATGAAAATTACGCAGAGAAATGGCATTTGTAACACAGTCATCTTTAACCATATTCTTGCTAGTTTGTGATCTTACGACTATCGCCACGTCGAGTACAAGCTGTCACACCCCGAGCTTACACCCCTAGACGTAGCCGTCACTCGGTGACCATTGTTGTCCTCGAGCGAACCCTTGGCCTTGCTTACTTAACTCAACTGAATACAACAATCATGCTTATAATAATGAAGGAACTCATCTGAAATGATCAATAATATTATCTTGATTGTAGAGACTACTATACTACTAACACTCGTAACTGGATAAAATGGCAAGCAAATCTTTAACTTAAGAATGGAGAGTAAAGACTACTATATTACAAACTGTCTATGAAGCCTCTAAGCTGACTGAGATGAAAGTTAGGACAAACCCCACAACATTCTATTGAATTAATCTAGAAAGCAATAAAAATATGTCCTCTGGAATGAAAGGAGGCTCACCAATTGACTGTGGAGTGCTGAACTGGATCAACTGTGTGCTGGATGTCGATCCTCGTTACCTGCATCTGCATCATGATACAATGCAGGCCAACTGGCATTAGTACATTGATGTGTGAGTATGCAAGTTTGAAATCTAAGCAACACATATGCTTGAAAAGTAGTAAGAATGAACACTTACCTTGGCTCTGTTGAACTAGTGATCTACTAACTCTCATTAAATATATATAGTGTAAAAGTAATTGCAATATAAAGAAATACCGACTGAAAATATGATTAAACCTCTAAATGTATACAAGTATACAATAATATCTGATATGTATATATAAATACAATAACTAATGTATATGAAAATATAATAACTGATGTATATGAAAATACAATGTTGATGTCGATGTTTCTCTATCTAACTACCATCACTTAAGATCTACAGTGATGATACAGCGTTACTCGGCTCACGATGCTCGGCCATCCAAACTTTGTCAGAGTATAGGACCTGAACTCTCTAATAGATCCACTAGTAAACTGTGAAAAGTAATCATATTAAATGTATGAACTTTTTCTACCCAATATGGCTACATGGTTTATGGTGCTGTGAGTTATCTGAACTCTCCGCCATATCGGTGCTCAATACTACACCAAAAAATATATTGGCTCTTATGTTTTTAAAAACATACTAATTTTGTTATTTGAGATTAGTGCTCAAAACATAGATTTTAGAAAAGCTTTCTTCGAAATCATAGATTCCTCTTTCTTCTATTATACTAGCCATAGGCTCTGCGGAAATCTAGCTTCCTTTCTTTCTCAAAAGTTTGAAAACATTTTAGTTTAAGCTCTGATGGACTACTTTCTTCCCTTATAATTCTTGAGAAATGAACTCAACTTTATGCTTTTTGCATACTCGAAACTTAACTCTTGGGGAATACTTAGTTTTCTTAAAGCATATTAGAATTTAACTCAACTCTTTACTTTAACCTTAAAACAAAGCTAAATTGTTTGTTTAAGACTCTTGAATGCTTTAGGAACTTACTTTGACTTTCTTCTTAACTTTTAGACTTTACTCTTAACTTCCTTGTATTTGATATTGACTTTCCTTGAATTGCATTATGGATTCAAGGATCATGATCTCATGTTTATCGATGATTTCATGATGTTTAGATGTACTTTAGAGTGTTGGAATGAACTAGGAATGATAGGTACATCCTAGGAATTAGTACAAAGAGATAGGGAAAGAACAAGGTCTCTAGGGGGTCGTGGCGCTCTGAAAGGCGCGGGGCGCTAGGGCCTATCAGACACACTCTGGTATGGGTCTCTCTGAGAGGCGTGGCACGCTAGGGCCTGTCAGACAGAGGCTGCCTTGAGGCGCTCTGGCAGGCGCGGCGCCCCAAGGGTTACCTGACGGGATCTTCAACTTTTCTTCTCTGTTTTTCATGTTTAAAACTCCTAAACTTCCATGGATCCCACCCCAAACACTTAGAATCCCTAAAGACCTCATTACCCAATAGATTAGACCCAAAAACAGTCCATAAACATAAATCAGAACTCCTACAGATCAACTACAATTCAACCAACAAGAACTTCCCAACTTAAGAACTTCAAGATTTTCATTCAAATAAACTCTATTGCTGTATTGAATCGAATTGGGAGTAGGTGAAAGGAACCTACACCGAATCATCTCACATACCTCGATAGGTATCACCCCCGACGAAATCCACGCAATGATTCTTGGCATGTTTTCTTCTCCGTCTCCTTTCTCCTCTTTTCTCCTCTTCTTTTCACTTCTCTCAAAATTCTAACTTATTTTCTAAATGCGTAAACAGAATGGGATCAGCTTGGACCCCAATTTATTACCCGAAAATGAAATTAAATAATAAGATAAGGAAAAGACTAAAACACCCTTAACTAATCCAGATTGGACTTTCTACTGTCCGACAACTTAACGTTTTGAAAGTCATATCTCCCTCATATGACCTTGAAATTTTGCAAACATGGCTCCGTTGGAAAGATCTCCCAAGAGATTTCCATCCATATAGAGGACTCACCCTAAGTCCTCCGGAGATGGAAGTTATGACAGTTTGAAAATGGCCAAAACTCACATTTGAAATCTGGAAATCTTCCAGACTTCTCTATTTATTTCCAAAAATGATTATTCTTGTTCTCTTAGCTTAAATTTAATTGTTTCAAGTTACGAGATGTTACAGAAATTCCTTGCCATCACAAGTCCTTAGAGTTAAGAACTATGTGGGAGAAGACATGGATGGTCAATATTTATTTGAATCAAATGATTATAATATTTGAGAGGTTTGAATGACTTAATTAATATAGAATAAAATTTACACTATCCTAATTAACGTAGGAAGTCAAAATCAAAATATTTTTAATGGAGAATCAGTTTTGCATAAACAATGTTGAATTAGGAAACTGTGAAAATTCTACCTAAACCGTATATATGTAACCAAACAAGATTACAAAAAGGAGACATCTTTTGTCTTCAAAATCTAAATTAGGAGAAAAAATATTTTTTTCGTAATATCTAACCATGATGTTTGAAAGTTGTATTTAATCGAGAATATCATCATCTGTTAGGTAGGCCAACCGAGTGATCGAGTTGGGCTGGGAGTCAATGTCACAGAACCTTTCTCTAGCCAAGAATCCCATTATTAATCAAATCAAAGCGAATTCAATTCATTGGCAAATTGTAATAATTGATTTATTTTGTTGTAATATGTTAAGCCCATCTGTTAATAACGAGAAAGATGCACTATATATTGTGCAAAAGGAAAGACGATACATATATACGCTCCTCTAATTATTATTTTATAACTTTTCACTCAATCTTTAATATTTATATTAAAGTTCAATTAATACGAATTTGTTCCAAGTGGGATCTTGACTATAACGCTTTCTTTCAAGAATTTTTCTATACATTCTTCCAATCTCTATCTTCTTACCCAAATCAAGTCGACGAATTTTTTATAAGCTCTAACACCAATTAACATTATTATTGAATTTTTAAAAGTGTCATGTAAACCAATATAACCTTATATGAAAAGAGAAAAATCCATAGTGTCTCTTTTGTTTTTTAAGTTTTAAACTTTAGTAGTCTTTTAAAGGATTCCCTAATACTGAAATCATTTTTGTTGTTTTATGAGTAACTTCAATGAAAAGCCATGTTAAGAGATTTTTCAGTACTTAAATTGTATCAATTAATTAATAAAATTTATCAAATATCCTTTCAATGAAAATAACTCAAAATTATTTTAAAATTAATTTGAATAAATCTTTTTGGGTTATCAAATGTATCTTTCATTCTTTTTTTTTTTTACTTCAAATTTTATATAAATAGCTCTAATTTATTTTCAATATAAATTCATAAATTTATAAATCAATAAAAAAACAAACAACAATTATATAAAAAAAAGAAAAACAGATGATAGAACTAAATAAAATAGGATATAACTAACTAAATCTTTATAATTCTAAAATTAAAAAAAAAAAAAAAAATTAAAATAACACTAGTGTTATAAAATCATTCAAAAACTGCTCAAGTATTCTCTTTAGGAATGTTCTCTTCTTCCTCTGGAGTAAAATCATTCTTGATATTAAATTTTTTAAATATATCTTTTGGTGTTTTTCCTTTAATCCTATCAGCAACTTCTTAACATATCATACCCAATATCTCAGAGCTCATATTTCAGGTACTTACTTATTCATTCCAAGAAAATTTATTGAGACTATTGCTTTAAAAAATGAAAATTTCTTGTAATTGGAGTTAATGGTAGTGTGAAGTCAAGAGTACTTCTATTATTAATTATCAATGAATTTTTATTTTAATTTCTGTGCTATTTGACTTTAAAAAATTAAACCTTGAATTATTCCAAATGTTTTTTGTTAACACATCAAATATTGATCACTCTATCCTTTAGGTAATCATGTGTGATGTTAAGCTTATAATGATACAACATATTTCGGTAATTTTTTATTAGAAGAGCCCAAGTATAACATATTTTCTACATAAGAGGATTAAATATACACATTTGAATTAATCAAATGTTAAATATGCCTATTATTATACAAAAAAAATGACTAAGATTAAAATTTATCATAGTTGAGATCTTATAGTATAATTTCTCCCAATAATTTTCAGTAATTGTCTAAGACTAATAGTCAAATATTAATGACATTACCATTTTAGACTCCTAAATAGTATTTGGTTTAATAAGATATTATTTTAATATTTTTGCCTATTTTAATCATACAAACACGATATGATTTTAATATTTTACAATGCATAATTAGAGGTGTCAAAATGGGTTGGCCCAACCAACCTAACGGGCTAGAGAGTTAAATAGGTTGGGGCGGGCTAGCCCATTTAATTAAGGGTCAAAAAAATAGCGGCCCAATCCAGCCCTAACCTGGCCACGGGTTGGGATGGGTTGGCCCTTCAACCAAAAAATGAACAATATTACTCTCTTAGAAATAGTATCGAATGTTGACGTCTATGAACACGACATCAATTCATACAAAATTTATTTATAAATCACACTTCGGTTAATACTTACAAAAATACATTTATGAATCACAACCTTTGGTGAATACTTACAAAAATACATAATAGCCAACGTAAGATTTAGCGGATAAATGTTATTTCATCATTTCTCCTAGAAAAAACTAGCTGCTTTAAAAGATTTCCAGCAACATAAGGTAGCCTAAATTCTTAACAAATCTAAATTTCAAAAATTATATGACTCATTAATTAATATTTTATAACTCCACTTCTACTTCCACCATCGATCACATTTGAATCAACATGTGACATTATTTTCTTAGGAAGTTCAACTTCAACTACAATTCACAATGCAAGATGATATTGTAAAATATTTGATTTTAATTGTTCAAAATACTTATCATAAAATCTTTACAAATAAAACACTATTAAAAATATTTATAAAAAAAAATTAAAATTAATAGCCCACGGGTTGGCCTCAGAGGCTTGCGGGTTGGATCAAATGGGGCGGGCTTAAAAGCCTCGTTCATAAATGGGACAAAAATATTAAGCCCAACCCCACTTCAAGGGTTGAGTTGGCCAGCCTCGGTGGCCAAGCCCATTTTGACGGCTCTATGCATAATCATATATATATGAATTTTCTATATTACAAGAATAAAAATACAAAATTATTTATAGTGAGAGAGGGAAATACATTATTATCAAAAATAATTTTCATTAGGCATTTGAAATAATCTTCTAAGACTAAAATGATTAAATTGGTAATGACAATATCATTTTAGACTCTAAGCATCATCTAGTCCAATAGGACAATATTTTTATACTTTTAACTTTTAAATCGTTTGAAACTTGACATGCTTTTAATATTTTTCCATTCATAATCATCATATATTATTATAATTATATATTATTATAAATTAAAGAATGTTAGGCAAAAGTTGAATTACCATTTTGCCCTACATTAAATTAAAATGTTATAAACTATTTAATAAATTAAATAAATAATGCACAAATACTCCCTCAGCCTATGCCCGAAATCTCAGAGACACACTTATACTATACTAAGGTCCTATTATCCTTCTGAACTTATTTTATTAATAATTTTCTACCCCTTTTTGGCCTACGTGACACTATCTTGTGGGGCCAACACTGACTGACTTTTTTTTTCAAGCTAGTGCCACGTAGGCCGAAAAGGGGTAGAAAATTACTTATAAAGTATGTTCAGGGGGTAATAGGACCTTAGTATAGTATAAGTGTGTCTCTGAGATTTCGGGCATGGATTAAGGGGGTACTCGTGCATTTTCCCTAAATTAAATACTAAGTAGTAACTACATGAATAATTTATTAATACCTTTTTCTAATTTACTTGTAAAACCAAATCAATAGTAACAATTAAGCTAGACCAAATACAAAATTAATTGTTACAACTAATTTTTTTCCCCACTTTTCTTTCCAATTTATAATTAGTTTAAATTAGTAACTCTTTCAGATAAAGCCTCTTAAAATTACTTTATATCTATAAATTTTCATATTAAGAAGGTAACCAGATCAACTTGCACAACTTTTTTCTATTTTCTTTTAAATTTTCTTATATTTTTCCTATATAATTTAATATTAAATGCCTACAAACATTAATAAAAAGACTATTGTTAAGTATAAGTCGAAAACTCACATATTTTGTCAGTTTCAAGAAGAAAGTACAAACGTCTTTTATCTCAAAATTAATAAGAAGAAGAACTTGTTGGCTTAACTAATGCGTTTACCACTTTTTGTGGTCTTTTGTGCTGGTAAGTGGTAAAATGGTTGAACGGTAGATTTTTTATTTTTGTTTACATTTATTTAACATCTCAAATAATCACAAGTTCTGTTCAACAAGAAAAAAATTGTTTAAGTTCCGAGTCAATAATACATTTACATTACTCTATTTGGTCGTTAAATTACTGTGCAATATTAAGAAATTAAGATCTTTTGGATTTATTTTGGATAGGCTCTTATCTTGGTATCTTTAACACAAATATTTTTATGGTTGTTTTCCTCATAAACCTTAATGTGATTGCAGTTAAAGCGTTGTGCAGAGATGCAGCGCTCCTGGAAATGCATAATCTTGCCAGACATTTCATCTAAATTATCATGAACTATTAAGTGATTAATTATTATACTGCACAGTATAAAAAATCTACTCGACTTTATTTCATTATTTTGGGTTTGTAAGGTTGTGAATAATCCCTTTCACTTGTGTTTAAGTCAAAAAAATATATCACAAATAATAATTTCAATTTCAATAGAATTTTACCCATCAATCAATTATAATTATTTGAGGATGCAATTTTGGTACATGTGGAAGACTTGAAGGTTATTTTTTTTTTTTTGGTTCTTTATGTTTTTATAATTCCTTTGGATAGGACATACATGACTTTTTCTTTCTGTTTCCAATACATTCTTATATTCTTCACTTCTTCATTTATTAGTGAAAAATGAAGAGAAAAATTTATCAACAATTTATTTTTCGGTTCCAATATGTCAACACAATCATATCCAACTACAGAATGAGGTATTTATCTTTTCCTCCTTATATTTTTACATGAATTCACAACTTTTGATGAACACGATTTTTCTTTTTATAAATTGAACATAAAAGATTAGTTCATTGTACTTTTGTGTTTAATCATCATATAATTTTAGTGTCATTTTTTATTTATTAGTTATCTTTCTTATTTGGTTAATATATTAATTTCTTTATCTTTTTTCATTTTGTATGATACGATGACATTTACATTTTATTGCTTTTCACATTAATTGAGTTGATGTTACATATGTTTCAATAAATGATATAGACTTATATAATTTTTATACGGTAATAACGATCAAACGTGCAACACACGTTCCTTGAACTAGTTATATTATAAGTATGATATTCCTACATTACACAAAATATCAAATTTTTAGAGAGTAAAGTGTTATTATCCTAAATAATTTTCTTATTTAGGCATTTGTAGTAACCACCTAAGGTTGATTTAAGAAAGTACAATGTGTTATTCTCAACAGTTATTATATTCTTCATTTAAGGAAAATTAATTTTTTTGTCAAGCCCCCAAAAAATGGTTGTACCTCAAGTCATGATGATATCTACTAAATCCCGAGGTTTTAACCAAACTAAGTCATTATATAAAGTCATTTACCAAAATAATATGTTTTTCGAAAATTTTACAAAACTAGTACAAACGTATTCCACAGTAACGTTTTAGGATATATTTTATTTTTTAAAAGTTGATGGCGTCAGCTTGATATACGTTACTCACAGTAACGTTTTACTTCTAATACGTTACTCATAGTAACGTTTTAGGAGTAAAACGTTATTGAAAATAACGTTTTAGGAGTAAAACGTTACTTACAGTAACGTATATCAACCTAATGTTGTTAGTTTTTAAAAAATAAAATATACCCTAAAACGTTAGTGTGAAATACGTTTATACTGATTTTGTAAAATTTTAGAAAAATGTATTACTTTGGTAAATTATTTTATATAATGGCTTCATTTGGTTAAAAATTCACTAAATCCCACTAATTGGTAAGCCAACCTTAAGTGTAGAATGGAGGTAACTATCCTAGAAAGTAGAAGCACCAACAAAAACAAGAAACAAGGCAACTAAAAGAGATAACAACATAGAATCACATAAACCAACATATATACATGTATCGAATGAGGTCAAAAGAGACAAAAGATCCATCCCAAAAAATGGTGGACATCGATTGTCATGATCCAAACCTCGAGTCATGATGACACCTACCGTACCCCATTAGTAGGTAAACCAATATGTATCCCAGAACAATAAGTAACAGGAGTATCGAGTAGAAACAACAAACAACTAAAGATAAACAAAGCATTTCAATCATAAGATGTTTTTAGTACTAAACATAGTTTAAGGACGAAAGTAATGATCCACACCAAGTTCTAGGGCGTAAACCACTATGTATCCCACCGTCTCAAGATTTTGGCAGGGTTCAAAGCTTTTCAGTCCACACAAGAGCTCGTTAGCATCAGCGGGAAATACAATATGATTTGCTTAAGGTGAGGGTATCAATGGCTCCAAAATATAATGGAAGGTAAAATCAAGACAATTTGTACATTTTTGTCTCATTCAACAATACAATTTAAGTTGTCACACTAACCATTAAGAAAAAGAACTAGATCATTATTATTCACCCATAAAAACAAGCAGACCATGCAAACGTCTTCATCTTTCAGATGTGGAGAGCGGTGTATCTGGCTGTGCAGCCCATTCTGTCCACGAACCATCATAGACTGGAATGCCAGTCTTCCCATATCTATGGAGGCCCTAAAACGATAAAGATAGGGATAAATGAACTTTGAATTCATCCCTCTTTTGTGACAATGGTATAGCCGTATGAATACTAGGCATTGATTAATGTACAACAGTACAAGCGAGAGCTGTATAAAAGAAAGCGGATTCAACTGACCAAGACAAGTATGCAAGCAGTTACACCTATGCCACAAGAGGCAACTATAGGCTTGTCCAAAGAGATTCCTGCAAAAAAAACAAGTATTGTTAAATCAGTTACCTAGAGAGCAAGGGAATTTCAAAATACATTCATACATTCCATGGTTAAACAAGAATTATTCAACCAAAAAAAAAAAAAGGTTAGACAAAAGATTTACACAGTACGGAATGAAACAGTGGCAAATCTCCATTTCAAAGGGGAACCTTTTGCATACGTCATAATTGCATAAACATGCAAAGGAAAAGACATTATATTTTTCCAATGAAAAATAATGCATCAATACACCGTTTTTAACATATGGGCTACTGTTTTTATAAGGTCTAACATTCAACAAAGCTAGGGGTAACAGGAAAGCAAAACCACAGAAATGCAACATGCCCAAA
The DNA here is from genome assembly GCA_032847665.1 of Solanum chilense. NCBI lineage: Eukaryota > Viridiplantae > Streptophyta > Magnoliopsida > Solanales > Solanaceae > Solanum > Solanum chilense. Next base: position 5,645,222 of record CM064968.1, on the reverse strand, counting down.
CTCTAGCTCTGAATTTTTTCTAACCTTGTTGACCAAATTTTTTCTCGAGCTCTTCACGGGATAAGAGTGTCTATGAGCCATCCAACATCTGATAAAAATCACCACAAACATATAGATTTGAATATTTAAATTTTTTAAAAGATTTGAATGTATCACAGATGGGATTAAGCTTTGGAAACAAGGAAATACAGGCAAAACATGTAAGCACATTTCATTGTTTTACACTCTCATACTGATGATGACTACCCAAGGTTGATTCAGAGCTTCAACTAGATAGCCTCTACATGGTTTTTATCATTGTCAACTGTGAGAAACTTTTATTGTGATACAGTCGATAGTCCAGTTGATACCAATGACTGGAAGTAAATTCTCCATGGTCAATAGTTATAATTATGCTTGGCATCATATGCACATTAGTTTCTTACATGAATAAGTTGAGGTTTTGAATTTTATAGAGTTAATGGGCTCATTTAAATAAGGACATACCTATGGTGTTCATTGACCTAGAAAAGGCTTAGATAAAGTCCCAAGAGAGGTTCTATGTTGGTGTTTGGGAGTTAGAAGTGTATCGGTGGCATAAAGTAGAATGATTCTGGACATGTACAATATATCCAAGAGCCAGTATGAACACTGGAGAAGACTTAGAACACTTCTAAGTCATAATGGAGTCTCACCAGGGATCCGCTCTTAGCCAGTTTCTAGTTGCGTTGGTGTTGGATGATTTGATGCGTCATATCAAAGAAGAGGTGCCATTTTGAATATTATTTGCAAATGACATAATACTAATTGACGAGACTCGTGATGGAGTTAATGCAAGGCTGGAAGTTTGGACACGAAATCCTAGAGTCTAAAGGTTTGGGTTGAGTGGTACCCAAAAGGAGTGCTTATACTGCAAGTTCAGTGATGAGACACACAAGGTTGGCATAGAAGTGAGGCTTGATAAGCAGGTCATTCCAAAAGGAAGTTTCAAATATCTAGGGTCTTTGTCCGAGTAAAACCATCCTTTTCTTATTAGACATTCTTGCCTTTAGATTCTTGCTTACTTGTGCTTTGATACTTCCCTAGCAATTCTTGTGTATAGTTCTCTCGGAGTTTAGTGCTATCATTCTTGTCGTATTAGTTGTACTCGTCCTTGGATTATTACTCAGTTGTGCTTCATTTCCTGCCTTATTCGCTTTGGTCATTAGATTCTTTCTTTGTCTTTACTCTTAAGTATTGATTCCTGCTCATTTTGATGTAAGCCCTTGATTAGTTATTTTCTTGGTCGGGGACAGAGGCTAGGGTCAGGGATCGTAAGTGGGTTATTGGATCTTTTAGGTTGAGAGTGGGCTCTTGGAACATAGGGACTTCAATAAGGAAGTTCATAAGCTAGTGAAGATTCTCAAAAAGAGGAAGATTAGTGTAGCTAGTGCCTAGGAGACCAAATGGGTAGGTACTAAGGTGTTTGATGTGGGCAAGTATAACTTTTTATACTTAGTAGCCTTATGGAATACAAATAGAGCAGGATCCTTAATAGCTAAAGAGCTAAGAGAGCAAGTGTTAGAAGTTTGGAAGATCAACAACAGGATGATTACGATTAAGTTAGTCATTGGAGGGTGCACTTCGAACATCGTTTTTCCGTACACACCACATGCGGGCTTGGGGAAAGAGGACAAGAAGTGATTTGTACAAGGTAATGGAAGGTATACCGATCACTAAGAAGTTATTCATATGAGGAGATTTCAATGGACACATTGGGTCAACTTTACGGGGCTATGACAAGTGCATAGAGGTTTTGGTTTTGGGAACAGGAAAAATGAAAAGGCTCACTTCTAGATTTTGCAGGAGCCTTTGGGTTGGGGTAGCCAGTTTGAGCTTCTCAAATGAAGAGGAGAACTTGCTAAGTTCCATAACACAATGGGTAAGACTATGACAAAAACACTATTTTCTCCCTAAGAAAGATGATAAAGGTCTTTGTAAAGACTAGGTTATCCAGGCGAGACTCTTATGAACCAAAATAAGCTTCTAGTTTTGGTAATACATTTGGAGATCAGGAAGAAGATGAAGAAGATCTTTTGGGACTCTTTATCGAGGACTAGACATCTGGTGTGTGGAAAATTTATTATAGGGACTCATCATCGATAAACATTAATTGGGATTGATTGATACCATGTTAACTTAAGCTTTAGCCTTATCTCAAACCCAAAAAGATAGCTCAAAGGGAGGATTCCTCAAACCTATAACTAGACCACCTATCCTTTTTTACTCTAATGTGGGACTCTCCAACAATTATCGTATTATTCAATTGTAGCCACTATATAGAATGGTTTGTCATTGTTTCTCACTTCTGTCATTTCCTATTTCATACTACTTAGAACCATTATTTCTTGAGTCGGGGATCTATTGGAAATAGATTCTCTAACTCCAAGGTAGGGGTAGAGTCTCCGTACACTCTACCTTCCCAAGACTCTACTTTATGGGATTACAATGAGTATGTTGTTATTGTTGTTGAATCCAAAAGAATAAGAGATCGACGATGATCTCACACTTCGTATTGGTGTTTGAAGGACAAAAAAGAGGATCGCCTCTAGAGTCTTGTGTGATAAAAGTACTCCACCAAAACTTAAAGGCAAGTTCTATTGAGTGGTGGTTAGGCCGACTATTGTATGGGGCGGAGTGTTGATCAATTAAGAACTCACACGTCCAGAAGATGTGAAGTGCGGAAATGAAGATTTGTGGTCGATGCCTGGGCATATTAAGAGAGATAAGATTAGGATTTGATTGGCCTGTGTTGATAAGATGAGATAAAGGAGGCTAAAATGGTTAAGAAACGTGAAGAGGAAATGCACAAATACTCTATTTAGGAGGTGTGAAAGGTTGGCAATGGTGGGTTCATGGAGAGGTATACCAAAGAAGTATTAGAGAGAGGTTATTGGACATGACATGACACATCTTTAGCTTACCGAGGACATGACCTTTTATAGAAATTATGGAGATCACGGATTAGGATAGAATATTAGTAGGTAATTAAGTATTGTCTCGCTTTCCTGCAAAAGGCCTGGTGATAGTGTAGAGAAGTGTACTTGTTCTCCTCTCATTCTAGTAGTATTAGTATCTGTCTCATAGTTCCTTGGCCTATGACTTCTACCGCTGTCTGTTATTTCTGGTACCTCGATTGTCACATTATTTTGTTATTGCTACTCTTTCTTTTTTGAATGTTAAGTAATGCTTTCCCTATTTGAAATGTCTACTTTAATATTGTTTTCCCTTTTAAATTGCTTTAAAATATTTTACATGAGTAGGGGGTCTATCGGAAACAATATCTCTACCTTCTCAAGGTAGGGATTAGTTTTTCGTACACTCTACCCTCCCCAAACAACACTCATGGAACTACATTGGGTATGTTGTATAAAGAGAACAGATATAAGCAATTCAACTTGCCTATTTCACACATTATGTAATGAGATATCCCTAATAAATCATGAGTCCATGACTGTGGCAAACTTGAGCATTGTCAGGAAAGATATAATGGCAACATTTTCAGATTTCATCCTTTCTCGACGGTAACCACTAATTTTGTTTATCTATGTTTTCCTGCTCACTAAGGTACATCATTTGCAGACATTACAAAATGTTCAAGTTTGCTATGCCAACATTCACATTAGGAAATGTAACATAAGAAAGAAATACATATTCATATAACAGCAATCTAACTATGTAAATAGGAAGACATTCCAAAATTTATTACTCCGGCCTTTCTAATCATACAACAAGACAGTAGCCTCTCTTGACTAGCATATTGAACTAATTGTTTATAAGGAAAGCATCCAACAAGGACCTATAGATAAAAGGACATGCCAAAAGATATTACTTTAATCAAACGACATATTTAAAAAGGCACAAAGACAATTTGACTTGCATATTGAACTAACTGTTGCAAAGGAAGGCATAACCTCATTATTTACGTTTGAAATTGAACTCTTAGAGTATAGGATGTCCAAATTAAACATTACTAATATTCATGACATGTGCCAAAGATTTTCAGACTATATGTGTCGCGTAAATTAGGATGGAGAAGTAAAAATCTAAAAGTAAACCCACAAGGGTTGTAACTGCTTCAAAATAAAATCTACTCTCGTCATCATGTGAGTTTTGTTGAGCAAATAGATTAGCATATTAGTCAATCACATTTTAAAATATGTGTTTGCAGATATGATGAAGTACCTAGATTTGCATCGAGCATCTATATGCTGATATGTCCTGTCTTGAATGTTCCTTTTAACCTGAAAATAAACACAAATCATATCTCCATATCTACAGCCAAGCTAGAAGTATTCTGATAAGAAAATACATACATTTATGGAGAATATATTGAAAGATTCGATCTTTCTGGATGACCTATGTTAAATTACAAGATTGTGTTCACATTTTTTTCCCAGTATTGGACTATCATACAATCATCAAACTATAACCAGAATCCACGAACAGATCAAAGTATTCTATAGAAAATAACCTCCAATGGTGATAGTTCTAATACTAATGGTAGATTTTTGCCGAACAAAGTTGCACTAAGGGTAACAAATATCAACCAACAAGCTCCAAGCTAATACCCAGTAAATTGCAGTCCACTTGTAGTTTGTTAATGTTTAACCTTTTGTTTCTCTTTTTGACCAGTAAATATTGTTCCTAGCATAGACATTGTGCTGGAGACTATATAATACAACACTTACCTTTCTCTGAAAAGAAATTCTAATTTTAAGCAATTGAATTTTGAATACAGTCTGAATGTCAATTATCCAAAAAAAGTGAGCTTCATGATACATGGCTACATGCAACTACCACCAAGTGTTGTAGGCATAAAGGAATCAAGGAAACCAACCTGATCAAGAGTTCAGACAAGATGATGCTGAAACTTGTTGTGGAAGGTAGTAGGTCCAACCTGCACATTAAAGGATCTAAGAGAAACATTAAAACAATATAATATTAAATGCACAACATCAGAAAATACGAAGAGAGGGAAAAAGAAGATATGCCGAAAAGTTCTACACGGCAAGAAAAACTGGCCTTGCCATCGTATACTACAACCTCATCTTTGTTCTTGATTGCAAATGCTTCTTTGGACGACAACATATGTGGCAACTGATAAATCAACAAAGCTTTTCTATCATAAAAGGTGATGAAAATCTATATCAAAAGCATGCAGGATGGCTAATTGAAGCATCTATTACAGTATAGGTAGAAACATATATTGGAAAAAAATGGTATAGTAGAAGAGAAACTGAAACCAGAGAAGGTTTAGTAATATGCAAAGATTATGTCGAGCAAATCACTCTTTCCAGAGGAGAAATAACTTAGCATGAAAGATATATCACATTTGTAGTTTGATCTGTTATTCCATCTTTATCAAAGAATAGTGCTCCAGGAATGCAAGCAACCTGCTCAAGTCAAAGTTAGAAAAAAAGAATGAAAGTGATTGTCGAATAAAATTACCAAAAATGTGACTGAGAAAATGAAATATGTGAACATATTTACTAGCCAACAATCAGTGATTCAAGATAAAGAAGTGTCATCCAAATAGAATTTCATAGGATTCAGTACTATTTAACAGATGCCTTACATAATACAACCAGCACCACACACCCCAACCAAATAATTGGAAGAGAAAGAAAACATGTTCAAATGTATTGCTAAATAGAAATGAACAGAAAAGGAAAAGAGTTGTCTTTTTATAGGCATGAGTGGAGTGAACAAAAATTGCAACTTCAAATTTTAATATTTAGAACATCAAATGTAGTTTAGACTATTGTAGTAACGGCCATACTATCACCATATTATTCTTTACCAAGTATTCAAAAATATACAAGCAACCGAAACAACAGGTTCGTTGGTTGATATTGCTAGTGTTGAGAATGATGCTTGTGCCCCAACCGTCGAGGAAGTCATACAATGAGTAAAATAACCATTAACCTTGTTAGATTAGTAAGTTGGAGCTGCTTGCTAGTGATTTGAAATCCTCTGCAAGAATTAAGTGAATGATCAACTCTCTTGCCATCTTTCCAAGGAAAATGAAATTCAAAAATATACAAGCCAGAAAGTGGTGCTGCTGATAAAAAGTTTTCACATGACTAAGGGTGTGTTTGGTACGTTTTCCAATTTTCTCATGTTTGGGTGGGATAAAAGTTTTGAAAAATGTTTTCCAAATAAACTCATTTTCCTCAAAGTTAAGGAAAACATTTTCCAAAACTCTCATCAAACTTCAAATTACATTTCTTTTTGATAAACATCAATTTCTATAAAATATTTTCAATTTCAAAGTTTTATATTTTCACTCCGCCCTCTCCCCGACAATCCTTCCACCCCCCTCCAAAAAAATTGTTTTTAAAAAAGTATTTTCAATTGAAAATTTTTATTTTATCACCACGGACCCCCCCCCCCCCCAGGCATCCCCCCAACCAAAAAAAAGGAAATAGTATTCATTACCCTCCTAAACTTGAAGCTTTTTATTCAATGTACACCTAAACTTCATTTCGTTTTAATTATCCCCTCCCCCTGAACTCGTTTATTCATCCAACGTGTACACCTTTTTTGTCCGATCACTACAACCGTGTCTATACGCGCATGAAACCTAGATAAATATTTTGCCACTTAGATAAGTATAAGTCACCTAGATTAAAACTTCAGGGCCAATTTTCATACCTTCACAACGATTAAAACTTCTCGATGAAGCTTTCCTCTAAACCTCTCACCGATTCTAAAAGGTGTAATCGATGATAAATTTCAAAACTTTTGGCAAGTTTAATCGCTAGACTAAAGGGTAGATTTGGGTAAGTTGCATTTTTGGAGTAAAGGCTTTTTAGATTCCGTGAAGTGTTTGGTCGATTGGTCGATTGTTTTTCAATCTGGTCTGAAATTGTTACCAAGTAAGTGAATATACACTATATTTCGTGAAGTCTTGATGTGTTATTGGTTGTTTACTTTACTTTTCAATTCATATTTTGCCCTATTTTTCATTTAAGGTTTTAGCCTTGATTTGACTAGGGTTTTGCCATAGTTTCCGATTAGGGGTCTGATAGTTTTCAACTAGAATTTTCACTTAATGAATGTATTATTTTGAGTTGTTCACCTTATGCATGCATGAGTATTAAGGTTTTTGGTAATCAGTTTGAAAAATTAAGGCTCTTTAGTAAAATTAAGGCTTAAGTATTAGGGTTTCTGGTATTGTTTAATGGTGGGATATTTTATAATTCCCTTATGTATATTGTGTAGGCAGCCTATTGTATGCTGTTGAGTAATATGTCTACTAAGTACCAATTATTTTTTTTGTTGCTTTTGTTTTGGTGTTATTGTCTATGTTTTGGTTTTATTGCTTGCATTGTACAATATATTGATTGTTATTATGGTTATAGATTGACACTATGATTACTAAGTACCTCAATTTAAGGTTCAAATTAGGGGGTATCTTGGTGAGTGAGGTAGGTCCAGTATATATTGGGGGTAGGACTGAATATGTAGAGAATGTGAATGAAGATCATTTATCAACTCCTGAACTTGCAAATTATGCTAAGTCATTTGCGATTAGTAATTTAGCAAAAACATATGCAACTCCATCTCTAGGGGATGATTTGGTGATATCGAAAAATTACATGGACATTTGTAGCATGGAATTATTTATGCATGATTGGTACCTAAAATATATTTATGTGTGTGATGACACTATTATGGAGGATGTGGTTCCCAGTAAATGTCAAATTAGTAAATCTTTAAGTCAAGTAGTTGAGTCTTATAATGCACATGTGGAATCTTTAACTGCACAACCAAAATACTAGATCTAGGGTTAAGTTCCTCTTATGCGGTTATGCCTTTCAAGCGACTAAAAGACTTGAGAATGATGGGGTTTCAAGGGTCCAACAAGAAAGTGATGATTTTTATTCTTCAATAGACTGGACTAATACTGAAGAATAAGTTGAACAAACTATCCACCAATAAACTGAACATTCTATTCAAGAAGAAGTTGAGCCAAGTTCCCAAGAAAATGCAGAGTAAGACATAGACAATTATTCTGTCTGTTCTGGCCAGTCTATTGACTAGAGAAGTGATGTGCATGAGGAGTTGAGAATTTTTAAGGAGGTTGTGAGAAAGCTTAGAGAAAGTAGGAGGAGAAAGAAGAAGGAAAATCCGAAAGGTTTTTTAGGTGGAGTTGGACTTGATGAAGGGTACAAGGATATTAAAAAGGGAAAAATAATTTGAAGGATAAGCTAACAGAGGATGAGCCATACTATGAGAGTTCTGACTGTGATATGTTTCAAAGTGATGAAGAAGAGCCTTCTGATGATGAACTTGAAGGAGGGAGTTTAAGAGGGAGAAATAAGAGTAATAGGGTGATATATGATTATTTTTGTGTTGTTGTTATATGGCAGTGTGGTCTGGTATTTGAAAGTGTAAAACAATTTAGAGAAGCAATTACAATATATGTTATAAAAAAAGTATTTCAATTAGACAAGTATGTGAATGACAGTAGTGAAGTAAGAGTGAAGTGTAAAGTGGTTTTCCATGGTTGTTGTATGCAAGCAAGGAAGGGAGGAGTGAGAACTTTACTATCAAGACACACAACCCAGGGCAAAAATGTACCAGGACCACCAATAATATTTTATGTAATTCAATGTTCTTATGTAAGTATATGAGATATATGATTATTTCTCAACCTAGTATAAAAGGGTGGGAAATACAAGAATTATTGAGGAAAGATTGAATGATCATGTAGGCAAGACAGTTTGTTTAAAAATAATAAAAATTATTGTAAAGGAAATTATGGGGGATCATGTGGCAGAATTTACAAGAATCTTAGAGTATAGGGATATGTTACTCCAACCAAATCTTGGTAGAACTTGTGTTGTGAAGCTTAAAGATTCAGAATCAGAAAATGGGATGAAAGAATTTCACACTTTTTATATACGTTTCGATTCTATGAAAAAGTGTTTCCAATAAGGATGCAGAAGATGTATAGGGCTGGATGGGTGTTTTCTAAAAGGAATATGTAAGGGTCAAGTTTTTCTAGTTGTTGCTGGATGAAAACAACCAAATGTATCAAATAGCATGGGCAGTAATTGGTACTGAAAGCAAGTTGACATAGAAAATGGTTCATGACCATTCTGAAAGATGATCTTAATCTAGGGTATGGTTCCCTACTCACTATCATTAGTGATATGCAAAAGGTAATTGATTATCTTTCTTTTTTTTTATCTTTAATTTAATTTTATCAGATTTAATTGTATTGCCTTATTATTTTGCTTTGCAACTACAGGTAATAGCTATTGTAGATCAACTATTTCCAGAATGTGAGCACAGAATGTGTGCTAGACACATATTAGAAAATTGGTCACAAAACTTTAGAGGCATAGAGAGAAGGAAGAATATTTGGGCTTATTCTAGACTAACATTTGATGCACAATTTAAGTACAATATAAATGCCCTATCCAAGCTAGGAACAGGTAGTTTTGAATACCTTATCAAATACAACAAGGAGACATGGTTCAAAACTTTTCTCCAAACATTTTCAGAGTGTGATAGTATAGATAAAAACATGGCAGAGAGTTTCAGTTCTTGAATCTTGGGACCTAGAAAGAAGTCTATTGTAACTATGTTGGAAAAAATTAGAGATAAGGTGATGAATAGGGTGAGTAAGTAAAGAGCATTTGCTGAAACATGGACAAATGAAATATCTTTGATGGAAATTATGGTATTCAATATCAATGTAACAAGATCAATGCAGTGTAACATTGAATGGAATGCTGATATTTGATTTGAAGTGTTAGAAAGGGTATACAAGCATAATGTGAACTTGGGGAAACGAAATGTAGTTGCAGATCTTGGTAATTAAAAGGTATCCCATGTGCACATGGTATAACAACAATGAACCACTTGAACATGGATGCATCACAAGAAATTTCTGGCTGATATATAAAAGAGACATATCTGAAGAGATATTCTCATTTCATTGAACCAATCGTAAACATGGAAATGTAGCCTAAAAGCAGAAACTCACTAGTTTAACCACCTGAGGCAAGACAAATGCATGGTAGGCCACCAAAGAACAGAAAAAGAGAAATACGTGAAGTGAGAAAAGCTGGAAAGTTGTCAAGAATGGGGACAATAATGACATGTTCTATTTGCAAAGGACCAAATCATAACAAGAGGAATTGTCCAAAAAATCCTAAACCTAATTCTACACCCACACCCACCCAAGAGTTACATTCATACTGATTTGCTTTTATAAATTATGTTAGGTTACTTATTAATTTAATCTCTTATTGTATAATTTTTCCACTCACATTAGTCAATCACTGGGAAAGAAAGGGGTAGAGGTCACTATGAAAGAGGAAGCACCAGTAAGACTGATACAAGCAACAACAACATTGGTGCAAGAAGAGGTGCAGGAAGTGGTTATATGAAGAGGCCAAAAGTTGTTGGACAGGGTGTAGTTGTTGCTGATATTGGCTAGACGTGTATTAATGTAAGTGTCTTATAAAACTGTCAAAATTATATTTGCCTTTTAAATGTGAGTCCCAATAACTATGTAGTTAATATTGCAACAAGGATTGTCTAGCAGTAGGAGGGTTAATACAAGTATGGTGAGTTATGCTCATGTGACAGGTGATATTGGTTTTAAACCTAACAAGGGACTGAAGTGGAAAGACGAATAGGTCATGACTCAAAGATAACATCAAGTCTAAAGTGTTTTGCGTCATATTCAAATCAGATCAAAAGTTGTTGGCATTCAAACAAGGGCACAAGCCAAGATAAAATCACCCTCAAAGAAAAATTCTTAGTTGTGTGGTTGTAACAACCAATCTAAAATTAGTGACTATTTTTATTTTGGTGTTTGTATGGTTGTTCAAACAAACTTAAAATAGTGTATTTTGTGTTTTGGTGCTTGTGTAGTTGTTCAAACAAACTTAAAGTAGTGATTGATTTGTGTTTTGGTGCTTGTGTGGTTGTTCAACCAATCCTAAATTAGTGTCTGTTTTATGTTTTGGTGGTTAACTTAAGCTTTCATGTTTTTATTTCGTGTTATTATATTATGCCTATTACCTATTACATGTAATTTTAGTTTTATGAAAAAGGACAAGTCAATTGAGCATACACAAAGACATATATATAGGTTTAATAAGCAAAAATATACATCACTAGAACACCAACCCAAACTAGTCCACAAAACGAGAACTCTCAAACCAAACAATCTTGTGTTAATAACAATTGCATTCACAAAAAAAATTTCAACAACACACTAAATAAAAGAACAATATCACATTACATATCAAACTAATACCCAAAATCAGTTTCAACATTCATTTACACTTCAGCTGTTCTTCTTGTTTGTTGGTCTTCTTCAACAACCCAAAATTATAATATTCACCTGGGTCGGAAATTCAAGATCATACCACTCGAAAAACTTACAAGAATTCTGAAGAGGATTGCATTTTATAAAATCAAAGTTAAAAAAATAAAAAATTGCATAATGCGGAGTTGGCAAATAAAAGGCAAAAAAATTAGTAACAATACATACCCATAGTGTCTACAACCGAGAAATTTACATCCGGGATTGCCATTTGTCCATGAATTTTACAGAATTTGAGGAGCCCCACATAAACAAACAAGTCTCCTATTATAATTCATGAATTTAGCAATAACAATTAAAACAAAATAAGTGAGAAATAAATTTGAAATTTTAAAAGGGAGAACGGATAAAGAAGAATAAATATTTAAGAATAGAGAGATAAAAATCCTTAAAATAAGTCAAATATTAAAGAAAAACAGATTTTTTTACCTATATTACCGTTGTAGCTTTATGATATGGCAAAAAATCGCTCTCTCACGCGCCTTGTAGAGTGTGATTTTAGTTTCTACGCCAGGTGGACAGAAAAGGTGTACACGTTGGATGAATAAACCAGTTCAGGGGGTAATTAAAACGAATTAAAATTTAGGTGTACACCGAATAAAAAGCTTCAAGTATAGGGGAATGAATACTTTTGCCAAAAAAAAGAACAAAAAATAGAATCTGTTTTAAAAAGATTTTCAACTTCAAAATTTTAGTTTTTCACCCCTACTCTCGACCCCACCCACCCAATTCCCCCTCCCCATAAAAAAATATGTTCGCTTTTCAAAAAAAAGATTTCCTTCAAATTTTTATTTTTTCACACCTACCTCCCCCAACACCCACCCCACCCCACCTCCAAAATAAAATTTTTATTTTATTTTAAAAAAATATTTTTTACTTCAATTTTTTGTTATTTTACTC
>CM064968.1:5328848-5632848 GCA_032847665.1 Solanum chilense | reverse complement strand
TAAAAATGGAACCAATCCGTCTCGTGGGGAAAATCGTTCATTTTCAAATTCAAACGAGACCAAAGCAAGCAAAGATAGATTTAGTCGATTTTCATGTGTTATTACCCATGAAATTTTTTCTTAACCTAAGAATAGAAAAAAAAGAACTTGTTCGTCCCACGAGGAAAAAAGGTGCATTTTTAAGTTCGAACGAGTCTCAAAGAAGGCAAAGATAAATTTTACTTATTTTCGTGTGCTATAGCCCATAGATTTTTTAAATCCATAAATGCTGAAATAAAATGTCAAAATTTTTCTTGGACATCCGTTAAGACCTTAAAAATGGAACCAGTTCATCCTATGGGGAAAAATTATGCATTTTAAAGTTCAACGAGCTCATAGTAGGCAAAGAAAAAATTTACCGATTTTCATGTGTTATAGCTCATGTTTTTTTTTAAATCCAAAAATCCTGAAACAAAATGGAAAATTTTTCATGATCGCCCGTTAAGACCTTAGAAATTGAATCAATTCGTCCCGCCGGGAAAAATATTGCATTTTCAAGTTATAACGATCCCCAAAGCATAAAAAGTCAGATTTTACCGATTTTTTGGTGCTATAGCCTATAATTTTTTATGACCCCAAAATCTCAAAAAAAAAATGGCCAAAATTTTCGATTGACGTCCGTTAGAACCTTAGAAATGGAACTAGTTCATCCCTCGGGGAAAATTGTGCATTTTCAAGTTTTAAAAAAATGAATTCCAAAGTAAGACAAAAGTAGATTTTACCAATTTTCGTGTGCTATAGCTAATGAATATTTTTTGAATTAGAATTCTCGAAATAAATTTGCCGAAAATTTTCATGGACATCTGTTAAAACCTTAAAAATTGAACAAGTTCATTCCGCAAGAAATGGTGCATTTTAAAGTTAAACGAGCTCGAAAAGCAAGCAAAGATAAAATTTAACGATTTTCATATGCTATAGCCAATGGTTTTTTTTTATCCGGAAATTCTGAAATTAAATGATCGAAATTTTTCATGTACCTCCGTTAAGACCTTTGAAATGGAACCTTGTCCCGCAGGTAAAATTGTGCATATTTAAGTTCAAACGAGCCCCAAAATAGGTGATGGAAGATTTTATAAATTTTCGTGTGTTATAGCCTATTGATTTATTTTTATTCGGAAATCTAAAAACAAAATGGCAGAAAACTTTCATATTCTTCCGTTTAGACCTTAGAAATGGAACCAGTTCGTATTGAGGGGAAAAATTATTCATTTTTAAGTTAAAACGAGTCCAAAGCAAGCAAAGACAGATGTTACAATCCCAAAACAAAAATGGTCAAAAAGTTTTATGGACGTCCTTTAGGACCTTAGAAATGGAACTTGTTCGTCCCCCAAGGAAAAATTGTGCATTTTCAAGTTTAAACGAGTCTAAAAGCAAACAAAGGAAGATTTTATCAATTTTCTTGTGCTATTGCCCATAAAAAAAAATTTCCCGAAAATCTCAAAACAAAATGATTGAAATGTTCATTGACATCCGTTAAGACCTTAGAAAATAAACTAGTTCATCCTGTCGAAAAAAATGGCGCATTTTAAAGTTCCAACGAGCCCCAATCCAGTTAAATATAGATTTTAACAATTTTCGTGTTTTATATCCTAGTGATTTTATTTAATCCAAAAATCTCAAAAATCAAATAACCAAAATTTTTCATGGACATTCGTTAAGGCCTTAGAAAAATTATGCACTTTAAAATGCAAATTACTCACAAATAGGCAAAGACATATTTTACCGATTTTCGTGTGCTATAGCCATTGCCTTTTTTAATCCGGAAATTCCAAAATAAAGTGGTCAAAATTTTACATGGACGTCCGTTAATACCTTAGAAATTAAACTAATTTTTCCTGCGGGAAAAATGATACATTATCAAGTTCAAACGAGCTGTAAAGTAGCCAAGAAAATTATACCAATTTTCGTGTGCTACCATGACTTTTTTTTATCTGGAAATTTCAAAATAAAATGACAGAATTTTTTTATGTACGTCTTTTAATATCTTAGAAATGGAACCAGTTTTACTCGGAGGAAAATTAGTGCATATTCAAATTCGACGAGCCCCAAAGCAAACAAAGGTAGATTTTATCGATTTTCGTGTTCTATAGCCCAATGATTTTTTATCCCTAAATCTCAAAAAAATGACCGAAATTTCTCATGGACGTCCGTTAAACCTTAGAAATGGAACCAATTCATCGCCATGGACGTCTATTTAGACCCTAGAAATAGAACCTGTTCATCCCACAAGGAAAAATGCTGCATTTTAAAGTTCAAATGCGCCCCAAGGAAGGCAAAGACGGATTCTACAGAATTTTGTGTACTATATGGCTTGTGGACTTTTTTAATCCGAAAATCTCAAAAAGAATGACCAAAATTTTTCATGGACGTTCGTTTAGACCTTAGAAAAGGAACGAGTTCATCCCACAGAAAAAAGTGATGCATATTCAAGTTCAATCAAGCCTCCAAAGTAGGCAAAGATAAATTTTACCGATTTTTTGTGTGCTATAAGCCTTGAATCTTTTTAATCCGAAAATCTCAAAATAAAGTGACCTTAATGGACGTTCGTTTAGACCTTATAAATGGAACGAGTTCATCCCAAAGGAAAAAGTGATGCATTTTCAAGTTCAAACGAGCTCCAAAGTAGGCAAATATTGCTTTTACCGATTTTTGTGTGCTATAATCCTTGAATTTTTTTTAATCCCGAAATAAAATGATCAAAATTTTTCATTGACGTCTTCTGTTAAGACCTTAGGAATAGATCAAATTCATCTCTCAGGAAAAATGGTTCATCTTCAAGTTCAAACGAGCCCAAAAGCAGGCAAAGACAAATTTATCAATTTTTGTGTGCTATTGTTCATGAATTTTTTTTATTCGAAAATCCTGAAAAAATGGCCAAAATTTTACATGCACAATCGCTTAGACCTTAGAAATGTAACCATTTCATCTTGTGAGGAAAAATGATGAATTTTTAAGTGCAAACGAGCCCCGAACCAATAAAGGTTGATTTTTTTTATCGATTTACGTGTTCTATATAACCCATGGATTTTTTTATTCAAAAATTCCAAAATAAAATGACCAAATTTTTTCATGGACCTCCGTTAAGACCTTGGAAATTTAACCAGTTCGTCCTGCGTGGAAAAATGGTTTATTTTCAAGTTCAAACAAGCCAAAAATAGGCAACGACAGATTTAATTGATTTTCTTGTGCTAATGTCCATGGATATCTTTATCCGAAAATATAGAAACAAAATTGCCAAAAATTTTAATGGACGTCCGTTAAGACTTTAGAAATAGGACAAGTTCGTTTCGCGAGAAAAAATAATGGTGCATTTTAAAGTAAAAACGAGCCTTAAAATAGGTAAAGGCAAATTTTATTAATTTTCGTGCGCTAGATACCATCAATTTTTTTATCCGAAAATCCCAAACAAAGCACCTAAATTTTTTATGGACGTCTGTGAAGACCTTAAAAATGGAACCAGTTATTTGAGCGAGGAAAAATGGTGAATTTCAATTTCAAACTAGCCCCAAAGCAGGCAAGACAGATTTTTTCCGATTTTCGTATTCTAGAGCCCATAGATTTTTTTAATCCAAAAATTCACAAAAAAAATTGTCAAATTTTTTTATGGATTTTTGTTAAGACCTTAGAAATGAACCAGTTCTCACTGTGGGAAAAATGGTGTATTTTCAATTTCAAACGAGATTCAAAGCATGCTAAGATAAATTTTATCAATTTTTTTTGTGCTATAGCCCCTGAATTTGATTCGGAAGTCATGAAACAAAATGATCAAAAATTTTCATGGACGTCTATTAAGACCTTAGAAATGGAACCTGTTATCTTGCGGGAAAAAATGGTGCATTTTCAAGTTCAAACGAGCCCAAAGCAGGACAAATTTTGTCGATTTTCTTTTGCTATAGCCAATGAATGTTTTTTTATTTGGAAATCCCGAAAAAGAATGACCAAAATTTTTCATGGAGATCTGTTAAGATTTGAGAAATGGAACAAATTCAACCTGCGTGGAAAAATGGTGCATTTCAAGTTCAAACGATCCCTTAAGCAGGCAAGGAAAATTTTATCGATTTTAGTGTGCTATTACCCTGGATTTTTTTTCAAGAAATTCCTAAACAAAATTGACAAAAATTTTCATGGATGCCTATTAAACCTTAGAAATTGAACAAGTTCGTCTTGCGGGAAAAAACAATGCATTTTCAAGTTTAATCGAGCCCAAAGCAGACAAATGCAAATTTTATTGATTTTCATGTGCTATATAGCTCATGAATTTTTTTTATTTGAAAATGCTGAAACAAAATTGCCATACATTTCATGGACATCCCCGCGAATAACTTAGAAATGGAACAAATTTGTGCCGAGAGGAAAAATGGTGTATTTTTAAGTTCAAACGAGCCCCACATATTTTACCAATTTTCGATTGCTATAATGCATGAATTTTTTATCCAAAAATCTCAAAAATAAAATGGCTGGTATCTTTCATGAACATCCTTTAAGACCTTATAAATGGAACCAGTTCGTCCCTTGGGGAAAATGGTGTATTTTTAAGTTCAAACGAGCCATTAAGTAGGCAGAAAGATTTTACCAATTTTTGTGTGCTATAATCCATGACTTTTTAGGTCCAAAATCTTGAAATAAAATAGCCGAATTTTTTATGGACATCCATTAAAACCTTATAAATGGAACTAGTTTGTACCGCCGTAAAAAATGGTTCATTTTGAAGTTCAAACGATCCCCAAATAAGGCAAAGTTAGGTTTTAGCGATTTTACGTGTGCTATAGCCCATAGATTTTTTTGATGTAGAAATAACAAAACAAAATGACCAAAATGTTTCATGGATTTTCATTAAGACGTTAGAAATGTAACTAGTTTGTCCCGCAGGGAAAAATGGTGCATTTTCAAGCTTCAAAGCAGGCAAAAACAAATTTTATCATTTTTCGTTCGCTATAGTCCATGTATTTTCTTTTATCAGGAAATTCCAAAATAAAATGACCGAAATTTTCATGGACGTCTGTTAAGACCTTAGAAATGGAACCAGTTCGTCATGCGAGAAAAAAATTATGCATTTTCAAGTTCAACGAGCCCCAAAGCATACAAAGATAGATTTTACCAATTTTCTTTTTCTATTGTCCTTGAAATTTTTTTAATCTTGAAATCTCAAAACTGAATGACCGAAACTTTTCATGCACGTCCGTTATGATCTTAGAAATGAAACCACTTCGTACTATAAGAAAAAATGGTCCATTTTCAAGTTCAAACGAGCCCTAGCAGGCAAATGCAGATTTTACCGATTTTAATGTGGTATTCCCCATGGTTTATTTTGATCTAGAAATACCGATATAGAATGACCAAGAATTCTAATGGACGTCCTTTAAGACCTTAGAAATAAAAACAGTTCATCCTGAGGGGAAAAATGGTGCATTTTCAAGTTCAAACGAGCCAAAACAAACAAAGATAAATTTTACGAATTTTCGCGTGCTATAACCCATGAATTTTTTATCCGGAAATCCCAAAAATGAATGGATGAAATTTTTATGGACGTCCGTTTAGACGTTAGAAATGGAAATAGTCTGTCTCGCGGGAAAATAATGCGTTTTCAAGTTCAAACGAGCCCCAAAGCAGGTAAAGATAGGTTTTGCCGAGTTTTGTGTGCTATAACCCATGAATTTTTTTAATCTAGAAATTCAAAAATAGAATGACCAAAATTTTTCATGGACTTTCGTTAAGAGCATAGAAATGGAACCAGTTCGTCCCGCATTGAAAAATGGTGCATTCTAAAGTGCAAACGAGCCCAAAGTAGGAAAATGCACATTTTACTGATTTTCTGTGCTATAGCTCATGAATTTTTTAATCTTGAAATTCCAAAATAAAATGACCAAAATTTTAAATGGACGCCTGTTAAGACCTTAAAAATGGAACAAGTTTGTCCCGCGGGATAAAATGGTGCATTTTTAAGTTCAAACGAGCTCCAAACTAACAATGGCAGATTTTACCAATTTTCATGTGTTATAGCTCATGCATATTTTTTTATCCTGAATTCTTAAACAAAATGGATGAAATTTATCATGGACGTCCGTTAAGACATTAGAAATAGAAACAGTTAATCCCGTGGGAAAAAGTGGTGCAGTTTAAAGTTCAAATGAGCCCAAAAGCTAACAAAGGCAGATTTTACCGATTTACATGTTCTAAAGTCCATGAATTTTTTTTTAATTCGGAAATTACGAAATAAATTGGCCAAAATTTTTCATGTAGATCTTTTAAAACATTAGAAATGGAACCAGTTCGTTCCGTGGGAAAAATGATATTTTCTTAAGTTCAATGGAGCCCCAAAGCAGGCAAAGGTATATTATACTGATTTTCGTGTACTATAGTCCATAAATTTTAATTGATCCAGAAATTCCAAAATAAAATAACTGATATTTTTCATTAACGTCCGTTAAAACCTTAAAAATGGAAACAGTTTGTCCCGCGGAGAAAAATGGTGCATTTTCAAATTCAAACGAGTCCCAAAGCAAGCTAAAACAAATTTTTCAAATTTTCATGTTCATAGATTTTTTTTTGATCCGGAAATCCAATACAAAATTGTTGAAATTTTTCGTAGACAATTGTTAAGACTTAAGAAATGAAACAAATTCGTTCCGAGGGGAAAAAGATGCATTTTCAAGTTCAAATGAGCCCCAAAAAAGGCAAAGATAGATTTTTATCATTTTCATGATCTATAACCCATAAAAAATTTTATCTGAAAATCCCAAAACAAAAATGCTAGAAATTTCACAGATGTCAATGAAGATCATAGAAATGGAATCAGTTCATCCCGCAGGAAAAAATGGTGTATTTTCATGTTCTAACGAACCCCAAAGTAGGCTAAGTTAGATTTTACAGATTTACGTTTGCTATAGGCAAACTTTTTTATCCGGAAATCCAAAACAGAATGGCCGAAATTTGTCATGGATGTCTGTTAAAATTTAGAAATAAACAAGTTAATCCCGCGTGAAAAAATTGTGAATTTATAAGTTCAAACAAGTCTCAAAGCAGACAAAGGTAGATTTTACTAATTTTTGTGTGCTATAGCCCATGAATTTTTTTAATCCAGAAATCCCAAAATAAATTGGCCATAATTTTTCATGCACGTCCATTAGAACCTTAGAAATGGAACCAGTTCGTCCCGTGGGAAAAATGAAGCATTTTCAAATTCAAACAAGCCTCAAAGAGGGCAAAGGCATATTTTATTGATTTTCGTGTTTTATAGCCCATGAATATTTTTAATCCTGAAATACCGATATAAATTAGCAAAAAAATTTCATGGACATCCTTTAAGACCTTAGAAATGGAACCAGTTCGTCCCGTGAGGAATAATAGTGCATTTTCAAGTTCAATAGATCTCTAAAGCAGGCAAAGACAAAGATAATCGATTTTTGTGTGCTATGCCCATTGATTTTATTTGATCCAAAAATCCCAAAAGAAAGTGGCTGAACTTTTACATGAACGTCCGTAAGATCTTAGAAATGGAACCAATTCGTCCCATGGGAAAAATGGTGTATGTTCAAGTTCAAACAAGCCCAAAGTAGGCACATGAAAATGGGTAAAATAGGGGGTTTGTGTGCTCCGGTGTTCGTTTGACCTTCAAAATGATCCGTTTTGGCAGAAAGGAACAACTGGCTTCATAGATTACGTCTTAACAAATTTCCAAAAAAAAATTGAGCAAAAAAGACGTCAAAATTTTGGATCACCAAAAATCCATGGACATATGGGTTTACCTTCTTCGGGGCTCATTTGACATTGAAATTTGCCGTTTTGGTCGTTAGTGACAACGTGCTCCATAGATTATGTCTTAATGGACGTCCATGAAAAAATTGAGCAAAACAGATGTCATAACTCTGGATCACCAAAAATCCAAGGACTAGAGTATATGAAAATTGACAAAATGTGGGTTTACCTTCCTAGGGGCTTGTTTGACCTTTAAAATGAGTTGTTTTGGTTGTCTAGGACAACAAGCTCCATTGCTGACGTCTTAAAGGTCGTCCAAAATAAATTTGGCAAAAAGAATGACAGAATTCTGGATCACCAAAAAAGATTGTAGACGATAACAAACGAAATCGGCAAAATGAGGGTTTACCTGCTCCGTGGCTCATTTGACCTTCAAAATGAGACGTTTTGGTAGTCATGGAGAACTTGATCAATTGATAACATCTTTACTATGTCTATAGAAAATTTGGGCAAAAAAGATGTCGAAATTCCTGATCAGCGATAATCCATGAATTATTATGCACGAAAACTGACAAAATGGGGTTTACTTGCTTCGGGTCTAGTTTAACCTTTAAAATGGACTATTTTGGTTGTCAGGGCCAACTAGCTCCATAGATAACGTCTTAACAGAGTTCAAAAAAAATTGAGCAAAAAAGATATCAAAGTTTTGATCACTCAAAAAATCTATGGACTATAGCACACAAAAATCGGTAAAATAGAGAGTTTAATTTCTACAGGACTCGTTTAACCTTCAAAATGTTTGATCGTCAGGGCAACCTTACTCCTTAGCTATCGTCCTAACAGACTTTCACAAAATAAATGGGCAAAAAAGATGTCAGAGTTATGGATCACCAAAAAAAGATCGTGGACTATAGCAAACGAAAATGAGCAAAATTAGGGGGTTAACTACTTCGGGGCTCATTTGAACTTTAAAATGGTTCATTTTGACCGTCATAACAAACTAGCTCCATTAATAATGTCTTAACGGATGTCCATTAAATAAAATAGGGCAAAAAAGACATGAAATTCCGGATCACCAAATATCCATAGTGTATTGTACACAAAAATCATCAAATTAATGTTTACCTGCTTCAACGACCGTTTAACCTTGAAAATGGGCCGTTTTGGTCGTTAGGGAAAACTAACTCGATAGCTAACGTCTTAACAGATGTGCACAAAAATTTGAGCAAAAAGTTCATCGCGATTTTGGATTACCAAAAATTCATGGACTCTAGCACACGAAAATAAGCAAAACAGGGGGTTTACCGGCTCCAAGGCTCGTTTGGCCTTCAAAAATGGGTCGTTTTGACCGTCAAGGACAACTGACTCCATAGCTAAAATATTAACGGACGTCAACAAAAAAATTGGGTAAAAAATACTTAGGAATTTTGGATCACCAGAAATATTGTACACTGGCAAATAGAAATCGACAAATTGAGGGGTGTACCTACTCTGGGCTCATTTGACTTTTAATATGGGTCGTTTTGGCCGTCAGGGCCAAGTTTCTCCATGGATGACATCTTAACGGAAGTCCACCAAAAACTTGGACAAAAAAAGCGTCGAAATTATGGATCTCAAATAATCTATGGACTATAGTATAAAAAATCAGCAAAATGGGGTGTACCTGCTTCGGGGTTCGTTTGACCGTGAAATTGGATCATTTTGGCCATCAATGTAACCTTGATCTATAGTTAACGTCTTAACTGACATCAACGAAAAATTTGAGAAAAAAAGATGTCGAAATTCTTGATCATTAAAAATCCATGGATTATATCACAAGAAAATTGGCAAAAAGGGGATTTACCTGCTCTGGGCCTTGATTGAACGTCAGAACGGATCGTTTTGACCGTCATGGCCAACTGGATCCTTAAAAACGTCTTAACAAACGTCCAGAAAAAATTTCACAAAAAGAATATCGGAATTTCAAATAACCAAAAATCCATGGACTCTATCAGTACATGAAAATTAGCAAAATGAGATTTACTTGATTCGAGAAAATGCGACGTTTTGACCATCAGGGCGACCTGGATCCATAGGTAGCGTCTTAACAAACGTCCACGAAAAATCATAGCGAAAAAGACATCAGAATTTTGAATCACTAAAAATCTATAAACTATAGCATACAAAAATCGATAAAATGGGGGATTTACCTGCTACAAGGCTTGTTTGACGTTCAAAATAGGTCTATTTTGCCGTCAAGGCCAACTGGATCCATAGATATAGTCTTAACAAACGTCCACAAAAATTTCTGGCAAAATGACATCGGAATTCTGGATCACCAAAAACAATCGTGGACTAAAGAAAATGAAAATCAGCAAAATGAGGGGTTTACCTGCTTCGTGGATCGTTTGATCTTGAAATTGGATCGTTTTAGACGTCAGGGGCAACTAGGTCCATAGCTAACGTCTTAACGGATGTCCATAAAATATAAGAAAAAAAGATGTTAGAATTCTGGATAACAAGAATTCATGTACTATAGCACACGACTATTGACAAAATTAGGGATTTACCTGCTTTGGGGCTCATTTGACCTTCATAATGGGTCGTTTTGGCCGTTAAGTGCAACTAGCTCCATAGATAACGTCTTAATGGACATCCACAAAAAAATTGGGTAGATAAAATATTCGAAATTCTAGATCACCAAAAAAGATCGTGTACTATAGCAAACAAAAATCGGCAAAATTAAGGGTTAACATGCTCTAGTGCTCGTACAACCATAAAATAGGACATTTTAGCTGTCAGGACCAACTGACTCTGAATATAACGTCGAAACGGATGTCCACAAAAAATTTGGGCAAAACAGACGTCACAATTCTGGATAACCAAAAATCCATAGGCAAAATGAGATTTAACTATTTCGGGGCTCATTTGACCTTGAAAATGGGTCGTTTTTAATATCAAGGCCAATTGCCTTCATAGTTTACGTCATAACAGATGCCGAAAAAAAATTGAGCCAAAAAGACGTTGAAATTCTAGATCACTTAAAATCCATGGACTAACATGGGAAAAATGGCAAAATGGGGGGTTTACATGCTTCGAGGCTCGTTTGATCTTCAAATGGGTCATTTTGGCCGTCAAGGATACTTAGATCCATATCTAACGTCTTAATAGACATTCACAAAAATATCTGGCATCAAAGATCTCAAAATTCCGGGTCAACAAAAAAGAATGTGGACTATAGCAAACTAAAATCGGCAAATGATGGGTTTACCTGCACTGGGGCTCGTTTGACCTTCAAACTGAATCGTTTTGACCATCAGGGCCAATTGATTCCATTGATAAAGTCTTAATGGACATCCACAAAAAATTAGTCAAAAAAACGAAGGAATTCTTGATCACCAAAAATTCATGGACTATAGTACATGAAAATTATCAAAATGGGGTTTACCAACTTTTGAGGCTCATTTGACCTTGAAAATGGACCGTTTTGGACGTTAGGGACAACTGACCCAATATCTAACATGTTAGCAGACATCCATGAAAAATTTAGCCAAAAATATGTCCACCAAAAATTTATGGGCTATAGCACACGAAAATCAACAAAATGAGGGGTTTACCTATTCTAGGCTTGTTTGCCCTTCAAAATGGGAAATTTTGGCTGTCAGGGACAACTTGCTTCATATATAACGTCTTAAGGGACGTCCAAAAAAGATTGTCAAAAAAGACGTCAAATTTCCAAATCACCAAAAATTCATGAACTGCAGTACACAAAAATTGGCAAAATGGGGTTTACCTGCTTTGGTACTTGTTTGACGTTGAAAATAGGTTGTTTTGGCGGTAAGTGCCAATTAGCTCCATAGCTAACATCCTAACGGGTGTCCAAGTAAAAATTTGAGCAAAAAAGACGTAAAAATTTTGGATCAGAAAAAATTCAAGGACTATAGCACACAAAATTCGGCAAAATGAGGGGTTTACCTTCTTCGGTGCTCATTTGACCTTCAAAATGGACCGTTTTGGCCGTCAAGCCAACTAGATCCATAAATGATGTCTTAACGGACGTCCACAAAAAAATAAAGCAAAAAAGATGTCAAAATGTTGGATTACCAAAAAGATCATGAACTATAGCAAATGAAAATTGGCAAAATAAGGGGTTTACCTACATTGAGACTCGTTTGACCTTCTAATGGGCCATTTTGGCCATAAGAGAAAATTGACTCCAAATCCTATGTCTTAACGGACGTTCACAAAAACTTTGGACAAAAAAGACGTCAGAATTTCAGATCACCAAAAATCTATGGACTATAGTACTCAGAAATTAGTAAAAGAGGGTTTACCTTCTTCAGGGCTTGTTTGACCTTGAAAATGGGTTGTTTTGGTATTCAGAGCCAACTAGCTCCATAGCTAATGTTAGAGGTGTACAAATCGAACCGATGAACCAAATCAAACCGAAAAAATGGACTTGTGTTAAAGATCGTGGACTATAGCAAACTAAAATTGGTAAAATGAGGGGTTTACCATCTTTGTGGCTCGTTTGACCCTCAAAATGAGCCGTTTTGGTCATCTGGCCCAACTGACTCCGTAGATAACGTCTTAACGGACATGCACAAACAAGTTGGGCAAAAATGACATCGAAATTTTGGGTCACCAAAAAACATGGGCTAAAGTACACAAAAATCGAAAAAATTGTTCATTTTGGCTGTCAGGGACAACTTGCTTCATATATAACGTCTTAAGGGACGTCCAAAAAAGATTGTCAAAAAAGACGTCAAATTTCCAAATCACCAAAAATTCATGAACTGCAGTACACAAAAATTGGCAAAATGGGGTTTACCTGCTTTGGTACTTGTTTGACGTTGAAAATAGGTTGTTTTGGCGGTAAGTGCCAATTAGCTCCATAGCTAACATCCTAACGGGTGTCCAAGTAAAAATTTGAGCAAAAAAGACGTAAAAATTTTGGATCAGAAAAAATTCAAGGACTATAGCACACAAAATTCGGCAAAATGAGGGGTTTACCTTCTCCGGTGCTCATTTGACCTTCAAAATGGACCGTTTTGGCCGTCAAGCCAACTAGATCCATAAATGATGTCTTAACGGACGTCCACAAAAAAATAAAGCAAAAAAGATGTCAAAATGTTGGATTACCAAAAAGATCATGAACTATAGCAAATGAAAATTGGCAAAATAAGGGGTTTACCTACATTGAGACTCGTTTGACCTTCTAATGGGCCATTTTGGCCATAAGAGAAAATTGACTCCAAATCCTATGTCTTAACGGACGTTCACAAAAACTTTGGACAAAAAAGACGTCAGAATTTCAGATCACCAAAAATCTATGGACTATAGTACTCAAAAATTAGTAAAAGAGGGTTTACCTTCTTCAGGGCTTGTTTGACCTTGAAAATGGGTTGTTTTGGTATTCAGAGCCAACTAGCTCCATAGCTAATGTTAGAGGTGTACAAATCGAACCGATAAACCAAATCAAACCGAAAAAATGGACTTGTGTTAAAGATCGTGGACTATAGCAAACTAAAATTGGTAAAATGAGGGGTTTACCATCTTTGTGGCTCGTTTGACCCTCAAAATGAGCCGTTTTGGTCATCTGGCCCAACTGACTCCGTAGATAACGTCTTAACGGACATGCACAAACAAATTGGGCAAAAATGACATCAAAATTTTGGGTCACCAAAAAACATGGGCTAAAGTACACAAAAATCGAAAAAATTGTTCATTTTGGTTGTTAGGGACAACTGCCTCCATAACCAACGTCTTAACAGACGTCCAAGAAAATTGAGCAAAAAAAAAACGTCGGAATTCTGGATCACCAAAAATATGTGGACTATAACACATGAAAATTGGTAAAATGAAGGGTTTACCTGCTCGGTGGTTCGTTTGACCTTCGAAATGGGTTGTTTTGGCTATCAGTGGCAACTAGTTCAGTAACTATGTATAAAGGACGTCCACAAAAATTAGGGCAAAAAATTTGGAATTCTGGATCATTAAAAAGATCGTGGACCATAGCAAATGAAAATCAGTAAAATGAGGGGTTACCTGCTCCAACACTCGTTTGACCTATAAAATGAGTTGTTTTTGCCGTCAGGGCCAACTGTCTCCATAGATAATGCTTTAACGAACGTCCACAAAATATTTGGGCAAAAAATACTTCAAAATCTAGATCACCAAAAAAGATCATGGACCATAGCAAACGAAAATCAGCAAAATAAGGGGTTTAACTGCTCCAGGCTCGTTTAACCTTCAAAATGGGTCATTTTGGCCGTCAGGGCCAACTGACTCATAGATAATATCTTAACAGATGTCCACAAAAATTAGGCAAAAAGTCGTTAGAATTCTTGATCACCAAAAATCCATGGACTATAGTACACAAAAATTGATAAAATAGAGTTTTACCTGATTTAGGGCTCGTTTGACATTGAAAATGGGAAGTTTTTGGCCGTTAGGGCCAACTGGATCCATAGCTAATGTGTTAACGGACGTCCACACAAAACTTGAGCAAAAAAGACGTCGAAATTCTGGATCACCAAAAATGTATGGACTATATAGCACACGAAAATCAATAAAATGGGGGTTTACCTCCTTCGGGGCTTGTTTGACTCTCATAGGGAGCCGTTTTGATCGTCAGAGTCATTTGAATCCATAGGTAATGTCTTAATGGACACATCCACAAAACATTTGGGCAAAAAATACATCGAAATTCTTGATCACCAAAAAAGATCGTGGACTATAGCAAACGAAATTTGGCAAAAATAAGGGGTTTACCTGCTCCAAAACTCGTTTTTCCTTCAAAATGGATTATTTTGACCGTCAGGGCACACTGTCTTCATATATAACGCATAACGGACATGCACAAAAAAATTTGGTAAAAAAGACGTCGAAATTCTGAATCACCAAAAATCTATGAACTATAGCACACCAAAATTGGAAAAATGGGGGGGGGGGGGTTTACCTGCTTTGGTCTTGTTTGTCCTTCAAAATGTGGTTTTTTTGGCCTTTAGGACCGACAATCTCCATAGCCAACGTCTTAACGGACGTCCACAGAAAATTTGGGCAAAAAAGACATCGTAATTCTGGATCAACAAAAAAGATTGTGGACTATAGCAAATGAAAATAAAAAAAAAGAGGGGTTTACCTGCTCTGAGGCTCGTTTGACCTTCAAAATGTGGCCTTTTTAGCCATCAGGGCACACTGGTTGTCACGACCCGAGAGCAACTCTTAACACGGAGTATTTGACCTCGAAGAGTTCTTATACAAGCCCTTAGCATATCATGAACATTAAAGCATATGAAAATAGCAGAAAATTTAAAACTTTTCTTTAACAATCTAAGTCTCTTATAAATGAAAGAGTATCTATGACACTATGTCTCAAACCATCTATAACATAGAATTTCATTAGACTTAAATCTCTTTAATACAACTTAGAGAACGACCCATACAAAAGTGTAAAGACATAAAATGAAGACATAACCAGACAAGGTAGGTTAATCCTCGAACTATGAGGACTCCCTAAGTCTTCATCTACGATCTCTTTAGAAACCTATCTTCCAAGTATAAGACACCACATCTCCAAACCCCACACTTTGTAGAAAATGTAGAAAGAAGGGGTTAGCACGAAAACATACTAAGTATGGAAGCCATGCATAAAACATGCTTAAAAGGGACATTTAGTTGAAACCATGATTTATGCACATTTGAAAATCATCTTGAAAGAGTTGGAGAATCACAAGTCATAAGAAACTCACATATAGTTCATCAAAGCACATATGATAATAACATCACCATAATCATAGTCTCTAAACATAGTATGAATACAATATCACTCATTCAAGATATAATACTCATGCATAGTCAATTATTAAGATCATTACATAATAATAGAATCCACATAAGTAACCCTTGGTTGAACTTGTTCCATGTGTAGATAAAGTCCCATAACCCTATCTACACTAAGTACTACTTTAGGATCACCATACTCATAGTTATCATACATTTGTCTATTCCATAGTTCATACACATAGAGAGAAGTCATTCATAAACATTAGCTCATATCAAGGAAAGTCAATCATAAGGCTAATTCAATGGAAGCATGCATTACTCATAATCTTTATAATAAAATGGAACTACACCATGGATACTTTAGAAGTCTACTTTTTCTATGTATGAGTGGCATCCCATAATACCCCTCATACCAAGTAGATCTCCTAGAGGAGTCATCAATTACGGTTCATTCCATACATTCATGTCATATATCTTAGTCATATTTCATAGTTAACTATCATAAGTAAACCACTCTCACAATCCCTTCACAAGTTCACTTGTGCAACGTACATATGAAGTCTCATATCCCCACATATACTAAAAAAAAACCATCAAGAAGTCATAAGCATAGTCACATACTTCATTAGTCATCATAATAAGTAAAACCAACCATAACATCATTCATGAGTAACCATGCATGAAGAACTCACACCAAAACCTCTCTTAAGACCCACTTGTGCAATGCATAGGTAACGTCCCATACCATCACCTACACTAAGTAGTATCCCTCAAGAAGCCTAGTTAGAATTCATGTTCTTATCTTCATTCATATTTTAAGCATTTGGGAAACTATTCCATAACCGACATAGACCATGTGAGCTATATGAAATTCGGTGACTATCTCTCACCGAAAAAAAAAGTGTCCTACTTGCCAAGGTAGGGCATACATTCATGATAGCGTTTAGGTGGATCCACTAGCTACAACCTATGTGGGCGCATAGTTATGGGATAGGGAGAGTTCTAGAAACCTTATACTTATTGAAGTGTGGGTATCCATATCATGAGACCATTGGGGGAACCTCCCTTCCTTTGTGAAGAAAACCTTCTCATTTTCATATCCATTAGGTGCTAAGCACAATCCCCCCCCCTTTTATGTAGTCAATAGTCTTTACTTTAGCAATGGTTCATAAAGAATACCTTGTGGACTTAATCCCTCATATATCATTTAGCTCAAGGGTTTCAAGATGAGAATGGCCTTTAATCATAGAACCAACATCATGTGAGATTGTATCTTTCATCTCATAGTCATATTGTGTTCATGAGAATTACCTTCAACTCAACATAACTACACATCTATAATCATTTCATAACATTCATGTTCATATCATAGTCATATCTTCATGATCATGTACATTTCATGCATAATAGTATGTAAAGATGTGTATGAGAACTAGCCTTTCAATTGACACCATAGACACATCACATTTATGTGTATGCAAGTGTATGTGTGTGCATAATTGTCCTCAATCATCATAGAAACTTCCCTTCAAAAGGGATCACAACATGTACATCATATCCAACCTCATGCACAATTCACATATATTGCATTTAAGGATCTTAGACAATGTAGATCAACATATCTAATATTCATTGCAATAGACATGAATACATTCATCATTCAAGTAGGTCATTCATGGCATGTATAGAATCACACACTCATATAAGGTTTATGCATCAAAAGTAAACACCTCCACCATAAGTGGATGAAACCATTCATATATAGAAAGTTCAACATATCATACCTTCATAGATTTCCCTTTAAAGCCAAGAGTCAAGATAAAGTATATCATCTTAGACTAGGCACTTTAGATAGAAGAACATCATAAACCAACAACATAACTAATATGATCATAATCAAGTTAGTCTAGGTCCACAAGATTCATCATAATCAATTCATGTCTAGGTGATCTAATTCTAAGGTCATCCATCAAGACCTAACCCTAACCCTTAGTAATAGAGCATGAGATAAATTAACTTCATAGTAAAATCACCTAATCAATTTAGAGAATCTAGATTATCAATCTATAACTATCAATCAATCCAGACAAGGCTTACAATTGAGAAAGAAGGGGAAGAACATGGGTCTTTTGGGATTTTATTCAAAAAAATATTAATACACCATGAATTCACCCATAATTGAACATATTTTATCATAAACAATAATAATTTATCAATTAAAACGTTTTTAGAAGCTGACCCATGCTTTGGATGAAAACCTAGAATTTGGGGAAATTTGAAATCATAGTTGAAGGGACTTCTTGGTGATAGCTAACCACGAATAAAGAGTTCTCATACCTAAGAGTAGAATTCCATGAAAATCCTTTGAGAAAACTTCCATATTCAAGCGTTACTTGATCTTCGTCTAGGTCTTAAATGGAGGTTTTCTAGAAAGAGTTCTGGAGAAACTTTGGGGTTTTTAGGTGGGTTAGTCAGTATGATTAGTTTCTGGTTTATTAAGCTTATAAAGGTGGTGAAATAACCTATTAAACGACCTATAATAACCCTCATTAATAGCTAACCCAACCCGTAAGTTCTAACTTAAAACGAATAATCTGAAAACTGGCAGTACTTAAATTTGTCCATCTGTGGACCGAAGTTTGAACTATTGTCCGTAGTTTGTTCTCGTAGTTTAGGATTGACAGTGATTCACTATTTCGGGCATAACTTTTTACTCCGAGATCGGAATTAGGTAAACTAAGTGCCGTTGGAAAGAGAATTCAAATATATCTAATTAGATAGGTAATGTACCACCTAATCCATTTTGAGATAATAGATATGACCCTTTGAAGTTTACCACCTAATTTGTTAAGACTAAATCACTAAAAACCGCTTTTAGGGGATTTGTTTTGGGGACTGTTTTAAAGGCTTAGATTAGGGTCTTGCTAGCATATAAGGTGATTAATCAACTAAGTAACCAACCCCAGTGAGTTCTTAATTAATTTACCAACTTGATTCCCAATCACCAACTTAGAACTAGAAGGCTAGAAATTGGCAGCACCTACGCCCCTCCACCTATGGACCGTAATTGGAGTTACGGACCGTATTGCATGGTCGTAGTTTGGTTCAAAGGCTCACTTTTTGGGAGCTAAAACCCAACTAAGTCCCAACCTATGACCTAGACCTACTTTCCATATAACAGTCTACTGGCCATAGTTTGGGTCTCGTAGGTGAAGCTGTTTTTGACAGCTTTTGGCTCCAAGGTTGGGTCCTCCTCAAGGACCTCTTGGGTCCTCGTCAAGAACGTTTGGACCCTAAACATGTTTTCATAAGTTCAGGAGTCACTTATACAAGTTTTCACCCTCAAACAACACTCAAAACTTCGACGACAGGACCCTTACAACTCACTGGTTCAAATGACTAGTTTCCAGACGTTTTAGTCGTTTCTTGACGTTTGACCTCTAAAATCACAAAACTACATTCAATAGAAATTTTTCATAATTTAAACAAGTTTCCAACTATAACCTAACATGTCACGCTCTATTTCAACCTACTAGTTTTAGTCAAGCCTTAGCTTGGTGTTACTAATGAAATGAGTATATCTAAGTAGGTTATCTAACATTTTTAATAGGATATCTAGCCCTTTAAATTTAATTAAAAGCTTTGACAATTAAAGTTATACTTATAAAAGCAAAAATGTTCAAATATTTTTTACTATGGTAAATAGATCAAGTTTATCCTTCATTATATTATTAATTTAAAATTATTCTATCATTACCCAAATAATTCAAATATTTTTCACCTCTGTTAAGTTTTTTTTTTGTTGGCTAAAATGACATAAATATTTGTGGAAAGAGGTCATGCTTTGTATAGCAGGATAAGTTGAAGTCTCAACCAGTTAATGACTTAAAAAATAGCTATAACAAACAGGTAGTTTCCTATTGTACATAGTTCCACACATATTACTTTGGTTGTATATATTGGTGGACCTATCTAAATAGTAGTGGTTACAAAAGACTGGTAATTCACTCCTTCTTTGCTCACCCCTCCTTTGCTCAATACATGAGTCATTCAATTCTTCTCTCTAATGACGTAGGTTGGTGCTGATGCTCCTAGTTGCATTTGAGTCTCAGGAGGAGCGGAGTTCCATTTGACTGTTGTCGCTTCTTTTGAAAATATTTTTTCTTTCATTCCTACTATATACAAGGAAGGATATTCAATTTTGTAGTCCGCACATGAATTTTCTCGCTCTTTTTATTCAAATTGAAATTTGTAAAACCTTGCATATTTAATGGATTTTAAAAAAAAAATTATACGCTACTAAAAATGATATTGTCATGAAAATAATTTACTAATGATCCTACAAAGTACATTCAGGTTTTATTTTATATGAAAATATTGCTACACTTGTTTCAATAATATATTAGCTCAAGACTTTATCGCAAATATAAACTCAATGCACGTCACAATCCTAGCCAAGATAATTTACTGCGAGACATAGAAATATTCATCAAGACATTTTTTGATCTTTTTACCTTCTATTTTATCAAACAAGGAAATCCATCAGTGACATTGTTCACAATAGTTTAATTGAAGCCCGAATTTGTTGAGCTCTCCTTTGCTTTGATGCTTATTTTCTTAAATATTTGAACGTCTTGTGAGAAAACATGATTCCAGTTTCTAGATTATAAAGATACATTCATTTATGATTTATCGACACACACGCACTCTTCTATGTTTTCCTCTCAAGGAGTTTTATTTTGTGAGTATGTTTCTCATGTTAGAAGCCTATATTTGATCTTAATTTCATTTATTCTACCAAAATGTCGAGCCAAGCCTGGAGTGGATCATCACAAGGTTGTGTGATGCTACAAGAGCTTATTGTGTGCTCAAGTTAATGGCCATATTGTATTAGCAAGTGTTTGATAACGGACAGATTTTTTTCTTTAGTATTAAAACTAAAAAAGATACAGTATCTATTCAGAAGAAATTTATTGAAGAGCATAAAACACAGTTTCTGTTAGGTTATGGAGCCTGATAAATTTATATAACTGTTTACGCAGTTTAACCTCCGCGGTGAGGTCGCCAGGGGGTTATGGGGGGCGGGAGCCCCCCATCCGAAGGAGGGGTTTGGTGCAGCGCCCCGACCTAAATTTTAGGCTTTACTATTTATTCTCCATTTATTCTCTGTAACCAAAAATACTCTGATTTATTAATATAAATATACCCCACCACCGTGGAAGTTCACTCACGGGGTGTTACCATGAAATATTAGGTTTTCTCTTTCTCTCTCTAGATCTCTCATCTCTTTCTCTTGAAAGTTCTTATGTTCTTCATTCATTAAGTGTGTGTGCGTGAATTCGATCTTAACAACTGATATCAGAGCTAAGGAGATTCAACAGGATCACTGAAGATGGATAGTTCAAATCTTGGAATCAAGAAGTTTGATAGATCCGATTTCAGTTTCTGGAAGATGCAGATCGAAGATTATCTGTACCAGAAAGATGTTCACGAACCGTTGACTGGGGTGAAGCCGGAATCCATGACGGAGGAGAAGTGAAACCTTAAGGATCGCCAGGCTCTAGGGTTGATCCGGTTGACTTTGTTAAGAAACGTGGCGTTCAACATCATGAAGGAGAAGACTACGTACGGTCTGTTGAAGGCACTGTCAAACATGTATGAAAAACCATCGGCAATGAACAAGGTATATTTGATGCGTATATTGTTCAATTTACAGATGTTTGAGAATGGATCTGTTTCTGATCATATAAACGAGTTCAATATGATTGTGAGTCAACTCAATTCTATGGATATTAATTTTGAAGATGAAATTAAGGCGTTGATTGTGATGTCATCTCTGCCTGAGTCTTGGGATACTGTTGTTGCTGCGATTAGCAGTTCCCGTGGATCTAAGAAACTAAAGTTTGATGAAATCTGTGATGTTGTTCTTAGAGAAAGTATTCACAAACGAGAAGTGGGAGATTCACCGGCAGTGCTGTCAGCGTTGACCGAAGGGGGAGAAGTAAGACGAAAGGCCAAAATCAACATGGTCGATCAAAATCAAAGAATCGAGGAAAATCCCTGAATAGATCAAACGTGACTTGTTGGAACTGTGGAGAAAAAGGGCGCTTTTGGACAAACTGTACAAAGCCAAAGAAGAAACAGAATCAGAAATTTGGAGATGACAATGATTCTGTAAATTCAGCAGTGGACATTGGGGATGCTCTAATCCTTAGTGTAAACAACCCAGTTGAATCATGGATTTTGGATTCTTGTGCATCTTTCTATTCGTCTCCAAGCAACGAGTTGTTCCAAAATTTCAAATCTAGAAAATCTGGAAAGGTGTATCTTGCTGACAATAAAGCCTTAGAGATTGAAGGAAAGGGGGATGTTTGCATAAAGACCACCTCGGGAAACCAATGGACATTGGAGTATGTCAGATATATTCCTGGGCTCAAGAAAAATCTAATCTCTGTTGGTCAGTTGGATAGCACGGGATATGCAGTAGAGTTTCGTAAAGGTTCATGGAAGATCGTGAAAGCTCCTATGGTAGTAGATCGTGGCACCAAAATCTGGAATCTTGTACACTACTGCAGGGTGTATTAACATGGACGCTGTTGCTAAAGGTGCTTCCGGTTCATGTCTGTGGCACAACAGACTTGAACACATGAGTGTTAAAGGAATGAAGATGCTGGTTGCAGAAGCAGCATTAGAGGTTCTGAAGTCTGTTGATATGGGTCTTTGCGAGAGTTGTGTTATGGGCAAACAGAAAAGAGTAAGCTTCACAAAGACTCCTATAGAGCCAAAGAAAGTGCGATTGGAAATGGTCCATACAAATGTTTGGGGACCATCTCCAGTATCATTACTTGGAGGATCCAGATTCTATGTTACCTTCATTGATGATTTCAGCAGGAAAGTATGGGTTTACTTCTTGAAGCGTAAGTCAGATGTGTTTGCAACTTTCAAGAAGTGGAAAGCTGAAGTTGAGAATCAGTCCGGTTTGAAAGTCAAATGCCTAAGGTCTGACAATGAAGGAGAGAATGAAAAATCAGAGTTGAAGGCATTCTGTGCAGCTGAGGGGATTAGATTGATGAGAATAGTTCCTGGTAAGGCAAGGAAAAAAGGAATTGCTGAGAGGATGAACAGAATATTGAATGAGCGTGCAAGGAGTATGAGGATACACTGTGGGCTGCCCAAAACATTTTGGGCGGATGCTGTGAGCACAGCTGCATACTTAATCAACATGGGACCATCAGTTCCTTTAGGGTTCAAGATTCCAGAGGAGGTGTGGACAGGAAAAGAACTCAAGTACTCACACTTGAGAACTTTTGGTTGCACTGCTTATGTTCATGTTGATCCAGAAAACATAGACAAGTTTGATGCCAAGGCTGTGAAGTGTTACTTCATAGGCTATGGTTCTGATTTTTTTGGTTACAGGTTTTGGGATGACAAGAACAGAAAGATCCTGAGACATTGTGACGTGACATTTGATGAGTCTATCCTGTACAAGGACAGAGAGCAGAAGATTCTAGAGATTACAAAGCAAGTGGGAGTTGAGGTTGAGTTGGAGAAGAGTAACCCCAGAGATGTCGAAGCAGATACTCAACCAACTCCTACTGAAGAATCTGAAGTGGAGCAAGTTACACCTGAGCAGGTGTTAAGAAGATCATCCAGAACCATCAGGGCACCAGATAGGTATTCTTCTTCATTACACTATCTATTGCTGACTGATGAGGGGGAACCAGTGTCTTTTGATGAGGCCCTACAAGTGGAGGATTCGATCAAGTGGGAGCAAGCCATGGATGATGAGATGAGGTCACTTGAGAAGAATGAGACATGGGTGTTGACTGAGTTACCTGCAGGGAAGAGAGTTTTGCTAAACAAGTGGGTGTTCAGAATCAAGACTAAACCAGATGGCCAAAGAAGGTTCAAGGCTCGTTTAGTGGTTAAAGGATATTCACAAAGGAAAGGCATTGATTATGCTGAAATATTTTGTCCTGTTGTGAAGTTAACCTCTATTCGAACTCTGTTGAGTATTGTTGCATCGGAGAATTTTCATATAGAGCAAATGGAAGTAAAAACAACATTTTTACATGGAGATCTGAACAAAAAGATCTATATGCAGTAACCAGAAGGATTTGTGGTTCCAGGCAAGGAACACATGGTGTGCAAGCTCACCAGGAGCTTGTATGGACTAAAGCAAGCACCAAGGCAGTGGTACAAGAAGTTTGACTCCTTCATGACCAAGAGTGGATTCTGCAAAGCTGAAAAGGATCCTTGTTGTTACTTCAAGAAATACACTGATTCATATGTCTTTCTACTCTTGTATGTGGATGATACGTTGATTGCAGGATCTAGCGTGAGGGATATTAACAATCTGAAGACAAGGTTG
This sequence comes from Solanum chilense, assembly GCA_032847665.1. Lineage (NCBI taxonomy): Eukaryota > Viridiplantae > Streptophyta > Magnoliopsida > Solanales > Solanaceae > Solanum > Solanum chilense. The sequence goes on along the minus strand of CM064968.1, from coordinate 5,608,976 downwards.
TCTGCAGCGTTTGAGATGAAAGATTTGGGTCCAGCGAAGCAGATTTTGGCGATGAAGATTTCTCGGGATAGATTTGCTGGCACTTTAAATCTATCTCAGGAGTTGTACGTTAAGAAGGTGCTGAGCAGATTCAGGGTTAATGATGCTAAACCCAGGACTACTCCATTGGCAAATCACTTTGTCAAAGGAGCAGTCACCCGAGACTGCCGAGGAGCGTGATCATATGAAACTTGTTCCATATGCTTCAACAGTTGGGAGTATGATGTATGCTATGGTCTGCACTAGACCTGATATAGCACATGCAGTGGGAGTTGTTAGCAGGTACATGGCGAACCTTGGGAGAGATCATTAAGAAGCGGTGAAGTGGCTTCTGAGATATCTGAGAGGTACATCCACTACTTCACTTTGTTTTGGCAAAGGCAAGGTGACTCTACAGGGTTTTGTGGATGCTGATCTTGGTGGGGATGTTGACTCGAGCAAGAGTACATCCTGGTACATTTACACCATAGGTGGAACAGTAGTGAGTTGGGTGTCCAGGCTTCAGAAGTGTGTTTCTCTTTCATCTACTGAAGCTGAGTATGTGGCAATAGCTGAAGCTGGGAAAGAGATGATATGGCTGGCAGATTATCTAGAGGAATTGGGCAAGAAGAAGAGTGAGAAGATTCTTTACTCGGATAGCCAGAGTGCCATACAGTTGGTTAAAAATCCAGTCTATCATTCGAAGACAAAGCACATCAGAAGGCGATACCATTTCACTCGCAGGGCAGTGGAGGATGGTGATATGTACTTGGAGAAGATAGAGGGTGCAAAGCACCCGGCAGACATGTTGACGAAATGAGTTGATGTTGGGAAACTGGGTTATGCAAAACCTCGGTTGGTCTTCTGTAGTTGTTACTACAGATGTTGCGTGCGGTAAAGATGTTGATGATGAAGAGATTTTTTTTTGAGTATGTATTTTTTGGATGACTGAATCAGTCTCCAAGTGGGAGAATTGTTAGGTTGTGGAGCCTGATTAATATATATAACTGTTTACGCGGTTTAACCTCCGCGGTGGGGTTGTCAGGGGGTTATGGGGGGCTGGAGCCCCCCCATCCGAAGGGGTTCGGTGCAGCGCCCGACCTAAATTTTAAGGCTTTACTATTTATTCTCCATTTATTCTGTGTAACCAAAAATACTCTGATTTATTAATATAAATATACCCCACCTCCGTGGACGTTTACTCACGGGGTGTTACCACGAAATATTGGGTTTTCTATTTCTCTCTCTAGATCTCTCATCTCTTTCTCTTGAAAGTTCTTGTGTTCTTCATTCATCAAGTGTGTGTACGTGAATTCGATCTTAACAGTTTCCAGTGGTAATTAGTTCACATGTATGTGTTTGGGAGGGATCCTTTACTTTTGGCCAAGCCTCTATTTTGCAAGGAATCTCTTGGTAATATATGCACAATCACATTACATAGTTTTGATCTTGCTAACAATTAAACATGACATGTTTGTCCTTGCAAAGAAAATCTTAAACGAGTGAAAGAGACCCTGAAGTTTCAAAGTGGCGGTTAAAGTTAGGCCATCTATTGGGATATCATTAGTTTTTCATATTCCAATTGAATATTCTGGGAACCTTGATGTGCTAGACATTATTTTCTTTATGAAAATATTACAAAATGTACTGAATTATTGATGCTGTTTTTTTCAAAAAACTTTGGCAGTGACTCCCATCTCCGATGTTATAACAGTTCGCACTGGTAAGTAGAATGTTTTGCTTAATGATACTCTATTTGTATTTATAAGTTAGATAGTCTCCGTAGGTTGATTTATCATTTAAATTTCATATCCTTCATAGAGGTTTGAACTTGTCCCTTGTAATGATTCTATGGTACGCTGGAACAGGTGAACGGGGAGAAAAGGCAGAGAGGATGATGGGAGGGCATGCTGATATGTCCTCTGCATTATCAACTTCTTGAGAGGCAACGCCTCTATCTTGAAGTTGAAACGTTTAATCATCTTTAGTTGTGTGCAGTCAAGTAGGGAATAAAATAAATAAGTTGGAGACTTACCATGTACCTGTGGTTTCAGTAGCCAATTTCCATAAAAATCGTAGCTTAACAGCCATTTCGTATTAGCACACTTCAGCTCAATCGTGGTAACTTTGCCCCCTCCCCCCGTTTTGGGTGAAGTTGTGCTGTAATATGTTGGTTGATCACTGTGGATATTGAATGATAAGCTATTCAAGCAATTTCCTAAATGAGCGGTTCATATATATCAAATCTGAAACTTTAGCCTTTTTAGATCCCCATGTGTTTGTACTCTCCTGTGCAATATATACATTGAACCATTAATTCAGGCTGATGCCAAACTTCAGCAGCACTGGGCGCAGTGCGATAGTGCACTGCGCCCAGCTTCAGACATAGCTGCTGCAATAACCGCATTCATGAATCTCATCTCCCACCATTATTTTCATTGTTACCAAAAAATAAAGTCTCATTATTGGAAGCAATATAAAGTCTATGTTCACTTCACTTCCTTAGGTTCACGTGGAATAACACAGAGTATGTTTGTGTTGTTGTTACTTGATTCCTTTGTTATTTTACCAAGCTTGTGCAAATCCGCGTATCAATAGTGACAAAATGACCACTTCTAGTGCTGCAAAAGAATCAATCACATACAGAGAATGAATGTGGCTAAACTTGTAAGTACTAAACTTATATGACACTATTAAAAGAATATCTTTTTTTGTATTTTGGAAACTAATTTTAGTTTAAATTATCTATTTTATCCTAAAAAAAAGTATTTTTTTTATAATCACAAATCTTTCGTGATATATTTTGAGATCAATCCAAATAAATAGTGACAAATAGAAAATAGTTGTATTACTTTCATCTCTGGTCATTTGATTCTCCGCCAAACCCACCATTTGTTGGAATTTTGAAAGCATCGTGTGCATTAGGAATCATTGAATTCAAACATATAGTACACTATAGATTTGCTAGTACGGATAAACACAGGTTGCATTTAGAATTTTATAATTTATCGATAATGGGTTATCGATTTAGTGGTTTTAGTAAAAGTATTACTTTTTTTTTATTATTGGATTATTGGTTCTTAATGGTATGAAATTTTTTCTTAACCGATCAATCGATATATCATTCGCTATATAAAGTACTTGATTTGCTTTTGTAGTTTTGCAAAAGATGCAATCTATTAACACACGTGCATGGTTTATTTGGCTTTTTCACCTTGTTTCTAAGTGATTTTTAATGATATTTTTTTGTGTCAAATCTTAACAGTTAACTCAATAACTGAACCGATAAAGATCAATAAATTCACTGTAAATCAATATCTTAATGATTCTGTAACAATGTAGCATATTACAAATTGATCAATAAGTTAAACCGATAAATTTCAAAATTATAACGATTTAGTGTATTATAAATTAACAACCGATAAGTTGAAGTGATGAAGCGATCAATACGCGATCCTAATTATAATAGTGACTAATAGAAATGGTAGAAAATAGTTGGTCATTTGATTCTCCCACAAACCCACCATTTGTTGGAATTTTGAAAGCATTCTGTTATCTCAATAATCCTGCTGGCCTTCTCAGCAGCAAGTGATCTTGTCAATGAAAGAATCTCTCTTTTTTTTTTTGGGTGGTTTAAGAATCTTTGAATTCAACCATATACACCATAGATTTGCTAGTAATTTTGAATTTTAAGATTTATCAAAAATGGATTATTGATTTAGTTGTTTTAGTAATAGTTTTTTTTTTTTTATTGAGTTATTGGTTTTTAATAGTTTGAAGTTTTTTCTTTAACAGATTTATCGATATATATTTATATAATTTTGCTTATAAAGTACATAACTTAGAGCTTAGTTTCATATTTAATTTCTAGATGTTTCAAACTCAGTTATTCTGGAGCGCGTCAGTATTTGTTTTTGCGGTCTCAAGATGCAATCTGTTAACTCATGTACATGGTTCATTTGGTTTTTCACCTTGTTTCTAAGTGACTTATAATGATAATTTCTCAAGTATTAATGGTTAAACCAATAACCGAATCAATATTTTAATGGTTCTATAATAGCTTTAACTCATAAATCAAATTGATAAACTTTTAAATCAAACCAAACTGATTAATATGTAACACTATTTATAACAATTAAAACATTCGATAGATTCAGAATTTAAAATTACTAGATTAAAAAGACGCGGGATTAGATTTATACCTTCCTTGGGTAGGGTGATTTTGGAGTGGTGAGGGAATAAAGGCATTAATTGGCATCCTTCTAGATTGAGCTTAGCGCGGTAAACGCGGTTAGACTTCATCACTACAAATTCAAGAATCAAATACCTAAAAAACTTAATTTAAAATGAAGTCAATATATACAATATACACTTTCTCACAATAATTCTCATAACAACAACAACAACAACAACAACAACAACAACAACAACAACAACAACAACAACAATAATCATCATCATCATCATCATCATCATCATCATAATAATAATAATAATAATAATAATAATAATAATAATAATAATAATAATAATAATAATAATAATAATAATAATAATAATAATAACAACAACAACGTGACTTTTATCATTTTTCTCGTGTATATTAGCTCATGAATCTGACGCCATTGTAGATACCCAAAACTTTTTAAAAAAAAACTATATTAGGACCAGAAGCATTACGTATTGTTCCTCCGTTTTAAAAGTCCGCTATCAATTTCTACAAGTCCATTTAAGTTTGAGAAACTTACATAAATATACTATAATAAAAAAAATATTTATCATTTATAACAATAATATTTTTTTTCACTTGATCAGTTTTAATTCATTTACTGTACAAGTTTAATGCATATTACAAAGAACAATTTATTATTCAAATATAAAATATAAGTTTTAATGATGGATAATACATTTATCACACATTTTAATACACTTATAATACAATGTATCAAATTTTTACCAAACAAACATAATAATTTTAAAAAAACAATTATAATACATATATATTGCATGCATAATTCACCTTTAATACATATTACAGATTTAACATAATATTGTTCTAAATAGTAATAAATAAAGATTATTACTAAAATCAGTAATTATTTATTAAAATGTATCAATTCATCTAATTTTTCCTTTGAGTTTTATGAGTTACAAGATTTTATATGTACTAGTATATATTTTTGCCATAAATCCAAATTGGTCATGCACATGTTTTCTCCAGTTACAAGTTCCATAATATGTAGAAAATTTGCATGACATGCCTACTAATCGCAAAATATACTTAATAAATTGAAAAAAAACCGTATTGAAAATATTCTTGAATTTGACAATATTATTTGCTATTTATTGTTTCGAAACATTTCATTATATTTATGTCTACTAGTTAGTACGTATTGGTACTAACGAACGTACACAATCCTCTCTTTCTATGCAAACCTTATCTCAAACTTTTAGAATCACTACCTCCCAAACCAATTAAAAAGGACTTTCATGACTAAAGACACTTTCTATATACTTATATATATAGTCACTAAGCTAATTTCAAACATCGATTCATGACAATTAATTAATATTTGAGTTTTGAGAATGAAGCAAGTATCAATGGAGATGAAGAAAGGACCCTGGAGTTCCGGTGAAGACTCTAAACTCATCCATTCCATCTCCATATTTGGACAAGGACGTTGGGATTCACTTGCTCAAGTTGCCGGTATATATATATCATGTTGTTAGAGAGATCACAAGTATACAATATATAACATTTTATTTCTATTATCAAAAAATAATTACGTATATATTGATATATATAGGGTTGAAGCGTAGCGGTAAGAGTTGTAGACTAAGATGGTTGAATTATTTGCGGCCAAATTTAAGACGAGGAAAAATAACTCCTCAAGAGCAGCTCCTTATTCTACTCCTTCATTTTCGCTTCGGAAATAGGTAAGTAAAATATGTATAAAATATGTCATATAAATTGAACAAATGAAATAATTATATTTTATAAAGGTTGAAAACATATATAGATAGAAATTATTGTTATTATTATATTTTTTAATAAATAAAAAAAGATAGTGATATGGTCAATGATTTTAAAGATATGGTAATAATTATTTCATTTTTTTTTTTCAAAAATAAAAAATAGATGGTCAAAAATAGCAGAGAATTTGCCTGGGAGAAGTGATAACGATGTTAAAAATTAATGGAGAACCAAAGTGCAAAAGCATGCAAAAGAGCTTCATTGCGAAATTAATAGTCAACAATTTCGACACTTCCTTCTCTATCAATGGATGCCTTCTCTGTTGGCTCAACAAATACCGACTTCTTCCTCGTCATCATCTTCTTCTGAAATAATGGTGACGGAGAATTATTCTCCTAACAATATCAGTACATATCCAAATGTTAATATCATTTCATCAACAGATTCATTCGTAAGGGAAGATGATGGTAATATTTGGAACAACTTGTCTAGTTTTGAAGATGGAATTAATATTCCTCATGATTTTTCAACCCCTTCAGATATGACACTTCATAATTATTCATCTCATGATGAGGATGATCAGTACTACTTTCAAAATTATTGGACAAGTGCAGAAATGCCAAGTTTGTATGAGATGGACCTTTGGCTCTGATTACGAGTATACGTGAATCCAATAATGACTTTATCTAATTTATGTATATATATATAAAATGATTTTTTACAAAATTCTCTACAAATATTTAATTAGTGAACCTTCACTAGTTAATTAGTTTTTATTGTATTGTAATATTTACTTGAAATCATTATCAAAATTCATCGTATAAATTTTAGCTATGAATTTTCTCTCACCCTCTATTATAATGTATATATATATGCATGTGCACCCATCACGTCAACATTTTTCCATGCATGTACGTACTATATAATTAACACGAACCTTTGTTTCATTGCCTCACTTTTAATTTAAGATGATTATATGATTTCAAAATCTATCTTATTCCTAATTAAGTTAAGTGTCGAATTAAACTAAAAACATTTGAATTAGGATGGAGGAATTATAAAGCAACTTCCCTCACTACAAGCTCGATATAAGAAATTATTTTGGTCGTTTCTTTTTAGTAGTCATTATAAGATTTGACACAATGTTGAGAAACTTTAAGGATAAAGTTGAAAAAAGATAATTAATTATCTTTTGATTGTTTAAATGACAACTATTTTTGATATATAAAACAACTAAAAGGAACAAATGAAGTATAATATAGAATAATAACCTATAAGATAATATGAATTTCTTCGTTACCATTTATATGTCGTTCTTATTAAAAGTAGTTGTTTTCACAAAAATCAATAATGACATACTATTTTTTATTTTACCCTTAGGAGTTATAAGCCCGATCCATCTAAATTCTTGACCATTGATGCTTGACTGGGAAAAGGTCAAGGTCAGTCCATGTACCAAAACTATTTATTTAAGAGTAACTTTCAAAAACCTCTCTAGTGTTTGATTTAATTACATAAAGACACATTATGTTGTAATAATGTGAATCTTATCAGATTTGGTACGTCCATATACATGTACTTAAAATTATGTTAATTTGTTCTAGATACATTCTATCTATGTGAATGATATATATTTAAAATACATAGACAAATCTCTCGGTCCTTTTAGGATTTAGCTGAGTTGAATATTCTCAGGTCCTAAATAAAAGACCGACCTGCCCTAGCCCATTAAATTATCTGGCCCGCAAAGCTTGGGCCGAATGGATTGAGCCAACTATTTTTGACAACTCACCTCTAAAAAAAACACTAAATAAGAGTTAAGTAAACTTACCTAGTTTATAAGAACTTAAAACCTAAAATAGTGATATATAAATAGAAACCGAAAGGGATAGTCAGGTAGCTACTACAGGAGTCAAATGACGGCGCTGCTCAACTTTGATCATGGCCGTCAAATTTGTACCCTCAACAGCTTCATCGGAGACGGAAACCGAAGCTCTTCTATCAAAGCCCTCACTTGACAAACGTCGTATCACGGCATTCCCTTATCGGTGGTTACTTCAAACACAACCACATCCAACAAGCAGAATACCTGTTCGACCAAATGCCTCATAGAGATGTCATTTTTTGGAACACAAATGCTCTCCGGGTATCCCAACGTCAATAAGCCGGAGAAAGTATACAAATGATTTCTAGATATGAACAGATGTGGAGAAATGAGACCAATGAGCTCACATTCACGGTATGTGTTAGCTCCTTCTTGCATTTTTTATTACAAACATTTGATCCCTCAGCTTCATTATCTCGTGCTCTGTTTGGGGATAAGTCTCAATTTATTTGACGAGGGGTTATGTTGATTTGGATGATTACAGGGGTTTAGGTCGAGTTTTTGATGAAATTTTGGACAAAGATGTTATGCTGTGGAATGTGTTGATTTTGGGTTATATGAAGTTTGGGTGCACAAGTGAGGTGCAAGGGCTTTTGGTCAAGACAGAGCAAGGTGGGGTTCGTGGGTTCACTCGAATTTGTTTGAAACCAGTAGCTTCTCGATAGTCAATGTTTTTTTATTAGAAAATTAAATAAATGTATATGTATATTAACTTGTGAATAGGGTTCAATGCTAAATAAGTGACTCTGGAGTGCTTGAGTTGTGGGTTTGAAACCCTTTAATCCGAACCACCCTCTCTTTTAGAATCCCAAAACACTTAATCATGGCTTTGCCTAAGAACAAGAAGCTTAATGAAGCTCGATTCGTTTTTGATGAGATGAGTAAGAAAGATGTGATTTCTTGGATAGCAATGATAAAGGGTATGTGTAATATGGAGAGTATGAAGGCTTTGAAATTGTTTAAGTTGATATTGAACTCGAGTTCTCATCTTAATCATTTTACGTATTCAACTGTTATAGATGCATGCGCAGGTTACTCTGCTGTTTTGGTAGGCAATCAAGTTCATGTGTGCATCTTGACGTAGTCTTGTTGACCTCCCTTGTTGACATGTATGCTAAATGTGGAGAAACTAAAGCTGCTTTCTGCATTTTTGAGTCCCTGCAAGAAATTCGATCATTGGAGATTATGCAAACATGGCCTTGCAGAGAGGGCAATGCAGGAGTTTGAGAGGATGCTGGAGAGTGGTATCAGGTTTGGGGGCATTGCTAGGATCATGTGGCTTGCACTCATGTCTAGAGCTCGGAGAGATTGCAGCAAATGGTATCTACACATTGGAGCACAACCATCGTGCAGTATACTCGGTGCTTTCCAAAATCCATGGAGACAAAGGAGTGTGCAGTGACATAACTACAAAGCAGAAGGCTGGTAGAATGTCTGTCTACTATGAGGCAAGTGGCTTTCTACACAACACTTTCCTTAAGAAATTATTAAAAATCTATACATCTTTAAGTTTTTCCATTTTAGTATCTTAATTTTTATGCCCAATAGAACATAAATTTTTAGAAACCAAATCATATGGGATATAAAATTTAAGTTCTTGTGCCAAAAAACTTTTATCAAATTTGATCATTTTTCTCTTATAAATATAACTTTAACTGTCAAGGTTTTGAATTAAATTTAAAAGATTAGATATTCTATTTATTTGTTTGAATTTGAATCATGATAGTTAATAGATACACTCAATTCATTAGTTGTTAATTTACATTATTTGATGCTCATTAAAAATTATTACTTTATTGATATGTAGTCGAGAGTTATTTATTATCAGACATGAGGTCGACCAGAATTGCAATTTTTGGAAATATTTTTTCTTTTATTACTACCATATATAAGGAAAAATATCTAATTTTGTAGTTTGATAAATTTTAACAACTTTAAGGACTTTTTATATGCAACAAAAAATGATGCTATCATGACAAGGATTATACAATCCTACAAAGTGTTTTCATATATTGAGATTACTTAACTTTGTTACAAATAATATTTTACTTTAAGACATTATTGTAAGCATAAATTTAATGCACATTAGGATCTTAGACTATAATTTACTCATAGGCATTATAGAAACATGGCTGAATACATTATCGTGGAAAGTGATTTGTACAATAATGTCTTTAGGTATGTTTCTATAATGCCTCTCAGTAAATTATTTTGTCTAAGATCCTGACATGCATTAGGTTTTTGCTTACACTATATAATATCTTAAGACAAAATATTATTTGTAACAAGTTTAGTAATATTTTCATATAAATTAAAGACTTAATGTACGAATGTACTTTGTAGAATCATTGTTAACTTTTTCATGAAAACACAATTTCTAGTAACATACAATTTCTTTTGAAGTTCTTAAAATTTATTAAATATTCTAAGTCTTACGGATTTCTTTTTGAATAAAAAGGACAAGATAATTAATATGTAGACTATAAAAGTGGATATTCTTATGTAGGAGTAAGTAATAAGAGAAAAATTATTTCCAAAAAGTAGCAATCCTGATTCATGCATGATAATAAATCACTTGTGATTATATAATTTTTTTAATGAGTATCAAACAATATGATTTAGCAACTAATGAACTGAATATGTCTAATATAATATCTAACCTTTTTAATAGGACAGCTAGCCTTTTAAATTTACTTAAAAGCTTTAACAATTAAAGTTATATTTATAAAAGCATAAGTGGTCAAATTTTAATTTATCCTTCGTTTTACTATAATTTAAAATTACTCTATCATTATCTAAATAATTCAAATATATTTCACCTCTGTTAAGCTTTTTTTTTTCTGGGTTAAATGACACGAATATTTGTGGAATGAGGTCATACTTTGTATAGCAGGATAAGTAGCTATGACAAATAGGTAGTTTCCTATTGTACATAGTTCCAAACATGTTGCTTTGATTGTATATATTGGTGGGACTATCTAAACAGTAGGGTTTACAAAAGACTGGTAATTCACTCCTTTGCTCATTAGATGAGTAATTCGGTTTTTCTCCCAGTTGCATTTGAGATCTGCACTACACAAGAATAATAGAAGAATGAATATTATTATGATTTTGCATATTTATGACTTCTAAAGAGTGGAGATTGATTTCAACGGGGGGAAAGATTGTACTGAATAGCTAGCCATGAGCCTTGTAGGGCTTTGAGCTCTTCCATTATGGAATTTGAGGGGCCTTGACATTGAATCCAGGGTCCAATGCCCTCTATGATTTCTAATAATGCCTCTGATTTCGTCAATACTAGAGCTGAACTTGACAGAACCATCAGTGTGAAGCATGTAAGTCTCACGAGAAGCGGAGTTCCATTTAATTAAGATTGTATATGGTTGTCCTTTAGGTATGGAAGTTTGGTCGATGAGAAGATGGTACTCAATAACTTAGAGGTGTTCCTTTTCCTTTCGTTTAATAAGTTGTTCTTCCATTAAAACTAAATATTCCAAAAAAAGAAAAAGAAAAGAGAAGCATGAAATTCCAAGAGAGCATAACATTATAGGGTTCCTTTGGTTTCTATTTTTAGAGACTCGTGGACTTTGGATGTGCACAAGTAAACATTTAAACTTGTATAAAGTTGAACAAGTAAACACGAGTTCTACATGACACAATATATGTAGGAAAAATATGTCTATTTGTTCAGCTTTATTGAAGTTTAAGTATTTAGTTGTACATAACTAAAGTTTGTGGGTATAAATTTGAGTTGAGACCAAATTAAAAGACATTTATGTATCGACTACGCCTTAACACATAGGTCCTCCTTCGACTCACTAGGGTTATCATATAATTCTCTACACTTTTTTTGCCGCCGACAATTGTGATAACATAAGACTAGGACAAGGAGGCGTAAAAATAACTCTCCACGATAATATCTTCAGGTAATCTATAACGTCTCTCAATAAAGTATCTTCTCTAAGATCCTGACGTGCATTTTAAGTTTGTGCTTACAATAAAGTTTATCTTGGCGTTCGTTGTTTCAACTTTTAAGTTTTGACCAAAATTTGGAATTGCCTAACATTTTTTGCATACTTGCTCATATGAAAATTCCGTCAGCGCAGTTGGCTTTGGAAGGTAATTTTTTATCGAATAGGATGATTAGTTTAGGTTTAGAGGCTTCCATTTTTAGTTTGTGTTGTTAGGTGCTTTATCTTTTAAGTTTTTGCCAAAGACGTCGGAATTCGGGATCACCAAAAAAGATCATGGACTATAGCAAATGAAAATCAGCAAAATGAGGGATTTATTTATTTCGAGACTTGTTTTACCTTAAAAAATGAGCCATTTTCCGTCATGTCCAAATAACTCCATTGATTACGTCTTAGCGGACATGCACAAAAAATTTGGGCAAAAAAGATGTCAAAATTCTGGATCACCAAAATTTAATGAACAATTGTACAAGAAAATTGTCAAAATGGGGTTTACCTGCTTTGGGGCTTGTTTGACCTTGAAAATGAGTTGCTTTGGCCCTCAGAGCCAACTGACTCTATAGCTAACGTCTTAACAGATATCCACAAAAAACTTAAACAAAAAAGACGTTAGAATTCTGGATCATTGAAGATCCATGGACTATAACACACGAAAATCGGCAAATTTGAGCAAAAAAGATGTCAGAATTCTGGATCATTGAAGATCCATGGACTATAGCATACGAAAATCGGCAAATTGGGGGGTTTACCTAATGCGAGACTCGTTTGACCTTTAAAATGGGTCATTCTAGCCGTCAGGACCAACTAGCTCCATACCTAACGTCTTAACAGACGTCCACAAAAAAATTGCACAAAAAAGACATATAAATTCTGTATCACCAAAAAACACCATGGTCTGTAGCAAAAGAAAATCGATAAATAAGGGGTTCACTTGTTCTTGGGATCTTTTGAATTTCAAAATGAGTCATTTTGGGCGTTAGAGTCAAAAGACTCCATAGATAAAACTTTAACGGACATTCACAAAAAATTTGAGAAAAAAGACGTCGAAATTTGTAATCATAAAAAATTCATGGACTATAGAAATGAAAATCAACATAGCTAACTGGCTCCCCCCATATTTTGGCCGAATAGGAAGAGAGACCCCCTATGTTTTGATCGTCAAGGCCAACTGATTCCATAACTAACGTCTTAATAGACGTCCACAAATAATATGAGCAAAAAAAACGTCGAAATTATGGAACACAAAAAATTCATGGACTACAGTACACAAAAATCAGCAATATTGGGGGTTTATATTTTCCAAGGCTCGTTTGACCTTCAAAATGAGTCATTTTGACCGTCAGGTCCAATTGAATCCATAACTAACGTCTTAACAAACGTCCAAAAAAGTATTTGGGGAAAAAATTGTCAAAATTCTACATCACCAAAATAGATCGTGGACTATAGCCCATGAATTTTTTTGATACGAAAATAAAGAAACTAAATGACTAATTTTTCATGGACGTCCGTTAAGATCTTAAAAATGGAATCAATTCATTCCGCGGGGAAAAATGATGTATTTTCAAGTTTAAACGAGCCTCGACGTAGGTAAAGGTAGAATTACCAATTTTCGTGTGCTATAGTCCATGGATTTTTTATAATCCAAAATCCCAAAACAAAATAGCCAAAAATTTTCGTGGACGTCTGTCAAGACCTTAGAAATGGAACCAGTTTATTTCGTAGGGAAAAATGGCGCATTTTGAAGTTCAAAGGAGCCCAAAGCAGAGAAAGACAAATTTTACCAATTTTCGTGTGCTATATTCCATAGATTTTTTTATCTGTAAATCCCAAAATAAAATGACCGAAATTTTACATGGACGTCTGTCAAGACCTTAGAAATAGAACAAGTTCATCTCGCAGATAAAAAAGGTACATTTTCAGGTTCAAAAGAGCCCAAAGAAGGCAAAGACAAATTTTAACGAATTTCTTGTCCTATACGCCTCTTGATTCTTAAATTATAAACTTTTAAGGATAAAGTTGAAAAAAGATAATTAATTATCTTTTGATTTTCTTAAGTGACAACTATTTTTGGTATATAAGACAACTAAAAGGAACAAACGAAGTATAATATAGAAGAATAACCTATAAGATAATATGAATTTGTTTGTTACCATTTATATTGTGTCCTTACTAAATTAGATGTTCTTTAATACTTGTCATTTCACAAAAATTAATAATGATATACTATTTCTTATTTTACCCTTAGGAGTTATTAGTTTAAAAATATGAATTTGACCAAATATATGAAAACTAAATAATTAATTTATGTTCACGTCAATTTTACTAATAAAAAAAATTAATTTATATTTATCTATTGAAAACTTGACTTCAAGATAACTAGAGTCGTCAAAAGAGCTTAACTCATGGGGCCCACCCTACCCAACCCGTTATTGGAGGTAGGGTTGAGATAGGATTTTCAAATTCATTTAAAACTAGGGCTTATAAGTTCGATTCACATAAATACTTAAACATTGATGCTTGATCGAGAAAAGGTCAAGGTCAGTCCATGTACCAAAACTATTTATTTAAGGGTAACATACAAAAATCTCTCTAGTGTATGAGTTAATTACTTAAAGACACATTATGTTGTAATAATGTGAATCTTATCAAATTTGGTACCCCCAGATACATTAAAGATACATTATGTTGTAATAATGTGAATTTTATCAAATTTGGTACGTCCAGATACATGTACTCCAAATTATGTTAATTTGTTCTAGATACATTCTATCTATGTGAATATTATGTATTTAGAATAGATAGAGCGGCCCTTCTAGGGTTTAGAAGAGTTGAATATTCTCAAGTCCTTCTAAATAAAAGACCGACCTATCCTAGCCCATTAAATTATCTGGCCCGCAAAGCTTGGGCCGAATGGACTGGGCCAATTATTTTTGACAACTCAGCTCTAAAAATAACACTAAATAAGAGTTAAGTAAACCGAAAATAGTGACATATAAATAGAAACCAAAAGCGATAGTCAGGTAGCTAGTACAGGAGTCAAATGACGGCGCTGCTCACCTTTGCTCTTGGCTGCCAAATTTCTACCCTCAACAGCTTCATCGGAGACGGAACCGAAGCTCTTCTATCAAAGCCCTCACTTGAAAAACGTCGTAACACGGAATTCCCTTATCGGTGGTTACTTCAAACACAGCCATATCCAACAAGCAGAATACCTGTTCGACCAAATGCCTCATAGAGATGTCATTTTTTGAAACACAGATGCTCTCCAGGTAGCGCAATGCCAACAAGCCGGAGAAAGTATACAGATGTTTTCTAGATATGAACAGATGTGGAGAAATGAGACCAATGAGCTCACTTTCACGGTATGTGTTAGCTCCTTCTTGCATTTTTTATTACAAACATATGATCCCTCAACTTCATTGTCTCGTGCCTTGTTTGGGGATTAGTCTCAATTTATTTGACGAGGGCTTATGTTGATTTGGATGATTACAGGGGTTTAGGTCGAGTTTTTGATGAAATTTTGGACAAAGATGTTATGCTGTGGAATGTGTTGATTTTGGGTTATATGAAGTTTGGGTGCACAAGTGAGGTGCAAGGGCTTTTGGTCAAGGCAGAGCAAGGTGGGGTTCGTGGGTTCGTTTGAATTTGTTTGAAACCAGTAGCTTCTCGATAGTCGATGTTTTTTAATTAGAAAATTAAATAAATATATATGTATATTAACTTGTGAATAGGGTTCAATGCTAAAGAAGTGACTCTGGAGTGCTTGAGTTGTGGGTTTGAAACCCTTTAATCCGAACCACCCTCTCTTTTAGAATCCCAAAACACTTAATCATGGCTTTGCCTAAGAACAAGAAGCTTAATGAAGCTCGATTCGTTTTTGATGAGATGAGTAAGAAAGATGTGATTTCTTGGATAGCAATGATAAAGGGTATGTGTAATATGTAGAGTTATGAAGGCTTTGAAATTGTTTAAGTTGATATTGAACTCGAGTTCTCATCTTAATCATTTTACGTATTCAACTGTTTTAGATGCATGCGCAGGTTACTCTGCTGTTTTGGTAGGCAATCAAGTTCATGTGTGCATCTTGACGTAGTCTTGTTGACCTCCCTTGTTGACATGTATGCTAAATGTGGAGAAACTAAAGCTGCTTTCTGCATTTTTGAGTCCCTGCAAGAAATTCGATCATTGGAGATTATGCAAACATGGCCTTGCAGAGAGGGCAATGCAGGAGTTTGAGAGGATGCTGGAGAGTGGTATCAGGTTTGGGGGCATTGCTAGGATCATGTGGCTTGCACTCATGTCTAGAGCTCGGAGAGATTGCAGCAAATGGTATCTACACATTGGAGCACAACCATCGTGCAGTATACTCGGTGCTTTCCAAAATCCACGGAGACAAAGGAGTGTGCAGTGACATAACTACAAAGCAGAAGGCTGGTAGAATGTCTGTCTACATTGAGGCAAGTGGCTTTCTACACAACACTTTCCTTAAGAAATTATTAAAAATCTATACATCTTTAAGTTTTTCCTTTTTAGTATCTTAATTTTTATGCCCAATAGAACATAAATTTTTAGAAACCAAATCATATGGGATATAACATTTAAGTTCTTGTGCCAAAAAACTTTTATCAAATTTGATCATTTTTCTCTTATAATTATAACTTTAACTGTCAAGGTTTTGAATTAAATTTAAAAGATTAGATATTCTATTTATTTGTTTGAATTTGAATCATGATAGTTCATAGATACACTCAATTCATTAGTTGTTAATTTACATTATTTGATGCTCATTAAAAATTATTACTTTATTGATATGTAGTCGAGAGTTATTTATTATCAGACATGAGGTCGATCAGAATTGCAATTTTTGGAAATATTTTTTCTTTTATTACTACTATATATAAGGAAAAATATCTATTTTGTAGTTTGATAAATTTTAAGAACTTTAAGGACTTTTTATGTGCTACAAAAAATGATGCTATCATGACAAGGATTATACAATCCTACAAAGTGTTTTGTTATATTGAGATTACTTAACTTTGTTACAAATAATATTTTACTTTAAGACATTATTGTAAGCGTAAATTTAATGCACATTAGGATCTTAGACTATAATTTACTCATAGGCATTATAGAAACATGTCTGAATACATTATCGTGGAAAGTGATTTGTACAATAATGTCTTTAGGTATGTTTCTATAATGCCTCTCAGTAAATTATTTTGTCTAAGATCCTAACATGCATTATGTTTTTGCTTACACTATATAATATCTTAAGACAAAATATTATTTGTAACAAGTTTAGTAATATTTTCATATAAATTAAAGACAATGTACGAATGTACTTTGTAGGATCATTGTTAACTTTTTCATGAAAACACAATTTCTAGTAACATACAATTTCTTTTGAAGTTCTTAAAATTTATTAAATATTCTAAGTCTTACGGATTTCTTTTTGAATAAAAAGGACATGATAATTAATATGTAGACTATAAAAGTGGATATTTTTATATAGGAGTAAGTAATAAGAGAAAAATTATTTCCAAAAAGTAGCAATCCTGATTCATGCATGATAATAAATCACTTGTGATTATATAATTTTTTTAATGAGTATCAAACAATGTGATTTAGCAACTAATGAACTGAATATGTCTAATATAATATCTAACCTTTTTAATAGGACATCTAGCCTTTTAAATTTACTCTTTTGAATTTACTTAAAAGCTTTGACAATTAAAGTTATATTTATAAAAGCATAAGTGGTCAAATTTTAATTTATCCTTCGTTTTACTATAATTTAAAATTACTCTATCATTATCTAAATAATTCAAATATATTTCACCTCTGTTAAGCTTTTTTTTTTTTCTGGGTTAAATGACACGAATATTTGTGGAAAGAGGTCATACTTTGTATAGCAGGATAAGTAGCTATGACAAATAGGTAGTTTCCTATTGTACATAGTTCCACACATGTTGCTTTGATTGTATATATTGGTGGGACTATCTAAACAGAAGGGTTTACAAAAGACTGGTAATTCACTCCTTTGCTCAATAGATGAGTAATTCGGTTTTTCTCCCAGTTGCATTTGAGATCTGCACTACACAAGAATAATAGAAGAATGCATATTATTACGATTTTGCATATTTATGACTTCTAAAGAGTGGAGATTGATTTCAACGGGGGGAAAGATTGTACTGAATAGCTAGTCATGAGCCTTGTAGGGCTTTGAGCTCTTCCATTATGGAATTTGAGGGGCCTTGACATTGAATCCAGGGTCCAATGCCCTCTATGATTTCTAATAATGCCTCTGATTTCGTCAATACTAGAGCTGAACTTGACAGAACCATCAGTGTTAAGCATGTAAGTCTCACGAGAAGCGGAGTTCCATTTAATTAAGATTGTATATGGTTGTCCTTTAGGTATGGGAGTTTGGTCGATGAGAAGATGGTACTCAATAACTTAGAGGTGTTCCTTTTCCTTTCGTTTAATAAGTTGTTCTTCCATTAAAATTAAATATTCCAAAAAAAGAAAAAGAAAGGAGAAGCATGAAATTCCAAGAGAGCATAACATTATAGGGTTCCTTTGGTTTCTATTTTTAGAGACTCGTGGACTTTTGCAGGCATTTTTATGTACTACATAATGTGAAAGGGGATATGCTTCCTAGAGAAACCCTAGCTAGCATAGTTCTGCTAGCCATGTTGAGGAACTTGCCTTGTTGTTCATACTGTCAATAATTAGTTGGGAGTCACTATTGTCAGCCTTCATTTGGAAATATATTTTCTTATATTTCTACTATATATAAGGAAGGATATTCAATTTTGTAGTCCACACATGAATTTTCTTGTTCTTTTTATTCAAATTGAAATTTGTAAAACCTTGCATATTAAACAAATTATACGCTACTAAAAATGATATTGTCATGAAATATTTTTCTAATGATCCTACAAAGTACATTCATGTATAGAGTTTTTAGTTTATATGTAAATATTACTAAACTTGTTTCAAATAATGTTTACCTCAAGACTTTATCACATGTATAAACTTAAAAGCACATCATCATCTTAGACAAGATAATTTGCTGAGAGGCGTTATAGATACATACATCAAGACATTATCGTGGAGAGTGACTTCTATGCCGCCTTATCGTAGTCGTAATCACAATTGTCTTCGGCGAAAGAGTGTAGAGAATTATACAATAACCCTAGTGAGTGGAAAAAGAACCAATTTATAAAAGAAATAATTAATACATTAATATTCCTTTTAACTTAACCTCAACTCATATTTATGCTCTCTAACTGTGGATGTGCACAACTAAACATTTAAACTTGTATAAAGTTGAACAAGTAAACACGAGTTCTACATGACACAATATATGTAGGAAAAATATGTCTATTTGTTCAGCTTTATTGAAGTTTAAGTATTTACTTGTACATAACTAAAGCTTGTGGGTATAAATTTGAGTTGAGACCAAATTAAAAGACATTTATGTATCGACTACGCATTAACACATAGGTCCTCCTTCGACTCACTAGGGTTATCATATAATTCTCTACACTTTTTTTGCCGCCGACAATTATGATAACATAAGACTAGGACAAGGAGGCGTAAAAATAACTCTCCACGATAATATCTTCAGGTAATCTATAACGTCTCTCAATAAAGTATCTTCTCTAAGATCCTGACGTGCATTTTAAGTTTGTGCTTAGAACAAAGTTTATCTTGGCGTTAGTTGTTTCAACTTTTAAGTTTTGACCAAAATTTGGAATTGCCTAACATTTTTTGAAAACTTGCTCATATGAGAATTCCGTCAGCGCAGTTGGCTTTGGAAGGTAATCTTTTACCGAATAGGATGATTAGTTTAGGTTTAGAGGCTTCCATTTTTAGTTTGTGTTGTTAGGTGCTTTAACTTTTAAGTTTTTGCAAAGACGTCGGAATTCTGGATCACCAAAAAAGATCATGGACTATAGCAAATGAAAATTAGCAAAATGAGGGATTTATTTATTTCGAGACTTGTTTTACCTTAAAAAATGAGCCATTTTCTGCATGTCCAAATAACTCCATTGATTACGTCTTAGCGGACATGCACAAAAAATTTGGGCAAAAAAGATGTCAAAATTCTGGATCACCAAAATTTAATGAACAATTGTACAAGAAAATTGTCAAAATGGGGTTTACCTGCTTTGGGGCTCGTTTGACCTTGAAAATGAGTTGCTTTGGCCCTCAGAGCCAATTGACCCTATAGCTAATGTCTTAACACACATCCACAAAAAACTTGAACAAAAAAGACGTTAGAATTCTGGATCATTGAAGATCCATGGACTATAACACACGAAAATCGGCAAATTTGAGCAAAAATGACGTCAGAATTCTGGATCATTGAAGATCCATGGACTATAGCATACGAAAATCGCAAATTGGGGGGTTTACCTAATGTGAGATTCGTTTGACCTTTAAAATTGTTCGTTTTAGCCGTCAGGATCAACTAGCTCCATACCTAACGGCTTAACAGACGTTCACAAAAAATTTGCACAAAAAAGACATATAAATTCTCTATCACCAAAAAACATCATGGTTCGTAGCAAAAGAAAATCGACAAATAAGGGGTTCACTTGTTCAAGGGATCGATTGACTTTCAAAATGAGTCATTTTGGACGTTAGAGTCAAAAGACTCCATAGATAAAATTTTAACGGACATTCACAAAAAATTTGAGAAAAAAAGACTTCGAAATTTGTAATCATAAAAAATTCATAGACTATAGAAATGAAAATCAACATAGCTAACTGGCTCCCCCCATGTTTTGGTCGAATAGGAATAGAGACCTTCTATTTTTTGATCGTCAAGGCCAACTGATTCCATAACTAACGTCTTAATAGGCATCCACAAAAAATATGGACAAAAAAGACGTCGAAATTCTAGAACACAAAAAATTCATGGACTATAGTACACAAAAATCAACAAAATTGGGTGTTTATATTTTCCAAGGCTTGTTTGACCTTCAAAATGAGTCATTTTGGCCGTCAGGTCCAATTGACTCCATAGCTAACGTCTTAACAAACGTCCAAAAAATATTTGGGAATTTTTTTTTCAAAATTCTACATCACCAAAATAGATCGTAGACTATAGCCCATGAATTTTTTTGATACAAAAATAAAGAAACCAAATGACCAATTTTTAATGGACGTCCGTTAAGATCTTAGAAATGGAACCAATTCGTTCCGTCGGAAAAAATGATGTATTTCAAGTCTAAACGAGCCTCGACGCAGGTAAATTTAGAATTACCAATTTTCGTGTGCTATAGTCAATGGATTTTTTATAATCAAAAAATCCCAAAACAAAATAGCCAAAATCGTAGACATCTGTCAAGACCTTAGAAATGGAACCAATTCGTCTCGCAGGGAAAAATGATGCATTTTGAAGTTCAAACGAGCCCAAAGCAGACAAAGATAGATTTTACTGATTTTCGTGAGTTATATCCCATAGATTTTTTTATATGTAAATCCCAAAATAAAATGATTGAAATTTTACATGGACGTCTATCAAGACCTTAGAAATGGAACAAGTTCGTCTCGCGGAGAAAAAATGTACATTTTCAAGTTCAAACGAACCCAAAGAAGGCAAAGACAAAATTTAACGAATTTCTTGTCCTATAGTATATAGATTTTTCATCTGAAAATACCGAAACAAAATGAACGAAATTTTTCATGGACGTCTACTAACACCTTAGAAATGGAACCATTTAGTAATGCAGGGAAACTGGTGTATTTTCAAGTTTAAACGAGACCCAAAACAGACAAACGGATTTTATCAATTTTCGTGTGATATAGCCAATTGATTTTTTTTTCTTTGGAAATCTCTAAACAAAATTGTCAAAAATTTCATGGACGTCCGTTAAGACTTTAGAAATGAAACCATTTTTCTCGGCTGGAAAAATGGTGCTTTTAAAATTCAAACGAGCCACGAAGCAGGCAAATACCGATTTTACTGATTTTTGGGTGATATACTCCATGAATATTTTTTATTCGAAAATCCCAAAATAAAATGACCGAAATTTTACATGGACATTTTTTCAAGACCTTAGAAATGGAATAAGTTCGTCTAGCGGTGAAAAATGGTGCATTTTCAAGTTTAAGCGAGCCTAAAGCAGACAAATACATATTTTAACAATGTTTTTGTTCTATAGCATATAGTTTTTTTAACTCCAGAAATCAGAAAATGAAATGACTTAATTTTTTTCATGGATGTCTGGTAAGACCTTAGAAAAGAATCAGTTAGTACTCCCGAAAAAATGGTGTATTTTCAAGTTCAAAAGAGTCCCAGAGCAGGTAAAGACAAATTTTACAACTTTTCGGTGCTATAGCCAATTGATTTTTTTCTTCGGAAATCCCTAAAAAAAATTGACAAAAATTTTCATGGACGTTTGTTATGAACTTAGAAATGGGAACAGTTCTTCCCGCTAAAAAAAATGGTGCATTTTTAAGTTCAAACGAGTCTCAAAGCAGGCAAAGACAAATTTTAGTAATTTTTGTTTGTTATAGCCCATGATTTTTTTAAATTTAAAAATCCTGAAACAAAATGACCAAATTTTTTTATTAATGTTCGTTAAGACCTTAGAAATGGAACCAGTTCCTCCTAGGAGAAAATGGTGTATTTTCAAGTTCAAACGAGCCCAAAGTAGGCAAAGACAGGTTTTTCCGATTTTCATGTTCTATACCACATGAACTTTTTTAGATCTAAAAATTTCAAAAAAATGACCAAATTTTTTTCATGGATGTCTCTTAAGACCTTAGAAATGGAACCAGTTCATCACGCAGAAAAAAATGGTGCATTTTGAAGTTCAAATGATCCCCGAAATAAACAAAGACAAATTTTATTAATTTCACATGTTATAGCCCATGCATTTTTTTATCCGTAAATCCCAAAAAAATTGCTGGACGTCTGTTAAGACCTTTGAAATAGAACTAGTTTGTTCTGCTGGGAAAAATATTACATTTTCAAGTTCAAACGATCCAAAACAGACAAAAATAGATTTTACTGATTTTTGTTTGCTATTGTCCACGAATTCTTTTTATTCGTAAGTCCCGAAATAAAAGGTCTAGAATTTTTCGTGGACGTTCGTTAAGACTATAGAAATGGAACCAATTCGTTGCGCGGGAAAAATGGTTTATTTTAAAGTTATACGAGTCCATAAGATGGCAAAAATAAACTTTATCGATTTTCGTGTGCTATAGAATATGAATTTTTTTAACTGAAATTCCAAAACAAAATGGACGAGATTTTTCATGGATGTCTGTTTAGACCTTAGAAATGAAACCAGTTTTTCCGCGGGGAAAAATGGTACATTTTTAATATCAAAGGCAATTTTGACTAATTTTTGTGTACTATAGTCCAAAGATTTTTTTTAATCTGAAAATCCCTAAAGAAAATGACCGAATTTTTTGATGAACGTCCGTTAAGACCTTAAAAATGGAATCAACTTTTTCTGTGGGAAAAATGGTGCATTTTCAAGTTCAAGCAATTCTCAGAGCAGACCAAGGTAGGTTTTACCGATTTTTGTTTGATAATTTTTCTAATTCTTAAATTTCGAAACAAAATGAATGAAATTTTTTCATGGACGTCCATTATGACCTTAGAAATGGGACTAGCTAATCTCACGGGAAAAAATGGTGAATATTCAAGTTGAAACAAACTCCAAAGAAAGAAAAGACAATTTTTTTCTATTTTCGTGTGCAACCCATGAATTTTATTTTCCGGAAATCCCGAAAGAAAATAGTAAAAAAATTTCATGGACGTCCGTTAGGACCATAGAAATAGAAAAAGTTTGTCCCGACAAGAAAAATAAGGCATTTTCAAGTTCAAACTTTAAGACCTTAGAAATGGAATATGTTCATCCCGCGAGAAAAATTATGAATTTTCAAGTTTAACCGAGCCTCGAAATAGGCAAAGCCAAATTTTATCAATTTTTGTGTTTTATTTCCCATTGATTTTTTATATACTGAAATCCCAAACAGATGGTCGAATTATTTTATCGAAGTTCGTTAAACTTTAGAGATGGAACTAATTCGTTATGTGGGGGAAAATTGCGCATTTTCAAGTTCAAACGAGCCACATAGCAGGCAAAAGCAGATTTTATCGATTTTCGTGTTGTATACCTCATGGATATTTTATGATTCAGAAATCTCGAAACAAAAAAGCCAAATTTTTTTCACGAATGTCCGTTTATACCCTGAAAATGGAACCAATCCGTCTCACGGGGAAAATTGTTCATTTTCAAATTCAAACGAGACCAAAGCAAGCAAAGATAGATTTAGTCGATTTTCATGTGTTATTACCCATGAAATTTTTTCTTAACCTAAGAATAGAAAAAAATAGAACTTGTTCGTCCCACGAGGAAAAATGGTGCATTTTTAAGTTCAAACGAGTCTCAAAGAAGGAAAAGATAGATTTTACTTATTTTTGTGTGCTATAGCCCATAGATTTTTTAAATCCAAAAATGCTGAAATAAAATGTCAAAATTTTTCTTGGACATCCGTTAAGACCTTAAAAATGGAACCAGTTCATCCTACGGGGGAAAATTATGCATTTTAAAGTTCAACGAGCTCATAGTAGGCAAAGAAAAAATTTACCGATTTTCATGTGTTATAGCTCATGTTTTTTTTTTAAATCCGAAAATCCTGAAACAAAATGGAGAATTTTTCATGGTCGCCCGTTAAGACCTTAGAAATGGAATCAATTCGTCCCCCCGGAAAAAATATTGCATTTTCAAGTTATAACGAGCCCCAAAGCATACAAAGGCAAATTTACCGATTTTTGGGTGCTATAGCCTATAATTTTTTATGACCCCATAATCTCGAAAAAAAATGGCCAAAATTTTCGATTGACGTCCGTTAGAACCTTAGAAATGGAACTAGTTCATCCCTCGGGGAAAATTGTGCATTTTCAAGTTTTAAAAAAACGAATCCCAAAGTAAGACAAAAGTAGATTTTACCAATTTTCGTGTGCTATAGCTCATGAATATTTTTTGAATTAGAATTCTCGAAATAAATTTGCCAAAAATTTTCATGGACATCTGTTAAAACCTTAAAAATTGAACAAGTTCGTTCCGCGAGAAAAATGGTGCATTTTCAAGTTAAACGAGCTCTAAAAGCAAGCAAATATAAATTTTAACGATTTTCATATGCTATAGCCAATGAATTTTTTTATGCGGAAATTCTGAAATTAAATGATCGAAATTTTTCATGTACGTCCGTTAAGACCTTTGAAATGGAACCTTGTCCCGCAGGATAAAATTGTGCATATTTAAGTTCAAACGAGCCCCAAAATAGGTGATGGAAGATTTTATAAATTTTCTTGTGTTATAGCCTATTGATTTATTTTTATTCGGAAATCTAAAAACAAAATGGCAGAAAATTTTCATATTCTTCCGTTTAGACCTTAGAAATGGAACCAGTTCGTATTGAGGGGAAAAATTATGCATTTTTAAGTTAAAACGAGTCCAAAGCAAGCAAAGACAGATTTTACAATCCCAAAACAAAAATGGTCAAAAATTTTTATGGACGTCCTTTAGGACCTTAGAAATGGAACTTGTTCGTCCCCCAAGGAAAAATTGTGCATTTTCAAGTTTAAACGAGTCTAAAAGCAAACAAAGGAAGATTTTATCAATTTTCTTGTGCTTTTGCCCATAAATTTTTTTTTTTTTTGAAAATCTCGAAACAAAATGATTGAAATGTTCATTGACATCCGTTAAGACCTTAGAAAATAAACTAGTTCATCCCGTCGAAAAAATTGTGCATTTTAAAGTTCAAACGAGCCCCAATCCAGTTAAATACAGATTTTAACAATTTTCGTGTTTTATATCCCAATGAATTTATTTAATCCAAAAATCTCAAAAATCAAATAACCAAAATTTTTCATGGACATTTGTTAAGGCCTTAGAAAAATGATGCACTTTAAAGTGCAAATTACTCACAAATAGGCAAAGACATATTTTACCGATTTTCGTGTGCTATAGCCATTGCCTTTTTTAATCCGGAAATTCCAAAATAAAATGGTCAAAATTTTACATGGACGTCCGTTAATACCTAAGAAATTAAACCAATTTTTCCTGCGGGAAAAATGATACGTTATCAAGTTCAAACGAGCTCTAAAGTAGCCAAGAAAATTATACCAATTTTCGTGTGCTACCATGGCTTTTTTTAATCCGGAAATTTCAAAATAAAATGACAGAATTTTTTTATGTACGTCTTTTAATATCTTAGAAATGGAACCACTTTTACTCGCAGGAAATTGGTGCATATTCAAATTCGACGAGCCCCAAAGCAAACAAAGGTAGATTTTATCAATTTTCGTGTTCTATAGCCCAATGATTTTTTATCCGAAAATCTCAAAAAAAAAAAATGACCGAAATTTCTCATGGAAGTCCGTTAAACCTTAGAAATGGAACCAATTCATCGCGTGGGGAAACATTGTGCATTTTCAAGTTCAAATGAGCTCCAATGATGACAAAGACAAATTCTACCAATTTTCGTATGATATAGCCTATGTTTTTTTTATCCGGGAGTCTTAAAACAAAATGACTGAAATTTTTCCTGGACGTCTATTTAGACCCTAGAAATAGAACCTGTTCATCCCACAAGGAAAAATGCTGCATTTTAAAGTTCAAATGCGCCCCAAGGAAGGCAAAGACGGATTCTACAGAATTTTGTGTACTATATGGCTTGTGGATTTTTTTAATCCGAAAATCTCAAAAAGAATGACCAAAATTTTTCATGGACGTTTGTTTAGACCTTATAAAAGGAACGAGTTCATCCCTCAGGAAAAAGTGATGCATTTTCAAGTTCAATCAAGCCTCCAAAGTAGGCAAAGATAACTTTTACCGATTTTTGTGTGCTATAAGCCTTGAATCTTTTTAATCCGAAAATCTCAAAATAAAGTGACCTTAATGGACGTTCGTTTAGACCTTATAAATGGAGCGAGTTTTTCCCAAAGGAAAAAGTGATGCATTTTCAAGTTCAAACGAGCTCCAAAGTAGGCAAATATAGCTTTTACCGATTTTTGTGTGCTATAATCCTTGAATTTTTTTAATCCCGAAATCAAATGATCAAAAATTTTCATTGACCTCTTTTGTTAAGACCTTAGGAATAGATCAAATTCATCTCTCGGGAAAAATGGTTCATCTTCAAGTTCAAACGAGCCCAAAAGCAGGCAAAGACAAATTTATCAATTTTTGTGTGCTATTGTTCATGAATTTTTTTAATTCGAAAATCCTGAAAAAATGGCCAAAATTTTACATGCACAATTGCTTAGACCTTAGAAATGTAACCATTTCATCTTGTGAGGAAAAATGATGAATTTTTAAGTGCAAACGAGCCCCGAACCAGCAAAGGTTGATTTTTTATCGATTTTCGTGTGCTATATAACCCGTAGATTTTTTTTATTCAAAAATTCCAAAATAAAATGACCAAATTTTTTCATGGACCTCGTTAAGACCTTGGAAATTTAACCAGTTCGTCCTGCGTGTAAAAATGGTTTATTTTCAAGTTCAAACAAGCCCAAAAATAGGCAACGACAGATTTTATTGATTTTCTTGTGCTAATGTCCATGGATATTTTTATCCGAAAATATAGAAACAAAATTGCCAAAATTTTTAATGGACGTCCGTTAAGACTTTAGAAATAGAACAAGTTTGTTTCGGGAGAAAAAATAATGGTGCATTTTAAAGTTAAAACGAGCCTTAAAATAGGTAAAGGCAAATTTTATTAATTTTCGTGCGCTAGATACCATCAATTTTTTTATCCGAAAATCCAAAAACAAAGCACCTAAATTTTTTATGGACGTCCGTGAAAACCTTAAAAATGGAACCAGTTCTTTGAGCGAGGAAAAATGGTGAATTTCATGTTCAAACTAGCCCCAAAGCAGGCAAAACAGATTTTTCCAATTTTCGTATTCTAGAGCCCATGAATTTTTTTTATCCAAAAATTCCTAAAAAAAATTGTCAAATTTTTTTATGGATTTTTGTTAAGACCTTAGAAATGAACCAGTTCTCACTGCGGGAAAAATGGTGTATTTTCAATTTCAAACGAGATTCAAAGCATGCGAAGATAAATTTTATCAATTTTTTTTGTGCTATAGCCCCTGAATTTTTTTGATTCGGAAATCATGAAACAAAATGATCGAAATTTTTCATGGACGTCTATTAAGACCTTAGAAATGGAACCTGTTATCTTGCGGGAAAAAATGGTGCATTTTCAAGTTCAAACGAGCCCAAAGTAGGACAAATTTTGTCGATTTTCTTTTGCTATAGCCAATGAATGTTTTTTTATTTGGAAATCCCGAAAAAGAATGACCGAAATTTTTCATGGAGATCCGTTAAGATTTGAGAAATTGAACAAATTCAACCTGCGTGGAAAAATGGTGCATTTCAAGTTCAAACGATCCCTTAAGCAGGCAAGGAAAATTTTATCGATTTTAGTGTGCTATTACCCTGGATTTTTTTTCAAGAAATTCCTAAACAAAATTGACAAAATTTTTCATGGATGCCTGTTAATACCTTAGAAATTGAACAAGTTCGTCTTGCGGGAAAAAACAATGCATTTTCAAGTTTAATCGAGCCCCAAAGCAGGCAAATGCAAATTTTATTGATTTTCATGTGCTATATAGCTCATGAATTTTTTTTTTCGAAAATGCTGAAACAAAATTGCCATACATTTCATGGACATCCCCGTGAATAACATAGAAATGGAACAAATTTGTGCCGAGAGGAAAAATGGTGTATTTTTAAGTTCAAACGAGCCCCACATATTTTACCAATTTTCGATAGCTATAATCCATGAATTTTTTATCCGAAAATCTCAAAAATAAAGTGGCTGGTATCTTTCATGAACATCCGTTAAGACCTTATAAATGGAACCAGTTCGTCCCTCGGGAAAAATGGTGTATTTTTAAGTTCAAACGAGCCATTAAGTAGGCAGAAAGATTTTACCAATTTTTGTGTGCTATAATCCATGACTTTTTAGGTCCAAAATCTCGAAATAAAATAGCCGAATTTTTTATGGACGTCCATTAAAACCTTATAAATGTAACTAGTTCGTACCGCGGAAAAAAATGGTTCATTTTGAAGTTCAAACGATCCCCAAATAAGGCAAAGTTAGGTTTTAGCGATTTTTCGTGTGCTATAGCCCATAGATTTTTTTGATGTAGAAATAACAAAACAAAATGGCCAAAATGTTTCATGGATTTTTGTTAAGACGTTAGAAATGGAACCAGTTCGTCCCGCAGGGACAAATGGTGCATTTTTAAGCTTCAAAGCAGGCAAAAACAAATTTTATCATTTTTCGTTCGCTATAGTCCATGTATTTTCTTTTATCAGGAAATTCCAAAATAAAATGACCAAAATTTTCATGGACGTTTGTTAAGACCTTAGAAATGGAACCAGCTCGTCATGCGAGAAAAAATTATGCATTTTCCAGTTCAACGAGCCCCAAAGCATTGAAAGACAGATTTTACCAATTTTCTTTTTCAATTGTCCTTGAAATTTTTTTAATCTTGAAATCTCAAAACTGAATGACCGAAACTTTTCATGCACGTCCGTTATGATCTTAGAAATGAAACCACTTCGTCCTATAAGAAAAAATGGTCCTTTTTCAAGTTCAAACGAGCCCCTAGCAGGCAAAGGCAGATTTTACCGATTTTAATGTGGTATACCCCATGGTTTATTTTGATCTAGAAATACCGATATAGAATGACCAAGAATTCTAATGGACGTCCTTTAAGACCTTAGAAATAAAAATAGTTCATCCCAAGGGGAAAAATGGTGCATTTTCAAGTTCAAACGAGCCAAAACAAACAAAGATAAATTTTACGAATTTTCGCGTGCTATAGCCCATGAATATTTTTATTTGGAAATCCCAAAAATGAATGGATGAAATTTTCATGGACGTCCGTTTAGACGTTAGAAATGGAAATAGTCTGTCTCGCGGGAAAATAATGCGTTTTCAAGTTCAAACGATCCCCAAAGCAGGCAAAGACAGGTTTTGCCGAGTTTTGTGTGCTATAACCCATGATTTTTTTAATCCAGAAATTGCAAAATAGAATGACCGAAATTTTTCATGGACTTCCGTTAAGAGCATAGAAATGGAACCAGTTCGTCCCGCATTGAAAAATGGTGCATTCTAAAGTGCAAACGAGCCCAAAGTAGGAAAATGCACATTTTACTGATTTTCTGTGCTATAGCTCATGAATTTTTTTTATCTTGAAATTCCAAAATAAAATGACCAAAATTTTAAATGGACGCCCGTTAAGACCTTAAAAATTGAACAAGTTTGTCCCGCGGGATAAAATGGTGCATTTTCAAGTTCAAACGAGCTCCAAACTAACAATGATAGATTTTACCAATTTTCATGTGTTATAGCTCATGCATATTTTTTTATCCTGAATTCTTAAACAAAATAGATGAAATTTATCATTGACGTCCGTTAAGACCTTAGAAATATAACCAGTTCATCCCGTGGGAAAAAGTTGTGCAGTTTAAAGTTCAAATGAGCCCAAAGCTTACAAAGGCAGATTTACCGATTTACATGTTCTACAGCCCATGAAATTTTTTTAATTCGGAAATTACGAAATAAATAGGCAAAAATTTTTCATGTAGATCTTTTAAAACATTAGAAATGGAACCAGTTCGTTCCGTGGGAAAAATGATATTTTCTTAAGTTCAATGGAGCCCCAAAGCAGGCAAAGGTATATTATACTTATTTTCGTGTACTATAGCCCATGAATTTTAATTGATCCAGAAATTCCAAAATAAAATAACTAATATTTTTAATTAACGTCCGTTAAAACCTTAAAAATGGAAACAGTTTGTCCCGCGGAGAAAAATGGTGCATTTTCAAATTCAAACGAGTCCCAAAGCAAGCTAAGACAAATTTTTTACAAATTTTCATGTTCATAGATTTTTTTTGATCCTGAAATCCAATAAAAATTGTTGAAATATTTCGTGGGAAATTGTTAAGACTTTAGAAATGAAACAAATTCATTCCGAGGGGAAAAAGATGCATTTTCAAATTCAAACGAGCCCCAAAAAATGCAAAGACAGATTTTATCATTTTTCATGATCTATAACCCATAAAAAAATTTATCTGAAAATCCCAAAACAAAAATGCTAGAAATTTCACGGATGTCAATTAAGATCATAGAAATGGAACCAGTTCATCCCGCGGGAAAAAATGGTGTATTTTCATGTTCTAACGAACCCCAAATAGGCTAAGGTAGATTTTGCAGATTTACGTTTGCTATAGGCAAACTTTTTTATCCGAAAAATCCAAAACAGAATAGCCGAAATTTGTCATGGATGTCTGTTAAAATTTAGAAATAAACTAGTTAATCCCGCGTGAAAAAATTGTGAATTTATAAGTTCAAACAAGTCTCAAAGCAGACAAAGGTAGATTTTACTAATTTTTGTGTGCTATAACCCATAATTTTTCAATCCAGAAATCCCAAAATAAATTGGCCATAATTTTTCATACACGTCCGTTAGAACCTTAGAAATGGAACCAGTTCGTCCCGGGGGAAAAATGAAGCATTTTCAAATTCAAACAAGCCTCAAAGATGGCAAAGGCATATTTTATTGATTTTCGTGTTTTATAGCCCATGAATATTTTTAATCCTGAAATCCCGATATAAAATGGCAAAACAATTTCATGGACATCCGTTAAGATCTTAGAAATGGAACCAGTTCGTCCCGTGAGGAATAATAGTGCTTTTTCAAGTTCAATAGATCTCTAAAGCAGGCAAAGACAACGTTAATCGATTTTTGTGTGCTATACCCATTGATTTTATTTGATCCAAAAATCCCAAAAGAAAGTGGCTGAACTTTTACATGAACGTCCGTAAGATCTTAGAAATGGAACCAATTCGTCCCATGGGAAAATGGTGTATTTTCAAGTTCAAACAAGCCCAAAGTAGGCACATGAAAATGGGTAAAATAGGGGGTTTGTGTGCTCCGGTGTTCGTTTGACCTTCAAAATGATCCGTTTTGGCAGAAGGAACAACTGGCTTCATAGATAACATCTTAACAAATTTCCACAAAAAAATTGAGCAAAAAAGATGTCAAAATTCTGGATCACCAAAAATCCATGGACATAGTACACGAAAATTGACAATATGGGTTTACCTTCTTCGGGGCTCGTTTGACATTGAAATTTGTCGTTTTGGTCATTAGTGACAACGTGCTCCATAGATTACGTCTTAATGGATGTCCATGAAAATTTTGAGCAAAACAGACGTCATAACTCTGGATCACCAAAAATCCAAGGAACTAGAGTATATGAAAATTGACAAAATGTGGGGTTTACCTTCCTAGGGGCTTGTTTGACCTTTAAAATGAGTTGTTTTGGTTGTCCAGGACAACAAGCTCCATTGCTGACGTCTTAAAGGTCGTCCAAAATAAATTTGGCAAAAAGAATGACAGAATTCTGGATCACCAAAAAAGATTGTAGACGATAACAAACGAAATCGGCAAAATGAGGGTTTACCTGCTCCAGGGCTCATTTCACCTTCAAAATGAGCCGTTTTGGTAGTCATGGAAAACTTGATCATCTGATAACATCTTTACTATGTCTATAGAAAATTTGGGCAAAAAAGATGTCGAAATTCCTGATCAGCGATAATCCATGAACTATTATGCACGAAAAATGACAAAATGGGGTTTACTTGCTTCGGGTCTAGTTTAACCTTTAAAATGGACTATTTTGGCTGTCAGGGCCAACTAGCTCCATAGATAACGTCTTAAGGGAGTTCAAAAAAAATTGAGCAAAAAAGATATCAAAATTTTTTATCACTCAAAAAATCTATGGACTATAGCACACAAAAATCGGTAAAATAGAGAGTTTAATTTCTACAGGACTCGTTTAACCTTCAAAATGTTTGATCGTCAGGGCAACCTTACTCCTTAGCTATCGTCCTAACAGACTTTCACAAAATAAATGGGCAAAAAAGATGTCGAAGTTCTAGATCACCAAAAAAAGATCGTGGACTATAGCAAACGAAAATGAGCAAAATTAGGGGGTTAACTGCTTCGGGGCTCATTTGAACTTTAAAATGGTTCATTTTGACCGTCATAACAAACTAGCTCCATTAATAATGTCTTAACGGATGTCCATGAAAAAAAATAGGGCAAAAAAGACATGAAATTCCGGATCACCAAATATCCATAGAGTATTGTACACAAAAATCATCAAATTAAGGTTTACCTGCTTCAACGATCGTTTAACCTTGAAAATGGGCCGTTTTAGTCGTCAGGGAAAACTGACTCAATAGCTAACGTCTTAACAGATGTGCACAAAAATTCGAGCAAAAAGGTCATCGCGATTTTGGATTACCAAAAATTCATGGACTCTAGCACACGAAAATAAGCAAAACAGGGGGTTTACCTGCTCCAGGGCTCGTTTGGCCTTCAAAATGGGTCGTTTTGACAGTCAAGGACAACTGAATCCATAGCTAAAATATTAACGGACGTTAACAAAAAAAATTGGGTAAAAAATACTTAGGAATTTTGGATCACCAAAAATTTTGTACACTAAGGCAAATAAAAATTGGCAAATTGAGGGGTGTACCTGCTCCGGGCTCATTTGACTTTTAATATGGGTTGTTTTGGCCGTCAGGGACAAGTTTCTCCATGGATGACGTCTTAACGGAAGTCCACTAAAAACTTGGCCCAAAAAAGCGTCGAAATTCTGGATCTCAAATAATCTATGGACTATAGTATAAAAACTCGGCAAAATGGTGTGTACCTGCTTAGGGTTCGTTTGACCGTGAAATTGGATCATTTTGGCCATCAATGTAACCTGGATCTATAGTTAACGTCTTAACTGACATCAACGAAAAATTTGAGAAAAAAAGATGTCAAAATTATGGATTATATCAGAAGAAAATTGGCAAAAAGGGGATTTACCTGCTCTGGGCCTTGATTGAACGTCAAATTGGATCGTTTTGACCGTCATGGCCAACTGGGTCCTTAAAAACGTCTTAACCAGCGTCCAGAAAAAAATTTCACAAAAAGAATATCGGAATTTCAAATCACCAAAAATCCATGGACTCTATCAGTACATGAAAATTAGCAAAATGAGATTTACTTGATTCGAGAAAATGCGACGTTTTGACCGTCAGGGCGACCTGGATCCATAGGTAGCATCTTAACAAACGTCCACGAAAAATCATAGCGAAAAAGACGTCAGAATTTTGAATCAGTAAAAATCTATAAACTATAGCATACAAAAATCGATAAAATGGGGGATTTACGTGCTACAAGGCTTGTTTGACGTTCAAAATAGGTCTATTTTGCCGTCAAGGCCAATTGGATCCATAGATATAGTCTTATTAGACATCCACAGAAATTTTTGGCAAAATGACATCGGAATTCTAGATCACCAAAAACGATCGTGGACTAAAGCAAATGAAAATCAGCAAATGAGGGGTTTACCTGCTTCGTGGCTCGTTTGACCTTGAAATTGGATCGTTTTAGCCGTCAGGGGCAACTAGGTCCATAGCTAACGTTTTAACGGATGTCCATAAAATATAAGAAAAAAGATGTTAGAATTCTGGATAACAAAAATCCATGTACTATAGCACACGACTATTGACAAAATTAGGCATTTACCTGCTTTGGGGCTCATTTGACCTTCATAATGGGTCGCTTTGGCCGTTAAGGCCAACTAGCTCCATAGATAACGTCTTAATGGACATCCACAAAAAAATTGGGTAGATAAAATATTCGAAATTCTAGATCACCAAAAAAGATCGTGTAATATAGCAAACAAAAATCGGCAAAATTAAGGGTTAACATGCTCTAGTGCTCGTACAACCTTAAAATGGGACATTTTAGCTGTCAGGACCAACTGACTCCAAATATAGCGTCGCAACGGATGTCCACAAAAAATTTGGGCAAAACAGACGTCACAATTCTGGATAACCAAAAATTATTAGGCAAAATGAGATTTACCTATTTCGGGGCTCATTTGACCTTCAAAATGGGTCGTTTTTGACATCAAGGCCAATTGGCTGCATAGTTAACGTCATAACAGATGTCGAAAAAAAATTGAGCCAAAAAGACGTTGAAATTCTAGATCACTTAAAATCCATGGACTAACATAGGAAAAATGGCAAAATGGGGGATTTACATGCTTCGAGGCTCGTTTGACCTTCAAATGGGTCATTTTGGCCGTCAAGGATAGTTAGATCCATATCTAACGTCTTAATAGACGTTCACAAAAATATCTGTCATCAAAGATCTCAAAATTCTGGGTCAACAAAAAAGAATGTGGACTATAGCAAACTAAAATCGGCAAATGATGGGTTTACCTGCACTGGGGCTCGTTTGACCTTCAAAATGGATCGTTTTGACCATCAGGGCCAATTGATTCCATTGATAACGTCTTAATGGACATCCACAAAAAATTAGTCAAAAAATATGAAGGAATTCTTGATAACCAAAAATTCATGGACTATAGTACATGAAAATTATCAAAATGGGGTTTACCAACTTTTGAGGCTCATTTGACCTTGAAAATGGACCGTTTTGGACGTCAGGGACAATTGACCCAATAGCTAACATGTTAGCAACCAGCCATGAAAAATTTAGCAAAAAATATGTCCACAAAAAATTTATGGACTATAGCACACGAAAATCGACAAAATGAGGGGTTTACCTATTCTGGGTTTGTTTGCCCTTCAAAATGGGAAATTTTTGCCTTCAGGGACAACTTGCTTCATAAAAAACGTCTTAAGGGACGTCCAAAAAAGATTGTCAAAAAAGACGTCAAATTTCAAATCACCAAAAATTCATGAACTACTGTACACAAAAATTGGCAAAATGGGGTTTACCTGCTTTGGTACTTGTTTGACGTTAAAAATAGGTTGTTTTGATGGTAAGTGCCAATTAGCTCCATAGGTAACGTCCTAACGGGTGTCCAAGTAAAAATTTGAGCAAAAAAGACGTAAAAATTTTGGATCAGAAAAAATTCAAGGACTATAGCACACAAAATTCGGCAAAATGAGGGGTTTACCTTCTCCGGTGCTCGTTTGACCTTCAAAATGGACCGTTTTGGCCGTCAAGCCAACTGGATCCATAACTGATGTCTTAACGGACGTCCACAAAAAAATATAGCAAAAAAGACATCAAAATGTTGGATTACCATAACAGATCATGAACTATAGCAAATGAAAATTGGCAAAATAAGGGGTTTACCTACATTGGGACTCGTTTGACCTTCAAATGGGCCATTTTGTCCATAAGAGAAAATTGACTCCAAATCCTATGTCTTAACGGACGTTCACAAAAACTTTAGACAAAAAAGACGTCAGAATTTCAGATCACCAAAAATCTATGGACTATAGTACTAAAAAATTAGTAAAAGAGGGTTTACCTTCTTCAGGGCTTGTTTGACCTTGAAAATGGGTTGTTTTGGTCTTCAGAGCCAACTAGCTCCATAGCTAATGTTAGAGGTGTACAAATCAAACCGATGAGCCAAATCAAACCGAAAAAATGGACTTGTATTAAAGATCGTGGACTATAGCAAACGAAAATTGGTAAAATGAGGGGTTTACCATCTTTGTGGCTCGTTTGACCCTCAAAATGAGCCGTTTTGGTCATCTGGCCCAACTGACTCCGTAGATAACGTCTTAACGGACGTGCACAAACAAATTGGGCAAAAATGACATTGAAATTTTGGGTCACCAAAAATCATGGGCTAAAGTACACAAAAATCGAAAAAATTGTTCGTTTTGGTTGTTAGGGACAACTGGCTCCATAACCAACGTCTTAACGGACGTCCAAAAAAATTGAGAAAAAAAAACTTCAGAATTCTGGATCACCAAAAATTTGTGGACTATAACACATGAAAATTGGTAAAATGAAGGGTTTACCTGCTCGGTGGTTCGTTTGACCTTCGAAATGGGTTGTTTTGGCTGTCAGTGGCAACTAGTTCAGTAACTACGTATAAAGGACGTCCACAAAAATTAGGGCAAAAAAATTGGAATTCTGGATCATTAAAAAGATCGTGGACCATAGCAAATGAAAATCAGCAAAATGAGGGGTTACCTGCTCCAGCGCTCGTTTGACCTATAAAATGAGTTGTTTTGGCCGTCAGGGCCAACTGTCTCCATAGATAATGCTTTAACGAACGTCCACAAAATATTTGGGCAAAAAATACTTCAAAATCTAGATCACCAAAAAAGATCATGGACCATAGCAAACGAAAATCAGCAAAATAAGGGGTTTAACTGCTCCAGGCTCGTTTAACCTTCAAAATGGGTCATTTTGGCCGTCAGGGCCAACTGAATCATAGATAATATCTTAACAGATGTCCACAAAAATTAGGCAAAAAGACGTTAGAATTCTTGATCACCAAATATCCATGGACTATAGTACACAAAAATCGATAAAATAGAGTTTTACCTGATTCAGGGCTCGTTTAACATTGAAAATGGGATGTTTTTGGACTTTAGGGCCAAGTGGATCCATAGCTAATGTCTTAACGGACGTCCACAAAAAATTTGAGCAAAAAAGACGTCGAAATTCTGGATCACCAAAATCTATGGACTATATAGCACACGAAAATCAACAAAATGGGGGTATACCTTCTTCGGGGCTTGTTTGACTTTCATAGGGATCCGTTTTGACCGTCAGAGTCATTTGAATCCATAGGTAACGTGTTAATAGACACATCCACAAAAAATTTGGGGAAAAAAGACGTCAAAATTCTTGATCACCAAAAAAGATCGTGGACTATAGCAAACGAAATTTGGCAAAAATAAGGGGTTTACCTGCTCCAAAACTCGTTTTACCTTCAAAATGAATCATTTTGACCGTCAGGGCACACTGTCTCCATAGATAACGCTTAACGGACATCCACAAAACAATTTGGTAAAAAAGACGTCGAAATTCTAAATCACCAAAAACCCATGAACTATAGCACACAAAAATTGGCAAAATGGGGGGGGGGGGGTTACCTGCTTCGGGTCTTGTTTGTCATTCAAAATGGGTTTTTTGGCCTTTAGAACCAACAAGTTCCATAGCCAACATCTTAACGGACGTCCACAGAAAATTTGGGCAAAAAAGACATCGTAATTCTAGATCAGCAAAAAAGATTGTGGACTACAGCAAACGAAAATAAAAAAAATGAGGGGTTTAACTGCTCTGGGCTCATTTAACCTTCAAAATGGGCTGTTTTAGCCATCAGGGCACACTGGTTGTCATGACCCGAGATCAACTCTTAACACGGAATATTCGACCTCGAAGAGTTCTTATACAAGCCCATAGCATATCATGAACATTAAAACATATGAAAATAGCAGAAAATTTAAAACTTTTCTTTAACAGTCTAAGTCTCTTAAAAATGAAAGAGTATCGATGACACTATGTCTCAAACCATCTATAACATAGAATTTTCATTAGACTTAAATCTCTTTAATACAACTAAGGGAACGACCCTTACGAAAGTCTAAAGACATAAAATGAAGACATAACCAGACAAGGTAGGTTAATCCTCGAACTACGAGGACTCCCTAAGTCTTCATCTACGAGCTCTTTAGAAACCTATCTTCCAAGTATAAGACACCACATCTCCAAACCCCACACTTTGTAGAAAATGTAGAAAGAAGGGGTTAGCACGAAAACATACTAAGTATGGAAGCCATGCATAAAACATGCTTAAAAGGGACATTTAGTTGAAACCATGATTTATGCACATTTGAAAATCATCTTGAAAGAGTTGGAGAATCACAAGTCATAAGAAACTCACATATAGTTCATCAAAGCACATATGATAATAACATCACCATAATCATAGTCTCTAAACATAGTATGAATACAATATCACTCATTCAAGATATAATACTCATGCATAGTCAATTATTAAGATCATTACATAATAATAGAATCCACATAAGTAACCCTTGGTTGAACTTTTTCCATGTGTAGATAAAGTCCCATAACCCTATCTACACTAAGTACTACTTTAGGATCACCATACTCATACTTATCATACATTTGTCTAATCCATAGTTCATACACATAGAGAGAAGTCATTCATAAACATTAGCTCATATCAATGAAAGTCAATCATAAGGCTAATTCAATGGAATCATGCATTACTCATAATCTTTATAATAAAATGGAACTACACCATGGATACTTTAGAAGTCTACTTGTTCTATGTATGAGTGGCATCCCATAATACCCCTCATACCAAGTAGATCTCCTAGAGGAGTCATCAATTACGGTTCATGCCACACATTCATGTCATATATCTTCGTCATATTTCATAGTTAACTATCATAAGTAAAACCACCCTCGCAATCCCTTCAAAAGTTCACTTGTGCAATGTACATATGAAGTTTCATATCCCCACATATACTAAAAAAACCATCAAGAAGTCATAAGCATAGTCACATACTTCATTAGTCATCATAATAAGTAAAACCAACCATAACATCATTCATGAGTAACCATGCATGAAGAACTCACACCAGAACCTCTCTTAAGACCCACTTGTGCAATGCATAGGTAACGTCCCATACCATCACCTACACTAAGTAGTATCCCTCAAGAAGCCTAGTTAGAATTCATGTTCTTATCTTCATTCATATTTTAAGCATTTGGGAAACTATTCCATAACCGACATAGACCATGTGAGCTATATGAAATCCGGTGACTATCTCTCACACCGAAAAAAAGTGTCCTACTTGCCAAGGTAGGGCATACATTCATGATAGCGTTTAGGTGGATCCACTAGCTACAACCTATGTGGGCGCATAGTTATGGCATAGGGAGAGTTCTAGAAACCTTATACTTATTGAAGTGTGGGTTTCCATATAATGAGACCATTGGGGGAACCTCCCTTCCTTTGTGAAGAAAACCTTCTCATTTTCATATCCATTAGGTTATAAGCACCCCCCCTTTTATGTAGTCATTAGTCTTTAGTTTAGCAATGGTTCATAAAGAATACCTTATGGACTTAATCCCTCATATATCATTTAGCTCAAGGGTTTCAAGATGAGAATGACCTTTCATCATAGAACCAACATCATGTGAGATTGTATCTTTCATCTCATAGTCATATAGTGTTCATGAGAATTACCTTCAACTCAACATAACTACACATCTATAATCATCTCACAACATTCATGTTCATATCATAGTCATATCTTCATGGTCATGTACATTTCATGCATAATAGTATGCAAATATGTGTATGAGAACTAGCCTTTCAATTGACACCATAGACACATCATATTCATGTGTATGCAAGTGTATGTGTGTGCATAATTGTTCTCAATCATCATAGAAACTTCCCTTCAAAAGGTATCACAACATGTACATCATATCCCTACTCATGCACAATTCACATATATTGCATTTAAAGATCTTAGACCATGTAGATCAACATATCTAATATTCATTGCAATAGACATGAATACATTCATCATTCAAGTAGGTCATTCATGGTATGTATAGAATCACACACTCATATAGGGTTTATGCATCAAAAGTAGACACCTCCACCATAAGTGGATGAAACCATTCATATATAGAAAGTTCAACATATCATACCTTCATAGATTTCCCTTCAAAGCCAAGAGTCAAGATAAAGTATATCATCTTAGACTAGGCACTTTAGATAGAAGAACATCATAAACCAACAACATAACTAATATGATCATAATCAAGTTAGTCTAGGTCCACAAGATTCATCATAATCAATTCATGTCTAGGTGATCTAATTCTAAGGTCATCCATCAAGACCTAAACCTAACCCTTAGTAATAGAGCATGAGATAAATTAACTTCATAGTAAAATCACCTAATCAATGTAGAGATTCTAGATTATCAATATATACCTATCAATCAATCCAGACAAGGCTTACAATTGACAAAGAAGGGGAAGAACATGGGTCTTTTGGAATTTTATTCAAAAAAATATTAATAAACCATAAATTCACCCATAATTGAACATAATTTATCATAAACAATCATAATTTATCAATTAAAACGTTTTTAGAAGCTGACCCATGCTTTGGATGAAAACCTAGAATTTGGGGAACTTTGAAATCATAGTTGAAGGGACTTCTTGGTGATAGCTAACCACGAATAAAGAGTTCTCATACCTAAGAGTAGAATTCCATGAAAATCCTTTGAAAAAACTTCCATATTCAAGCGTTACTTGATCTTCTTCTAGGTCTTAAATGGACGTTTTCTAGAAAGAGTTCCGGAGAAACTTTGGGGTTTTTAGGTGGGTTAGTCAGAATGATTAGTTTATGGTTTATTAAGCTTATAAAGGTGGTGAAATAACCTATTAAACGACCTATAATAACCCTCATTAATAGCTAACCCAACCTGTAAGTTCTAACTTAAAATGAATAATCTGAAAACTGGCAGTACTTAAATTTGTCCATCTGTGGACCGAAGTTTGAACTATTGTCCGTAGTTTGTTCTCGTAGTTTAGGATTAACAGTGCTTCACTATTTCGGGCATAACTTTTTACTCCGAGATTGGGGTAAACTCGGTGCTGTTGGAAAGAGAACTCAAATATCTCTAATTAGATAGGTAATGGACCACCTAATCCATTTTGAGCTAATAGATATGACCCTTTGAAGTTTACCACATAATTTGTTAAGACTAAATCACTAAAAACCGCTTTTAGGGGATTTGTTTTTGGGACTGTTTTAAAGGCTTAGATTAGGGTCTTGCTAGCATATAAAGGTGATTAATCAACTAAGTAACCAACCCTAGTGAGTTCTTAATTAATTTACCCACTTGATTCCCAATCACCAACTTAGAACTAGAAGGCTAGAAATTGGCAGCACCTACGCCCCTCCACCTATGGACCGTAATTGGACTTACGGACCGTATTGCATGGTCGTAGTTTGGTTCAAAGGCTCACTTTTTGGGAGCTAAAACCCAACTAAGTCCCAACCTATGACCTAGACCTACTATCCATATAACAGTCTACTGGCCATAGTTTGGGTCTCGTAGGTGAAGCTGTTTTTGATAGCTTTTGGCTCCAAGGTTGGGTCCTCCTCAAGGACCTCTTGGGTCCTCGTCAAGAACGTTTGGACCCTAAACATGTTTTCATAAGTGCAGGAGTCACTTCTACAAGTTTTCACCCTCAAACAACACTCAAAACTTCGACGACAGGACCCTTACAACTCACTGGTTCAAATGACTAGTTTCCAGACGTTTTAGTCGTTTCTTGACGTTTAACCTCTAAAATCACAAAACTAAATTCAATAGCTATTTTTCATAATTTAAACAAGTTTCCAACTATAAACTAACATGTCAGGCTCTATTTCAACCTACTAGTTTTAGTCAAGCCTTAGCTTGGTCTTACTAATGAAATGAGTATATCTAAGTAGGTTATCTAACATTTTTAATAGGATATGTAGCCCTTTAAATTTAATTAAAAGCTTTGACAATTAAAGTTATACTTATAAAAGCAAAAATGTTCAAATATTTTTTACTATGGTAAATAGATCAAGTTCATCCTTCATTATATTATTAATTTAAAATTATTCTATCATTACCCAAATAATTCAAATATTTTTCACCTCTGTTAAGTTTTTTTTTTTTGGCTAAAATGACATAAATATTTGTGGAAAGAGGTCATCCTTTGTATAGCAAGATAAGTTGAAGTCTCAACCAGTTAATGACTTAATAAATAGCTATAACAAACAGGTATTTTCCTATTGTACATAGTTCCACACATATTACTTTGGTTGTATATATTGGTGGTCCTATCTAAATAGTAGTGGTTACAAAAGAATGGTAATTCACTCCTTCTTTGATCACTCCTCCTTTGCTCAATAGATGAGTCATTCAATTCTTCTCTCTAATGACGTCGGTTGGTGCTGATGCTCCTAGTTGCATTTGAGTCTCAGGAGGAGCGGAGTTCCATTTGACTGTTGTCGCTTCTTTTGAAAATATTTT
The DNA here is from genome assembly GCA_032847665.1 of Solanum chilense. Taxonomy (NCBI): domain Eukaryota; kingdom Viridiplantae; phylum Streptophyta; class Magnoliopsida; order Solanales; family Solanaceae; genus Solanum; species Solanum chilense. Next base: position 5,566,158 of record CM064968.1, on the reverse strand, counting down.
TTCTATCATACTACTATATACAAGGAGGGATATTCAATTTTGTAGTCCGCACATGAATTTTCTCGTTTATTTTATTCAAATTGAAATTTGTAAAACCTTGCATATTTAATGGATTTAAAAAAAAATTATACGCTACTAAAAATGATATTGTCATGAAAATAATTTACTAATGATCCTACAAAGTACATTCAGGTTTTATTTTATATGAAAATATTGCTACACTTGTTTCAATAATATATTAGCTCAAGACTTTATCGCAAATATAAACTTAATGCACGTCACAATCCTAGCAAAGATAATTTACTGAGAGACATAGAAATATTCATCAAGACATTTTTTGATCTTTTTACCTTCTATTTTATCAGACAAGGAAATCCATCAGTGACATTGTTCACAATAGTTCAATTGAAGCCCGAATTTGTTGAGCTCTCCTTTGCTTTGATGCTTATTTTCTTAAATATTTAAACGTCTTGTGAGAAAACATGATTCCAGTTTCTAGATTATAAAGATACATAGAAAACATGATTCCAGTTTGTAGATTATAAAGATACACACATTTATGATTTATCGACACACACACACACTCTTCTATGTTCTCCTCTCAAGGAGTTTTATTTTGTGAGTATGTTTCTCATGTTAGAAGCCTATCTTTGATCTTAATTTCATTTATTCTACCAAAATGTCGAGCCAAGCCTGGAGTGGATCATCACACAGGTTGTCTGATGCTACAAGAGCTTATTGTGTGCTCAAGTTAATGGCCATATTGTATTAGCAAGTGGTTTATTAACGGACAGATTTTTATCTTTAGTATTAAAATTAAAAAAGATACAGTGTCTATTCAGAAGAAATTTATTGAAGAGCATAAAACACAGTTTCTGTTAGGTTATGGAGCCTGATAAATATATATAACTGTTTACGCAGTTTAACCTCCGCGGTGAGGTTGCCAGGGGGTTATGGGGGGCGGGAGCCCCCCATCCGAAGGAGGGGTTTGGTGCAGCGCCCCGACCTAAATTTTAGGCTTTACTATTTATTCTCCATTTATTCTCTGTAACCAAAAATACTCTGATTTATTAATATAAATATACCCCACCGCCGTGGAAGTTCACTCACGGGGTGTTACCACGAAATATTGAGTTTTCTCTTTCTCTCTCTAGATCTCTCATCTCTTTCTCTTGAAAGTTCTTATGTTCTTCATTCATCAAGTGTGTGTGCATGAATTCGATCTTAACAACTGATATCAGAGCTAAGGAGATTCAACACGATCACTGAAGATGGATAGTTCAAATCTTGGAATCGAGAAGTTTGATAGATCCGATTTCAGTTTCTGGAAGATGCAGATCGAAGATTATCTGTACCAGAAAGATCTTCACGAACCGTTGACCGGGGTGAAGCCGAAATCCATGACGGAGGAGAAGTGGAACCTTAAGGGTCGCCAGGCTCTAGGGTTGATCCGATTGACTTTGTCAAGAAACGTGGCGTTCAACATCGTGAAATATAAGACTACGTACGGTCTGTTGAAGGCACTATCAAACATGTATGAAAAACCATCAGCAATGAACAAGGTATATTTGATGCGTATATTTTTCAATTTACAAATGTCTGAGAATGGATCTGTTTCTGATCATATAAATGAGTTCAATATGATTGTGAGTCAACTCAATTCTGTGGAGATTAATTTCGAAGATGAAATTAAGGCGTTGATTTTGATGTCATCTCTGCCTGAGTCTTGGGATACTGTTGTTGCTGCGATTAGCAGTTTCCGTGGATCTGAGAAACTGAAGTTTGATGAAATCTATGATGTTGTTCTTAGCGAAAGTATTCGCAAACGAGAAGTGGGAGATTCACTGGCAGTGCTCTCAGCGTTGACCGAAGGGGGAGAAGTAAGACGAAAGGCCAAAATCAACATGGTCGATCAAAATCAAAGAATCGAGGAAAATCCCTAAATATATCAAACGTGACTTGTTAGAACTGTGGAGAAAAAGGGCGCTTTTGGACAAACTGTACAATGCCAAAGAAGAAACAGAATCAGAAATTTGGAGATGACAATGATTCTGTAAATTCAGCAGAGGACATTGGGGATGCTCTAATCCTTAGTGTAAACAGCCCAGTTGAATCATTGATTTTGGATTCTGGTGCATCTTTCCATTTGTCTCCAAGCAAGGAGTTGTTCCAAAATTTCAAATCTAGAAAAGTTGGAAAGGTGTATCTTGCTGACAATAAAGCCTTAAAGATTGAAGGAAAGGGGGATGTTTGCATAAAGACCACCTCAGGAAACCAATGGACATTGGAGTATGTCAGATATATTCCTGGGCTCAAGAAAAATATAATCTCTGTTGGTCAGTTGGATAGCACGAGATATGCAGCAGAGTTTGGGAAAGGTTCGTGGAAGATTGTGAAAGCTCCTATGGTAGTAGATCGTGGCACCAAATCTGGAATCTTGTACACCACTGCAGGGTGTATTAACATGGCTGCTGTTGCTAAAGGTGCTTCCGGTTCATGTCTGTGGCACAACAGACTTGAACACATGAGTGCTAAAGGAATTAAGATGCTGGTTGCAGAAGCAGCATTAGAGGGTCTGAAGTCTGTTGATATGGGTCTTTGCGAGAGCTGTGTTATGGGCAAACAGAAAAGAGTAAGCTTCACAAAGACTCCTATAGATCCAAAGAAAGTGCGATTGGAAATGGTCCATACAGATGTTTGGGGAACATCTCCAATATCATTACTTGGAGGATCCAGATTCTATGTTACCTTCATTGATGATTTCAGCAGGAAAGTATAGGTTTACTTCTTGAAGCATAAGTCAGATGTGTTTGCAACTTTCAAGAAGTGGAAAGCTGAAGTTGAGAATCAGTCCGGTTTGAAAGTCAAATGCCTAAGGTCTGACAATGAAGGAGAATATGACAAATCAGAGTTCAAGGCATTCTATGTAGCTGAGGGAATCAAATTGATGAGATCAGTTCCTGGTAAGGCAAGGAAAAATGGAATTGCTGAGAGGATGAACAGAACATTGAATGTGCGTGCAAGGAGTATGAGGATACACTGTGGGCTGCCCAAAACATTTTGGGCGGATGCTGTGAGCACAACTGCATACTTGATCAACAGGGGACCATCAGTTCCTTTAGGGTTCAAGATTCCAGAGGAGGTGTGGACAGGAAAAGAACTCAAGTACTCACACTTGAGGACTTTTGGTTCCACTTCTTATGTTCATGTTGATCCAGAAAAGATAGACAAGTTTGATGCCAAGGCTGTGAAGTGTTACTTCATAGGCTATGGTTCTGATTTTTTTTGGTTACAGGTTTTGGGATGACTTGAACAGAAAGATCCTGAGACATTGTGACGTGACATTTGATGAGTCTATCCTGTACAAGGACAAAGAGCAGAAGATTCTAGAGATTACAAAGCAAGTGGGAGTTGAGGTTGAGTTGGAGAAGAATAACCCCAGAGATGTCGAAGCATATACTCAACCAACTCCTACTGAAGAATTTGAAGTGGAGCAAGTTACACCTGAGCATGTGTTAAGAAGATCATCCAGAACCATCAGGGTGCCAGATAGGTATTCATCTTCATTACACTATCTATTGCTGACTGATGAGGGGGAACCAGAGTCTTTTGATGAGGCCCTACAAGTCGAGGATTCGATCAAGTGGGAGCAAGCCATGTATGATGAGATGAGGTCACTTGAGAAGAACGACACATGGGTGTTGACTGAGTTACCTGCAGGGAAGAGAGTTTTCCTAAACAAGTGGGTGTTCAGAATCAAGACTAAACCAGATGGCAAAAGAAGATTCAAGGCTCGTTTAGTGGTTAAAGGATTTTCACAAAGGAAAGGCATTGATTATGCTGAAATATTTTCTCCTGTTGTGAAGTTAACCTCTATTCGAATTCTGTTGAGTATTGTTGCATCGGAGAATTTTCATCTAGAGCAAATGGAAGTAAAAACAATGTTTTTACATGGAGATCTGGACAAAAAGATCTATATGCAGCAACCAGAAGGATTTGTGGTTCCAGGCAAGGAACACATGGTGTGCAAGCTCACCAGGAGCTTGTATGGACTAAAGCAAGCACCAAGGCAGTGGTACAAGAAGTTTGACTCCTTCATGACCAAGAGTGGATTCTGCAAAAGCTGAAAAGGATCCTTGTTGTTACTTCAAGAAATACACTGATTCATATGTCTTTCTACTCTTGTATGTGGATGATATGTTGATTGCAGGATCTAGCATGAGGGAGATTAACAATCTGAAGACAAGGTTTTCTGCAATGTTTGAGATGAAAGATTTGGGTCCAGCGAAGCATATTTTGGCGATGAAGATTTCTCGGGATAGATCTGATGACACTTTAAATCTATCTCAGGAGTTGTACGTTGAGAAGGTGCTGAGCAGATTCAGGGTTAATGATGCTAAACCCAGGACTACTCCATTGGCAAATCACTTTGTCAAAGGAGCAGTCACCCGAGACTTCCGAGGAGCGTGATCATATGAAACTTGTTCCATATGCTTCAGCAGTTGGGAGTTTGATGTATGCTATGGTCTGCAGTAGACCTGATATAGCACATGCAGTGGGAGTTGTTAGCAGGTACATGGCTAACCTTGGGAAAGAGCATTAAGAAGCTGTGAAGTGGCTTCTGAGATATCTGAGAGGTACATCCAGTACTTCACTTTGTTTTGGCAAAGGCAAGAAGACTCTACAGGGTTTTGTGGATGATGATCTTGGTGGGGATGTTGACTCGAGCAAGAGTACATCCTGGTACATTTACACCATAGGTGGAACATCAGTGAGTTGGATGTCCAGGCTTCAGAAGTGTGTTTCTCTTTCATCTACTGAAGCTGAGTATGTGGCAATAGCTGAAGCTGGGAAAGAGATGATATGGCTGGCAGATCATCTAGAGGAATTGGGCAAGAAGCAGAGCGAGAAGATTCTTTACTATGGTAGCCAGAGTGTCATACAGTTGGTTAAAAATCCAGTCTATCATTCGAAGACAAAGCACATCAGAAGGCGATACCATTTCACTCGCAGGCAGTGGAGGATGGTGATATGTGCTTGGAGAAGATAGAGGGTGCAAAGCACCCGGCAGACATGTTGACGAAATAAGTTGATGCTGGGAAACTGGGGTTATGCAAAACCTTGGTTGGTCTTCTGTAGTTGTTACTACAGATGTTGCGGTGCGGTAATGATGTTGATGATGAAGAGATTTTTTTTTTTGAGTATGTATTTTTTGGATGACTGAATCAGTCTCCAAGTGGGAGAATTGTTAGGTTGTGGAGCCTGATTAATATATATAACTGTTTACACGGTTTAACCTCCGCGGTGAGGTTGTCAAGGGGTTATGGGGGGCAGGAGCCCCCATCTGAAGGAGGGGTTCGGTGCAGCGCCCCGACCTACATTTTAGGCTTTACTATTTATTCTACATTTATTCTCTGTAACCAAAAATACTCTGATTTATTAATATAAATATACCCCACCTCCGTGGACGTTTACTCACGGGGTGTTACCACGAAATATTAGGTTTTCTCTTTCTCTCTCTAGATCTCTCATCTCTTTCTCTTGAAAGTTCTTGTGTTCTTCATTCATCAATTGTGTGTACGTGAATTCGATCTTAACAGTTTCCAGTGGTAATTAGTTCACATGTATGTGTTTGGGAGGGATCCTTTACTTTTGGCCAAGCCTCTATTTTGCAAGGAATCTCTTGGGTAATATATGCGCAATCACATTACATAGTTTTGATCTTGCTAACAATTAAACATGACATGTTTTTCCTTGCAAAGAAAATCTTAAACGAGTGAAAGAGACCCTGAAGTTTCAAAGTGGCAGTTAAAGTTGGGCCATCTATTGGGATATCATTAGTTTTTTCATATTCCAATTGAATATTCTGGGAACCTTGATGTGCTAGACATTATTGTCTTTACGAAAATATTACAAAATGTACTGAATTACTGATGCTGTTTTTTTTTTTAAAAAAACTTTGGCAGTGACTCCCATCTCCGATGTTATAAGAGTTCGCACTGGTAAGTAGAATGTTTTGCTTAATGATACTCCATTTGTATTTATAAGTTAGATAGTCTCCGTAGGTTGATTTATCATTTAAATTTCATATCCTTCATAGAGGTTTGAACTTGTCTATGGTACGCTGGAACAGGTGAACGGGGAGAAAAGGCAGAGAGGATGATGGGAGGGCATGCTGATATGTCCTCTGCATTATCAACTTCTTGAGCGGCAACGCCTCTATCTTGAAGTTGAAACGTTTAATCATCTTTAGTTGTGTGCAGTCAAGTAGGGAATAAAATAAATAAGTTTGAGACTTACCATGTACCTGTGGTTTCAGTAGCCAATTTCCATAAAAATCGTAACTTAACAGCCATTTCGTATTAGCACACTTCAGCTCAATCGTGGTAACCTTGCCCCCTCCCCCCGTTTTGGGTGAAGTTGTGCTGTAATATGTTGGTTGATCACTGTCGATATTGAATGATAAGCTATTCAAGCAATTTCCTAAATGAGCCGTTCATATATATCAAATCTGAAACTTTAGCCTTTTTAGATCCCCATGTGTGTACTCTCCTGTGCAATATATATTGAACCATTAATTCAGGCTGATGCCAAACTTCGCAGTGAGATAGTGCACTGCGCCCAGCTTCAGACATAGCTGCTGCAATAACCGCTCTGCGGTCACAGGCTTCTGGTAGTCCAAAGAGTCATCCTCATGAATCTATCTCCCACCATTATTTTCCTTGTTACCAAAGTCTCATTATTGGAAGCAATATAAAGTCTACGTTCACTTCACTTCCTTAGGTTCACTTGTGGAATTACATCGAGTATGTTTGTGTTGTTTACTTGTGGAATTACATCGAGTATGTTTGTGTTGTTGTTACTTGATTCCTTTGTTATTAAACCAAGCTTGTGCAAATCCACGTATCAATAGTAACAAAATGACCACTTCTAGTGCTGCAAAAGAATCAATCATATACAGAGAATGAATGTGGCTAAACTTGTAAGTACTAAGCTTATATGACACTATTAAAAAGAATATCTTTCTTTTGTATTTTGGAAACTGATTTTAGTTTAATTTATCTATTTTTTATCCTAAAAAAAGTACTTTTTATAATCACAAATCTTTCATGATATATTTTGAGATCAATTCAAATAAATAGTGACAAATAGAAATTAGTTGTATTACTTTCATCTCTGGTCATTTGATTCTCCGCCAAACCCACCATTTGTTGGAATGTTGAAAGCATCGTGTGCATTAGGAATCTTTGAATTCAAACATATAGTACACTATAGATTTGCTAGTACGGATAAACACAGGTTGAATTTAGAATTTTATAATTTATCGATAATGGGTTATCGATTTAGTGGTTTTAGTAAAAGTATTACTTTTTTTTTTATTATTGGATTATTGGTTCTTAATGGTATGAAATTTTTTCTTAACGGATCAATCGATATATCAATCGCTATATAAAGTACTTGATTTGCTTTTGTAGTTTTGCAAAAGATGCAATCTATTAACACACGTGCATGGTTTATTTGGCTTTTTCACCTTGTTTCTAAGTGATTTTTAATGATATTTTTTTGTATCAAATCTTAACAGTTAACTCAATAACTGAACCGATAAAGATCAATAAATTCACTGTAAATCAATATCTTAATGATTCTGTAACGATTTAGCATATTAAAAATTGATCAATAAGTTAAACCGATAAATTTCAAAATTATAACGATTTAGCGTATTATAAATTAACAACTGATAAGTTGAAGTGATGAATCGATCAATACGCGATCCTAATTATAATAGTGACTAATAGAAATGGTAGAAAATAGTTGGTCATTTGATTCTCCCACAAACCCACTATTTGTTGGAATTTTGAAAGCATTGTGTTATCTCAATAATCCTGCTGGCCTTCTCAGCAGCAAGTGATCTTGTCAATGAAAGAATCTCTTTTTTTTTTTTTTGGGTGGTTTAAGAATCTTTGAATTTAACCATATACACCATAGATTTGCTAGTAATTTTGAATTTTAAGATTTATCAATAATGGATTATTGATTTAGTTGTTTTAGTAATAGTTTTTTTTTTTTATTATTATTGAGTTATTGGTTTTTAATAGTTTGAAGTTTTTTCTTTAACAGATTTATCGATATATATTTATATAATTTTGCTTATAAAGTACTTAACTTAGAACTTAGTTTCTTATTTAATTTCTAGATGTTTCAAACTCAGTTATTCTGGAGCGCTTCAGTATTTGTTTTTGCGGTCTCAAGATGCAATCTGTTAACTCATGTACATGGTTCATTTGGTTTTTCACCTTGTTTCTAAGTGACTTATAATGATAATTTCTCAAATATTAATGGTTAAACCAATAACCGAATCAATATTTTAATGGTTCTATAATAGCTTTAACTCATAAATCAAATTGATAAACTTTTAAATCAAACCAAACTGATTAATATGCAACACTACTTATAACAATTAAAACATTCGATAGATTCAAAATTTAAAATTACTAGATTAAAAAAACGCGGGATTAGATTTATACCTTCCTTGGGTAGGGTGATTTTGGAGTGGTGAGGGAATAAAGGCATTAATTGGCTTTGCGAAATTAATAGTCAACAATTTTGACACTTCCTTCTCTATCAATGGATGCCTTCTCTGTTGGCTCAACAAATACCGACTTCTTCTTCTTCTTCATCTTCTTCTGAATTAATGGTGACGGAGAATTATTCTCCTAACGATATCAATACAAATCCAAACGTTAATATTATTTCATCAACAGATTCATTCGTAAAGGAAGATGACAGTAATATTTGAAACAACTTGTCTAGTTTTGAAGATGGAATTAATATTCCTCATGATTTTTCAATCCCTTCAGATATGACACTTCATAATTATTCATCTCTTGATGAGGATGATCAGTACCACTTTCACAATTATTGGACAAGTGCAGAAATGCCAAGTTTATATGAAATGGACCTTTGGCTCTGATAACGAGTATACGTGAATCCAATAATGTTTTTATCCAATATATATATATATATATATATATATATATATATATATATATATATATATATATATATATAATTTTTTTAAAATAAAATTATCTAATAAATATTTAATGTGTGAACCCTAACTAGTTAATTAATTATTATGTAATTGTAATATTTACTTGAAATCATTATCAAAACTCATCGTATAAATTTTAGATATGAATTTTCTCTCACCTCTATTATAATGTATATATATATATATATATATATGCATGGGCACCCATCGCGTCAACATTTTTCCATGCATGTACGTACTATATAATTAACACGAACCTTTGTTTCATCGCCTCAATTTTAATTTAAGATGATTATATGATTTAAAATCTATTTTTATTTCTAATTAAGTTAATTGTCGAATTAAACTAAAAACATTTGAATTAGGATGGAGGAATTATAAAATAGCAACTTCCCTCACTACAAGCTCGATATAAGAAACTACTTCGATCGTTTCTTTTTAGTAGTCATTATAAGGTTTGACACAATGTTGAGAAAAAAATTAATAAAGAGTGTTGTTTGATGAATATATTTCTTACTAGTTCTTTAATCTTTATCTATATCATATATTATTATAAGTGGAAAGATTCAAAGCTCAAAGTTGAATTATCATTTTACCCTTATATTAAAATAAAAATAACAAATGTTATAAAATATAATTAAATATTTAATAAATAACTCATTTAAATTAGTGCATGAATCAAATTCACATTAATAATTAATTTCTCTTATGTTATAAAAATCAAGAGTATTTGAAGAGCTTTTTCTTTAAATAAATTTGATATGGACTAAAATCATGGAACTAATTTAATGCAAATTAATTTTACCTACTAAAAAGTTATCCTAGCTACTTCTAGAAAATACCTAGAGGAGGATGAGAGATTCTCAAGCAAAAAATTAATCTTGCTCATCATTTTGTATTGTAGTAATTTCCTTTTGTTTTTATTCACTCCTCCTTGTCAAGCTTAAGTATTTTTTACATCATTTTTTAATATTTTGATCGATATACTTTCTTAATATTTTGTTTTTCTATTGAAATATCTTGTGTCCTATATGAAAATTAGTGATATACAATTCATGTTCTAATATATTTCTTAATTATTGATGAAATTCATTAATTAGTTAATTTGATATGCGACTATCGATAGAATGCTTTACTTTAGTTTAAATATATTTTCGAGATTATTATTTATTAGTAGTGAGGGGAATAATTAAATGAGAAAAATCACATATGATTTTTTAAAATGTATTTTTATTTGACTTTTCGTTTACATTGTATAATCTTTTGATCTTAATAGTCTATTATTTATTTGTGGAAACATTCATTCTTCAAATTGACCATATACCTAAAAAAAGTCATTTTGAAAAGTTTATGTTGCTCTATTTATATAAGTATCCAAAGAGAAATTTTACGAAAAAAGAGTACTGTTCTTTTCTCTTCATAAATCACGTACAATATTTCTCAAGGTTAAAAAGAATATGTATAATGTGATATAAAAAAATTATTAATATAATAATTATGATGATGGATGCAAGTGTGTTTCGTATATATCAAGTATTTATATTATTTGCATATGTATAAAATTGATGATGTCTTTTAGAATTTATAAGTTGCATGCATCAAACTTCTATTTAATATGATGAGAAGCTATTTATTGTTGATGTAAAATTTTAATTATGGATGGAAAATTGTGAACTCAGGTTTCCAGATTATTGGTTGGACACATAAACAGTCAAGTAGTAATGTCCAAATTAGAATGTCTACTTTTGCCTTAGAGATATTATTTTATTTAAGAGAATGTGATATTCTTCTGCCTAATTATTGAATGTGAATTATTACTCATACCAATAAATTTTTAAAATTGAAAGTTGAATATGAATATTCTCTCCACTATTATTTAAAAACACTTTCAGAATTAAAATTTCAATATGCTTTTTAAGAACCAATTTACAAAGATTTATGTTATATGCATAATTCAAAATGAGAAGAAAAGAGAATGAGAAACTGCAAATGAAGGATAACAAAAAATGCTGAAGTATTCGTAGTATATTTTTTTATTATTTAGTGAACAAAATATAAATGATAAAAATACTATTGCTAATTTCAGCATTCCTATTTTATAACTCAATTTTTAGTATATAAAAATTTAATAATAAGAGACAAACGTGCAAAGCACGTTCCCTAAAACTATTATATATATATATATATATATATATATATATATATATATATATATATATATGCCTCTTAATTTTAATATTATTAACTTTAAGGATAAAGTTGAAAAAAGATAACTAATTATCTTTTGATTGTTTAAATGACAACTATTTTTGATATATAAGACAACTAAAAGGAACAAATGAAGTATAATATAGAATAATAACCTATAAGATAATATGAGTTTCTTCGTTACCATTTATATGTCGTTCTTACTAAAAGTAGATGTTCTTTAATCTTTGTCATTTCACAAAAATCAATAATGACATAAGATTTCTTATTTTACCCTTAGGAGTTTTTAGTTTAAAGATATGAATTTCACTAAACATATGAAAACTAAATAACTAATTTATGTTCACGTCAATTTAACTAATTAAAATAAATTAATTTATATTATCTATTAAAAACTTGACTTCAAGATAACTAGAGTTGTTAAAATGAGCTTAACTCATGGGCCCACCCTATCCAACTCGTTATTGCGGGTAGGGTTGAGATAGGATTTTCAAACTCATTTAAAACTAGGGGTTATAAGCCCGATTCATGTAAATTCTTGAACATTGATGCTTGACCGGGAAAGGGTCAAGGTTAGTCCATCTATCATAACTATTTATTTAAGGGTAACTTACAAAAATCTCTAGAGTGTATGAGTTAATTACTTAAAGACACATTATGTTGTAATAATGTGAATCTTATCAAATTTGGTACATCTAGATACATTTACTCAAAATTATGTTAATTTGTTCTAGATACATTCTATCTATGTGAATATTATGTATTTAGAATACATAGACAAATCTCTCGGCCCTTTTAGGGTTTAGTTGAGTTGAATATTCTCAGGTCCTTCTAAATAAAAGACCGACCTGTCCTAGCCCATTAAATTATCTGGCCCGCAAAGCTTGGGCCGAATGGACTGGGCCAACTATTTTTGACAACTCAACTCTAAATATAACACTAAATAAGAGTTAAGTAAACTGACCTAAGAATGTGAAACCTAAAATACTGACATATAAATAGAAACCAAAAGCGATAGTCAGGTAGCTAGTACAAGAGTCAAATGACGGCGCTGCTCACCTTTGCTCTTGGCCGCCAAATTTGTATCCTCAACACCTTCATCTGAGACGGAAACCGAAGCTCTTCTATCAAAGCCCTCACTTGACAAACGTCATATCACGGAATTCCCTTATCGGTGGTTACTTCAAACACAGCCACATCCAACAAGCGGAATACCTATTTGACCAAATGCCTCCTAGAGATGTCATTTTTTGGAACACAAATGCTCTCCGGGTAGCGCAAAGCCAACAAGCCGGAGAAAGTATACAGATTTTTTCTAGATATGAACAGATGTGGAGAAATGACACCAATGATCTCACTTTCAAGGTATGTTTTAGCTCCTTCTTGCATTTTTTATTACAAACATTTGATCCCTCGGCTTCATTGTCTCGTGCTCTGTTTGGGGATAAGTCTCAATTTATTTAATGAGGGGTTATGTTGATTTGGATGATTATAGGGGTTTAGGTCGAGTTTTTTAATGAAATTATGGACAAAGATGTTATGTTGTGGAATGTGTTGATTTTGGATTATATGAAGTTTGGGTGCACAAGTGAGGTGCAAGGGCTTTTGGTCAAGGCAGAGCAAGGTGGGGTTCGTGGGTTTGTTTGAATTTGTTTGAACCCAGTAGCTTTTCGATAGTCGATGGATTTTTATTAGAAAATTAAATAAATATATATGTATATTAACTTGTGAATATGGTTCAATGCTGAAGAAGTGACTCCGGAGTGCTTGAGTTGTGGGTTTGAAACCCTTTAATCCGAACCACCCTCTCTTTTAGAATTCCAAAACTCTTAATCCTGGCTTTTCCTAAGAACAAGAAGCTTAATGAAGCTCGATTCGTTTTTTGATGATATGAGTGAGAAAGATGTGGTTTCTTGGATAGCAATGATAAGAGGGTATGCGTAATATGGAGAGTTATGAAGGCTTTAAAATTGTTTAAGTTGATATTGAACTAGAGTTCTCATCTCAACCATTTTACGTTTTCAACGGTTTTAGATGCATGTGCAGGTTACTTTGCTATTTTGGTAGGCAATCAAGTTCATGTGTGCATCTTGATGTCATCTTGTTGACCTCCCTTGTTGACATGTATGCTAAATGTGGAGACACTGAAGTTGCTTTCTGCATTTTTTAGTCAATCCCTGCAAGAAATTCGATCGTTGGAGGTTATGCAAACATGTGCTTGCAGAGAGGGCAATTCAGGAGTTCGAGAGGATGCTGAAGAGTGGTATCAGGTTTGGGGTCAGTGCTAGGATCATGTGACTTAAACTCATGTCTAGAGCTCGGAGAGATTGCAGCAAATGGTATCTACACATTGGAGCACAACCATCCTGCAGTATACTCAGTGTTTTCCAAAATCCACGGAGACAAAGGAGTGCACAATGACATAACTAGTTTCGAACTTTGGATAACTTGATGAAGAAATGGCGTGCTACAAAGCAGAAGGCTTGTAGAATGTCTGTCTACTATGAGGCAAGTGGCTTTCTACATAACACTTTTGAATTTGAATCATGATAGTTCATAGATACACTCACTGCATTTGTTGTTCATTTACATTATTTGATGCTGGTTAAAAATTTATTACTATATTGATATGTAGTCGTGAGTTATTTATTATCAGACATGAGGTCGACCAAAATTGCAATTTGTGAAAATATTTTTTCTGAAGGAAAAATATCTAATTTTGTAGTTTGCACATGAATTTTCTTGTCCTTTTTTATTCAGATTGAAATTTGTAAGATCATACATATTTGATAAATTTTAAGAACTTTAAGGACTTTTTATAAGCTACTAAAAATGATGTTGTCATGAAAAAGGTTATAAAATCCTACAAACTGTATTCATATATTGAGATTACTTAACTTGTTACAAATAATTTTTTACCTTAAGACATTATTGTAAGCATAAATTTAATTCACATTAGGATCTTAGACTATAATTTACTCATAGGCATTATAGAAACATGTCTGAATACATTATCGTAGAAATTGATTTTTACAGTAATGTCTTTAGGTATGTTTCCATAATGCCTCTCAGTAAATTATTTTTTCTAAGATCCTGACATGCATTAGGTTTTTGCTTACACTATATAATATCTTAAGACAAAATATTATTTGTAACAAGTTACTTATATTTTCATATAAACTAAAGACTTAGTATACGAATGTACTTTGTAGGATCATTGTTAACTTTTTCATGAAAACACAATTTCTAGTAGCATACAATTTATTTTAAAGTTCTTAAAATTTATTAAATATTCTAGGTCTTACGAATTTCTTTTTGAATAAAAAGGACAAGATAATTAATGTGTAGACTAGAAAAGTGGATATTCTTCCTTGTATATAGGAGTAGTAATAAGAGGAAAATTATTTCCAAAAAGTAGTAATAACGATTCACGCATGATAATAAATCACTTGTGATTATTTAATTTTTTTAATGAGTATCAAACAATGTGATTTAGCAACTAATGAACTGAATATGTCTAAATAGAATATCTAACCTTTTTAATAGGACATCTAGCCTTTAAATTTACTTATATGCTTTGACAATTAAAGTTATATTTATAAAAGCATAGGTGGTCAAATTTTAATTTATCCTTCGTTATACTATAATTTAAAATAACTCTATCATTATCTGAATAATTCAAATATATTTCACCTCTGTTAAGCTTTTTTTTTTTTGTGGGTTAAATGACACGAATATTTGTGAAAAGAGGTCATACTTTGTATAGCAGGATAAGTAGCTATGACAAATAGGTAGTTTCTTATTGTACATAGTTCCACACATGTTGCTTTGATTGTATATATTGGTGGTACTATCTAAACAGTAGGGTTTTCAAAAGACTGGTAATTCACTCCTTTTCTCAATAGATGAGTAATTCGGTTCTTCTCCTAGTTTCATTTGAGATCTGCACTACACAAGAATAATAGAAGAGTGCATATTATCATGATTTTGCATATTTATGACTTCTAAAGAGTGGAGGTTGATTTCAACGGGGGGAAAGATTGTACTGAATATCTATCCATGATCCTTGTAGGGCTTTGAGCTCTTCCATTATGGAATTTGAGGGGCCTTGACATTGAATCCAGGGTCCAATCCCCTCTATGATTTCTAATAATGCCTCTGATTTCGTCAATACTAGAGCTGAACTTGACAGAACCATCATTGTTAAGCATGTAAGTCTCAGGTGAAGCGGAGTTCCATTTAATTAACATTGTATATGGTTGTCCTTTAGGTATGGGAGTTTGGTCGATGAGAAGATGGTACTCAATAACTTAGAGGTGATCCTTTTCCTTTCATTTAATAAGTTGTTATTCCATTAAAACTAAATATTCCAAAAAAAGAAAAGGAAAATAGAAGCATGAAATTCCAAGAGAGCATAACATTATAGGGTTCCTTTGGTTTCTATTTTTAGAGACTCGTGGACTTTTGCAGGCATTTTGATGTACTACATAATGTGAAAGGGGATATGCTTCCTAGAGAAACCCTAGCTAGCATAGTTCTGCTAGCCATGTTGAGGAACTTGTCTTGTTGTTCATACTATCAATAATTAGTTGGGAGTCACTATTGTCAGCCTTCATTTGGAAATATATTTTCTTATATTTCTACTATATACAAGGAAGGATATTCAATTTTGTAGTCTACACATGAATTTTCTTGTTCTTTTTATTAAAATTGAAAATTGTAAAACCTTGCATATTAAACAGATTATACGCTACTAAAAATGATATTGTCATGAAAAACTTTTCTAATGATCTTACAAAGTACATTCATGTATAGAGTTTTAAGTTTATATGAAAATATTACTAAGCTTGATTCAAATAATGTTTACCTCAAGACTTTATCACAAGTATAAACTTAAAAGCACATCATCATCTTAGACAAGATAATTTGCTGAGAGGCGTTATAGATACATACATCAAGACATTATCGTGGAGAGTGACTTCTATGCCGCCTTATCGTAGTCGTAATCACAATTGTCTTCGGCGAAAGAGTGTAGAGAATTATACAATAACCCTAGTGAGTGGAAGAAGAACCAATTTATAAAAGAAATAATTAATACATTAATATGCCTTTTAACTTAACCTCAACTAATATTTATGCTCTCTAACTTTGAATATGCACAAGTAAACATTTAAACTTATATAAAGTTGAACAAGTAAACACGAGTTCTACATGACACAATACATGTTGGAAAAATATGCCTATTTATAAAGCTTTATTGAAGTTTATATATTTACTTGTACACAACCAAAGTTTGTGGGTATAAATTTGAGTTGAGACCAAATTAAAAGACATATTTATTTATCAACTACGCCATTATACATTGGTCCTCCTTCGACTCACTAGGGTTATCATATAATTCTGTACACTTTTTTTGTCGCCGACAATTGTGATAACATAGGACTAGGACAAGGAGGCGTAAAAATAACTCTCCACGATAATATCTTCAGGTAATCTATAATGTCTCTCAACAAATTATCTTGTCTAAGATCCCGACGTGCATTTAAAGTTTGTGGTTACAATAAAGTTTATCTTTGCGTTAGATGTTTTAACTTTTAAGTTTTGACCAAAATTTGGAATCGCCTAGCATTTTTTGCATACTTGCTCATATGAGAATTCCGTCAGCTCAGTTGGTTTAGGAAGGTAATCTTTTATCGAATAGGATGGTTAGTTTAGGATTAGAGGCTTCCATTTTTAGTTTGTGTTGTTAGGTGTTTTAACTTCTAAATTTTTTCCAAAGACGTCGAAATTCTGGATCACCAAAAAAGATCATGAACTATAGGAAATGAAAATCAGCAAAATGAGGGATTTATTTGTTTCGAGATTTGTTTTACCTTAAAAAATGAGCCATTTTCCTTCATGTTCAAATAACTCCATTGATTACGTCTTAGCGGACATGCACAAAAAATTTAGGCAAAAAAGATGTCAAAATTCTGGATCACCAAAATTTAATGAACAATTGTACAAGAAAATTGTCAAAATGGGGTTTACCTGCTTTGGGGCTCGTTTGACCTTGAAATTGGGTTGTTTTAGCCCTCTGAGCCAACTGACTCTATAGCTAATGTCTTAACAGACATCCACAAAAAACTTGAACAAAAAACACATTAGAATTCTGGATCATTGAAGATCCATGGTCTATAACACACAAAAATCGGCAAATTTGAGCAAAAAAGACGTCAAAATTCTGGATCATTGAAGATCCATGGACTATAACATATGAAAATTGGCAAATTAGGGGGTTTACCTAATGCGAGACTCGTTTGACCTTTAAAATAGGCCGTTTTAGACGTCAGGACCAACTAGCTCCATACCTAACGTCTTAACAGACGTCCACAAAAAAATTTGCACAAAAAAGACGTATAAATTTTGTATCACCAAAAAACACCATAGTCTGTAGCAAAAGAAAATCGACAAATAAGGGGTTCACTTGTTCTAGGGATCTTTTGAATTTCAAAATGAGTCATTTTGGGCGTAGAGTCAAAATACTCCATAGATAAAACTTTAACGGACATTCACAAAAAATTTGAGAAAAAGGACCTGGAAATTTGTAATCATAAAAAATTCATGGACTATAAAAATGAAAATCAACACTGCTAAATGGCTCCCCCCATATTTTGGTCGAATAGGAAGAGAGAGACCCTATGTTTTAATCGTCAAGGACAACTAATTCCATAACTAACGTCTTAATAGACGTCCACAAAAAATATGGGCAAAAAAGACGTCGAAATTCTGGAACAAAAAAAAATTCATGGACTATAGTACACAAAAATCAGCAAAATTGGGGCTTTATATTTTCCAAGGCTAGTTTAACCTTCACAATGAGTCATTTTGTCCGTCACGGCCAATTGACTCCATAGCTAACGTCTTAAAAAACGTCCAAAAACTATTTGGGGAAAAAATTGTCAAAATTCTACATCACCAAAATAGATCGTGGACTATAGCCCATGAATTTTTTTGATACGAAAATAAAGAAACAAAATGACCAATTTTTCATGGGACGTCCGTTAAGACCTTAAAAATGGAACCAATTCGTTCTGCGGGGAAAAATTATGTATTTTCAAGTTTAAACGAGCCTCGACGCAGGTAAAGGTAGAATTACCAATTTTCGTGTGTTATAGTCCATGGAGTTTTTATAATCCAAAAATCCCAAAACAAAATAGCCAAAAAATTTCCAGGACGTCTGTCAAGACCATAGAAATGGAACCAGTTTGTCTCGCAGGGAAAAATGGTGCATTTTGAAGTTCAAACGAGCCCAAAGCAGAGAAAGGCAAATTTTACCGATTTTCGTGTGCTATATCCCATAGATTTTTTTATCTTAAATCCCAAAATAAAATAATCAAAATTTTTCATGGACGTCTATCAAGACCTTAGGAATGGATTAAGTTCATCTCGCGGAGAAAAAAGGTACATTTTCAAGTTCAAAAGAGCCCAAAGAAGGCAAAGACAAATTTTAACGAATTTCTTGTCCTATACGCCTCTTGATTCTAAAATTATAAACTTTAAGGATAAAGTTGAAAAAAGATAATTAATTATTTTTTGATTTTTTAAATGACAACTATTTTTGGTATATAAGACAACTAAAAGGAACAAATGAAGTATAATATAAAATAATAACCTATAAGATAATATGAATTTGTTCGTTACCATATATATGTCGTTCTTACTAAAAGTAGATGTTCTTTAATACTTGTCATTTCACAAAAATCAATAATGACATACTATTTCTTATTTTACCCTTAGGAATTATTAGTTTAAAGATATGAATTTGACCAAACATATGAAAACTAAATAATTAATTTATGTTCACGTTAATTTTACTAATCAAAATAAATTAATTAATATTTATCTATTGAAAACTTGACTTCAAGATAACTAGAGTCGTCAAAAGAGCTTTTAACTCATGGGGCCTACAACCCGTTATTGGGGGTAGGGTTGAGATAGGATTTTCAAATTCATTTAAAACTAGGGCTTATAAGTCCGATCCATATAAATTCTTAAACATTGATGCTTGATCGGGAAAAGGTCAAGGTCAGTCCATGTACCAAAACTATTTTTTTAAGGGTAACTTACAAAAATCTCTCTAGTGTATGAGTTAATTACTTAAAGACACATTATGTTGTAATAATGTGAATCTTATCAAATTTTGGTATGCTCAGATACATTAAAGATACATAATGTTGTAATAATGTGAATTTTATCAAATTTGATACGTCCAGATAAATGTACTCCAAATTATGTTAATTTGTTCTAAATAAATTCTATCTATGTGAATATTATGTATTTAGAATACATAGAGCGACCCTTATAGGGTTTAGCAGAGTTGAATATTCTCAAGTCCTTCTAAATAAAAGACCGACCTGTCCTAGCCCACTAAAATATCTGGCCCGCAAAGCTTGGGCCGAATGGACTGGGCCAATTATTTTTGACAACTCAGCTCTAAAAATAAGACTAAATAAGAGTTAAGCAAACCTAAAATAATGACATATAAATAGAAACCAAAATCGATAGTCATGTAGTTAGTACAGGAGTCAAATGACGGCGCTGCTAACCTTTGCTCTTGGCCGCCAAATTTGTATCCTCAACAGCTTCATCGGAGATGGAAACCGAAGCCTTCTATCAAAGCCCTCACTTGACAAACGTCGTATCACGGAAATCCCTTATCGGTGGTTACATCAAACACAGCCACATCCAACAAATGGAATACCTGTTCGACCAAATGCCTCAAGAGATGTCATTTTTTGGAACACAAATGCTCTCCGGGTAGCGCAACGCCAACAAGCCGGAGAAAGTAAACAAATTTTTTCTAGATATGAACAAATGTGGAGAAATGAGACCAATGAGATCACTTTCACGGTATGTGTTAGCTCCTTCTTGCATTTTTCATTACAAACATTTGATCCTTCGGCTTCATTGTCTCGTGCTCTGTTCAGGGATAAGTCTCAATTTATTTAATGAGGGGTTATGTTGATTTGGATGATTACAGGGGTTTAGGTCGAGTTTTTGAATGAAATTATGGACAAAGATGTTATGTTGTGGAATGTGTTGATTTTGGGTTATATGAAGTTTGGGTGCACAAGTGAGGTGCAAGGGCTTTTGGTCAAGGCAGAGCAAGGTGGGGTTCGTGGGTTTGTTTGAATTTGTTTGAACCAAGAATCTTTTCGATAGTCGATGGATTTTTATTAGAAAATTAAATAAATATATATGTATATTAACTTGTGAATATGGTTCAATGCTGAAGAAGTGACTCCAGAATGCTTGAGTTGTGGGTTTGAAACCCTTTAATCCGTACCGCCCTGTCTTTTAGAATCTCAAAACTCTTAATTCTGACTTTGCCTAAGAACAAGAAGCTTAATGAAGCTCGATTCGTTTTTGATGAGATGAGTGAGAAATATGTGATTTCTTGGATATCAATGACAAAAGGATATGTGTGATATCAAGAGTTATGAAGGCTTTAAAATTGTTTAAGTTGATATTGAACTCGAGTTCTCATCTTGACAATTTTACCTTTTCAACTGTTTTAGATGCATGC
This sequence comes from Solanum chilense, assembly GCA_032847665.1. NCBI lineage: Eukaryota > Viridiplantae > Streptophyta > Magnoliopsida > Solanales > Solanaceae > Solanum > Solanum chilense. Next base: position 5,545,330 of record CM064968.1, on the reverse strand, counting down.
GCAGGTTACTCTGCTGTTTTGGTAGACAATCAAGTTCATGCGTGCATGTTTATGTCATCTTGTTGACCTCCCTTGTTGACATGTATGCTAAATGTGGAGACACTGAAGTTGCTTTCTGCATTTTTGAGTCAATCCCTGGAAGAAATTCGATCATTGGAGGTTATGCAAACATGGGCTTGCAGGTGTTTGAGAGAATGCTGAAGAGTGGTATCAGGTCTAGGGGCATTGCTAGGATCATGTGGCTTGCACTCATGTCTAGAGCTTGGAGAGATTGCAGCAAATGGTATCTACACATTGGAACACAACCATCCTGCAGTGACATAACTAGTTTCAAACTTTGGATAACTTGATGAAGAAATGGCGTGCTACAAAGCAGAAGGCTGGTAGAATGTCTGCCTACTATGAGGCAAGTGGCTTTCTACATAACACTTTCCTTAAGAAATTAATAAAAATCTATACATCTTTAAGTTTTTCCTTTTTAGTATCTTAATTTTTATGCCCAATAGAACATAAATTTTTAGAAACCAAATCATATGGGATATAACATGTAAGTTCTTGTGCCAAAAAGCTTTTATCAAATTTGATCACTTTTCTGTTATAAATATAACTTTAACTGTCAAGGTTTTGAATTAAATTTTAAAGAATAAATATTCTATTTATTTGTTTGAATTTGAATCATGATAGTTCATAGATACACTCAATTCATTAGTTGTTAATTTACATTATTCTATATTATTACTTGATTGATATGTAGTCGAGTTATTTATTATCAGACATGAGGTCGACCAGAATTGCAATTTTTGGAAATATTTTTTCTTTTATTACTACTATATATAAGGAAAAATATCTAATTTTGTAGTTTGATAAATTTTAAGAACTTTAAGGACTTTTTATATGCTACAAAAAATGATGTTATCATGAAAAGGATTATACAATCCTACTAAGTGTTTTGATATATTGAGATTACTTAACTTTTTACAAATAATATTTTACTTTAAGACATTATTGTAAGCATAAATTTAATGCACATTAGGATCTTAGGCTATAATTTACTCATAGGCATTATAGAAACATGTCTGAATACATTATCGTGAAAAGTGATTTTTACAATAATGTCTTTAGGTATGTTTCTATAATGCCTCTCAGTAAATTATTTTGTCTAAGATCCTCACATGCATTAGGTTTTTGCTTACACTATATAATATCTTAAGACAAAATATTATTTAACAAGTTTAGTAATATTTTCATATAAATTAAAGACTTAATATACGAATGTACTTTGTAGGATCATTGTTTACTTTTTCATGAAAACACAATTTGTAGTAACATACAATTTCTTTTGAAGTTCTTAAAATTTAATAAATATTCTAAGTCTTACGGATTTCTTTTTGAATAAAAAGGACAAGATAATTAATATGTAGACTAAAAGTGGATATTCTTATATAGGAGTAAGTAATAGGAGAAAAATTATTTCCAAAAAGTAGTAATAACGATTCACGCATGATAATAAATCACTTGTGATTATATAATTTTTTTAATGAGTATCAAACAATGTGATTTAGCAACTAATGAACTGAATATGTCTAAATAGAATATCTAACCTTTTTAATAGGACATCTAGCCTTTTAAATTTACACTTTTAAATTTAATTATAAGCTTTGACAATTAAAGTTATATTTATAGAAGCATAAGTGGTCAAATTTTAATTTATCCTTCGTTATACTATAATTTAAAATTACTCTATCATTATCTGAATAATTCAAATATATTTCACATCTGTTAAGCTTTTTTTTTTTGTGGGTTAAATGACACGAATATTTGTGGAAATATGTCATACTTTGTATAGCAGGATAAGTAGCTATGACAAATGGGTAGTTTCCTATTGTACATAGTTCCACACTGAAGGAATATTGATTGTATTAAAGTGTTAACCTAATAAGGGAATACATGGGACATATATATAGTAGATATATGAGGAGTACTAATCCTAATAGGACTAGGATTAAGGAGTACTAATCCTAATAGGACTAGGATTAGGACACAGTAAATACTAATATTATTTAATACTATTATTTAATATTATCTGTTATTATCCCCCCTCAAGCTGAGCTGAGCGGAAGCCAACAGAAGCTTGGAACTGAGGTTATCGTGCTGTCGGCTCGGGAGAGGTTTGGTGAGAATATCAGCCGGTTGTTCTTCAGTGGGTACATACTGCACAGTCATGGTGCCGGCCTGAACTTCATCGCGAACAAAAAGACAATCGGTATCAACATGCTTCATTCTGGTGTGTAGGACGGAATTCTTGGCCACACAGATGGTTGATTTGTTGTCACAATAGAGAGTAAGAACAGTGTGAGTGGCGCAGAGTTCGCGAAGAATATATGTGACCCACATGGTCTCAGCAGCAAGAAGAGCAAGGGCGCGGTATTCAGCTTCAGTCGAGGACCGAGAGACCTTGGGTTGTTTTTTTGTACACCAGGAGATCAGGTTCGGCCCCAAAAAAACGAGAAACCCCGATGTAGATTCTCTATCATTTTTATCATTCGCCCAATCTGAATCTGAGAAACCCCGAAGCTCCAAGTCCCCGGGTCGAATGAGTAAATCACGACCAAGAGTGCCAAAAATGTACCTGAGAATGCGTTTTAGACAATGGTAATCATGTTCACTTGGTTGATGCATGCGCTGAGCAACTCGGTTGACAGCAAACTGGATGTCAGGACGGGTAATGGCCAGATACTGTAGAGCCCCAATGAGGCTGCGGAAGTGGGTGCTATCGGCAAAGGGGTGTCGGTTCCATTCGTAGACGAAGAGACTGCCATCGGTGTTGGTTGACTGGTGCATTTTTCCAGTCCAGCTTTCTGCAATAGATCTCGAGCATATTTTGACTGAAGAAGAAACAAGCCGCTGCCTGTCCGAGAAACCTCCATTCCCAGAAAATAATGTAACGGGCCAAGGTCCTTCATTTTGAAGGTAGTATGCATAGCTCGAGTGACATCCTGAATGAGAGCTGTAGTAGATCCTGTAATAATGATATCATCTACATAGACAAGAAGAATGACTGTACCGTGTGCTGAATGTCGAGTAAACAGAACTCGTGTCGTGTACGCAACACGTGAAGCCGAGTCCCTGGAGGAACGTTTTCAGATGTGTGTACCAAGCACGGGGGGCTTGCTTAAGCCCATACAGAGACTTCTGGAGTTTGCAAACATGTTGAGGGAAGCGGGTATCAACATAGCCCGGTGGTTGCGTCATGTAGATAGTTTCATCCAGCATGCCATGAAGAAAAGCATTTGAAACATCCAACTGATTGATGAGCCAATTGTTACGCACGACGAGTGATAGTACCAGGCGAATGGTTTCCTGCCGAATAATAGGACTGAATGTCTCGGAGTAATCAAGCCCATACTCCTGATTGTAGCCTTTAGCAACCAAACGAGCCTTGTACCTGGAAATACTGCCATCCACATTGTGTTTAATTTTGTACACCCATTTACAGCCCACTGGGTGCCGCCCATGGGGCTTAGGTACAAGAAACCATGTTTTCTGATCAGTCAAAGCCTTAAACTCATCATCCATAGCATGACGCCAATAAACATTTTTTGAGGCAACAGAGTAGGTTGTTGGTTCACTATCGGGAAGGGGTGTATTTGGTAGTATGGTAGCCTGAAAGGTTTTGGGTTTAAAGATACCGGCTTTGCCATGGGTTAACATGGGATGAGTATTGGGGGGTGGCACGGGCGGTGGTGATTCGGGGGTGGCCGGGAAGGACCCAAAACGGATCGGGCTGGAGATGTTATGGGTATGGGGTGGTTCTGGTTGGTTGTGGGTGTGGGTGGTGGTTGCGGGTGTATTGTGGGTGACGGTCGAAGGGGTGATGAGGGGTGGTAGGGTAGTGGGTGGAGGTGTGGGGGAAGGTGGTGAGGGTCACTGTGAGTATGTTGGAAAAAGGGGAAGGACGCCAATGAATGATGTATTTGTGGAGGAGGAAATAGACTCGTAGGGAAACTCATTTTCGATAAATTTGACATAACGAGATATGTAGACTTTATGAGTTTGTGGGTCAAGACAGTGATAACCCTTGGAGGTAGGATGATAGCCCAAAAAAATACAAGGACGGGATCGGGGTTGTAATTTGTGAGTAATATGAGGGCGTAGCCAAGGGTAGGCAAGACACCCAAAGACGCGGAGGTTGGTATAATTGGGAAGTTCTTGGTAAAGGAGTTGAAAGGGTGATTTGTCGGAGAGAGTGTGACTGGGCATTCTGTTAATGAGGTAGTTTGCAGTGGCTAGAGCTTCTACCCAAACGGAGACAGGGAGATGAGATTGATGTAGAAGAGTAACCACCGTTTCAATGAGATGGCGATGCTTACGCTCAGCCACCCCATTCTGTTCCGGAGTGTATGGACAGGAGGTTTGATGTATAATTCCCTGGGATTGCAGAAACTGGCCAAAGATGTTATTGACATATTCCTTTCCATTGTCACTTCGAAAAAGTTTAACATGAGAATTGAATTGTGTTTTGACCATTTTTTCAAAAGTGACAAAGGTGGTGTATGCCTGTGATTTGTGTTTTAGTGGGTACAACCAAGTGTAATTTGTAAAATCATCCACAAAACAAATATAATAGCGAAAACCAGCAAATGAAAGAACAACAGTAGGACCCCATAGGTCAGAATGAATAAGTTGAAAAGGTGCAGTTGTACGCTTCTCAGATAAAATAAAAGGTACTTTATTCGATTTAGCTATTGAACAGGAGTCACAATTGTTTACATGAATGGAAGAAAAACCTAATTGAGACATTAAAGAATTTATTATTTGAGTAGACGGGTGACCCAGACGACTGTGCCACAATAGACTGTGGCCATCAGCCGAAAGAGCCACCGGAGCCACAGGAACGCTTTCTGAAACTGGGTGGGCAGACGAACTTGTGCCAGGAAGAACGTACAGACCATGCTCACAGGGGCCCTGAAAAATCACCCTCTTGGTAGTATTGTCTAGGATCTGAAAATCATTAGAGGTGAACAAGAGTGAGCAATTATTGTCTTTTGTGAATTGGTGAACTGAAAGGAGATTGGATTTAATAGAAGGGACGTGGGTAAGGTTACCTAGGTGAAAGATAGCGGTGGGGGTTTTAATGGTACCCGTGCCAGTGTGAGAAATATTAAGGGACTCACCGTTGCCAACAGTAATACCATTGGAGCCATGATATGGATTTGGAGCGTTAAGCTGGGATAGATTAGAAGTAACGTGCATGTTGGCCCCAGTATCCAACAGCCATTCAGAGGAAGGGCCGGCTTGAGATACATAATTGGCACGGTTATCACTATTTCGGCTCTCCTCATACCCAAACCAGCAGCGAGCAGCGGTGTGTCCTGTTTTCTGACAGATTTGACAAGTTGGACGATCCCGCTCGTAAGTGCCCTGCCCGCCGCTGGAAGATGACTGCCCGCCGCTGCCGAAGGAGTGCAGGCTGTTGTTGCTGCCGTGCTGCTGACCGTCGTACGGCGGACGACTTCCCTGCCGACCGCCGCGCCCGCGGCCTCCGCTATTTCTACGGTAGCCGCCGCGGCTCCCCTGCCGGCCGCCACCACGCCCCCCGCGATAGTTCTGGCTTGTGGTGAGGGCGGTGGCCGGCTCCATAACAGCGGCTTCTCGGAGAAGAAGTTTGTTCTCCAGATCCACGTTGATTTCTTCACTTTTTAGCCACGAGGAGAGAGTAGCCAGGTCAACGGGCGTTGGACTGATGCGAACTGCCTGTTTAATGGAGGAGTAAGCTGATGGGAGCCCCCGAACGACGCACATGACGAGATCTTTTTCAGGAATGATTTCGTTCACGGTGTCGAGGGCTGTGATGATGGTGGAGACCTCGTCTAAATACTCCGCCATAGTTTTTGTGCCTTTGGTAATTGTGTGGAGACGATCACGCAATTGAAAAACATGAGAGTGGGAAATTGATGCATAGCGTGTTGCAAGGGCCGTCCACAGGGCTGAAGCAGTTGTGTAGGATCGGACGTGTTTCTGAACCGTGGGAGAGATGACCGCAATCAAACATGATCGGATCTGGCCACTCACAGCTTTCCAGGCGGCATAGGCCGGACTGGTTTTTTCTGATTTGTCCGTGGCGGTGATGACTGTCGGCGGCGGTTCTGTGCTTCCATCGACGTATTTGAGAAGGTAATTGGCCTCAAGGGCTGTAAGAACGGTGATTTTCCATGTAGGGTAATTTATGTCTGATAATTTTTCGGGAATCAGGGCATGAAGATGCCTGAGAAGGAGTTTAACGCCAGAAGGAAGTGAATCGAGAGGATCCACCTCGGTTGTCATGGCTGCCGCCGCCCAAGAGAAGAGAGGGAACGATCGGTGCCCTAAAGAGAGAAAAAAACCTAGAGAAAAGAAGATCTAGGTTTTCTGGCTCTTGATACCATGAAGGAATATTGATTGTATTAAAGTGTTAACCTAATAAGGGAATACATGGGACATATATATAGTAGATATAGGAAGGAGTACTAATCCTAATAGGACTAGGATTAAGGAGTACTAATCCTAACAGGACTAGGATTAGTACACAGTAAATACTAATATTATTTAATACTATTATTTAATACTATCTGTTATTACACACATGTTGCTTCGATTGTATATATTGGTGGGACTATCTAAACAGTAGGGTTTACAAAAAGACTGGTAATACACTCCTTTGCTCAATAGATGAGTAATTCGGTTCTTCTCCCATTTGCATTTGAGATCTGCACTACACAAGAATAATAGAAGAATGCATATTATCATGATTTTGCATATTTATGACTTCTAAAGAGTGGAGATTGATTTCAACGGCGGGAAAGATTGTACTGAATAGCTAGCCATGAGCCTTGTAGGGCTTTGAGCTCTTCCAGTATGGAATTTGAAGGGCCTTGACATTGAATCCAGGGTCCAATCCCCTCTATGATTTCTAATAATGCCTCTGATTTCGTCAATACTAGAGCTGAACTTGACAGAACCATCATTGTTAAGCATGTAAGTCTCACGAGAAGCAGAGTTCCATTTAATTAAGATTGTATATGGTTGTCCTTTAGGTATGGGAGTTTGGTCGATTAGAAGATGGTACTCAAAAACTTATAGGTGTTCCTTTTCCTTTCGTTAATAAGTCTTTATTCCATTAAAACTAAATATTCCAAAAAAAAGAAAAGGAAAAGAGAAGCATGAAATACCAAGAGAGCATAACATTATAGGGTTCCTTTGGTTTCTATTTTTAGAGACTCGTGGACTTTTGCAGGCATTTTGATGTACTACATAATGTGAAAGGGGATATGCTTCCTAAAGAAACCCTAGCTAGCTTAGTTCTGCTAGCCATGTTAGGAACTTGTCTTGTTGTTCATACTGTCAATAATTAGTTGGGAGTCACTATTGTCAGCCTTCATTTGGAAATATATTTTCTTGTATTTCTACTATATACAAGGAAGGATATTCAATTTTGTAGTCCACACATGAATTGTCTTGTTCTTTTTATTCAAATTGAAATTTGTAAAACCTTGCATATTAAACAGATTATACGCTACTCAAAATGATATTGTCATGAAATATTTTTCTAATGATCCTACAAAGTATAGAGTTTTTAGTTTATATGAAAATATTACTAAGCTTATTTCAAATAATGTTTACCTCAAGACTTTATCATAAGTATAAACTTAAAAGCACATCATCATCTTAGACAAGATAATTTGCTGAGAGGCGTTATAGATACATACATCAAGACATTATCATGGAGAGTGACTTCTATGCCGCCTTATCATAGTCGTAATCACAATTGTCTTCGGCGAAAGAGTGTAGAGAATTATACAATAACCCTAGTGAGTGGAAGAAGAACCAATTTATAAAAGAAATAATTAATACATTAATATGCCTTTTAATTTGACCTCAACTTATATTCATGCTCTCTAACTTTGAATATGCACAAGTAAACATTTAAACTTGTATAAAGTTGAACAAGTTAACACGAGTTCTACATGACACAATACATGTAGGAAAAATATGTCTATTTATTCAGCTTTATTGAAGTTTAAGATTTACTTGTACATAACCAAAGTTTGTGGGTATAAATTTGAGTTGAGACCAAATTAAAAGACAGATTTATGTATCGACTACGCCTTTATACATAGGTCCTCCTTCGACTCACTAGGGTTATCATATAATTCTCTACACTTTTTTGCCGCCGACAATTGTGATAACATAAGACTAGGACAAGGAGGCGAAAAAATAACTCTCCACGATAATATATTCAGGTAATCTATAACGTCTGTCAATAAATTAACTTCTCTTAGATCCTGACGTGCATTTTAAGTTTGTGCTTAGAATAAAGTTTATCTTGGCGTTAGATGTTTTAACTTTTAAGTTTTGACCAAAGTTTGGAATTGCCTGACATTTTTTGCATACTTGTTCATATGAGAATTCCGTCAGCGCAACTGGCTTTGAAAGGTAATCTTTTATCGAATAGGATGGTTAGTTTAGGTTTTGAGGCTTCCATTTTTAGTTTGTTTTTTAGGCATTTTAACTTTTAAGTTTTTGCCAAAGAAATCGAAATTCTGGATCACCAAAAAACATCATGGACCATAGCAAATGATAATCAACAAAATGAGGGATTTATTTGTTTCAAGACTTGTTTTACCTTAAAAAATGAGCCATTTTCCGTCATGTCCAAATAACTCCATTAATTACGTCTTAGCAAACATGCACAAAAAATTTGGGCAAAAAAGATGTCGAAATTCTGGATCACCAAAATTTGATGAACAATTGTACAAGAAAATTGTCAAAATGGGGTTTACCTGCTTTGGGGCTTGTTTGACCTTGAAAATGAGTTGTTTTGGCCCTTGGATCCATTTGACTCTATAGCTAACGTCTTAACACACATCCACAAAAAACATGAGCAAAAAAGACGTTAGAATTCTGGATCATTGAATATTCCATGGACTATAACACACGAAAATCGATAAATTTGAGCAAAAATGACGTCAGAATTCTGGATCGTTGAAGATCCATGGACTATATCATACGAAAATCAGCAAATTGGGGTTTTTACCTAATGTGAAACTCGTTTGACCTTTAAAATGGTCCGTTTTAGCCGTCAGGACCAACTAGCTCCTTACCTAACGTCTTAACAGACGTCCACAAAAAATTTGCACAAAAAAGAGGTATAAATTATGTATCACCAAAAAACATCATGGTTTGTAGCACAAGAAAATCGACAAATAAGGGGTTCACTTGTTCAATGGATCTTTTGACTTTCAAAATGAGTCATTTTGGGCGTTCGAGTCAAAAAACTCCATAGATAAAATTTTAACGGACATTCATATAAAAATTGAGAAAAAAAGATGTCGAAATTTGTAATCATAAAAAATTCATAGACAATAGAAATGGAAATCAACATAGCTAACTGGCTCCCCCCATGTTTTGGTCGAATAGGAAGAGAGAACCCCTATGTTTTGATCGTTAAGGCCAACTGATTCCATACCTAACGTCTTAATAGACATCCACAAAAAATATGGGCAAAAAAGACGTCGAAATTCTAGAACACAAAAAATTAATGGACTATGTGTTTATATTTTCCAAGGCATGTTTGACCTTCAAAATAAGTCATTTTGGCCGTCAGATCCAATTGACTCAATAGCTAACGTCTTAACAAACGTCCAAAAAATATTTGGGAAAAAAATTGTCAAAATTCTACAACACCAAAATAGATCGTGGACTATAGTCCATGAATTTTTTGATACAAAAATAGAAAAACAAAATGACCAATTTTTAATGGACATCCGTTAAGACCTTAGAAATGGAACCAATTCGTTCCGCGGGAAAAGATGATGTATTTTCAAGTCTAAACGAGCCTCGACGCAGGTAAAGATAGAATTACCGATTTTCGTGTACTATAGTCCATGGATTTTTTATAATCCAAAAATCCCAAAACAAAATATCCAAAATCGTAGACATCTGTCAAGTCCTAAGAAATGGAACTGGTTCGTCTCGCAGGGAAAAATGATGCATTTTGAAGTTCAAATGAGCCCAAAGCAGACAAAGATAGATTTTACCGATTTTTGTGAGCTATATCTCATAGATTTTTTTATGTGTAAATCCCCAAAAATGACCAAAATTTTACATGGACGTCTGTCAAGACCTTAGAAATGGAACAAGTTCATCTCGCAGAGAAAAAACGTACATTTTCAAGTTCTAACGAACCCAACGAAGGCAAAGACAAATTTTAACGAATTTCCTGTCCTATATTATATAGATTTTTCATCTGAAAATACCGAAACAAATTGAACGAAAATTTTCATGGACGTCTACTAACACCTTAGAAATGGAACCATTTAGTATCGCGGGGAAACTGGTGTATTTTCAAGTTTAAACGAGACCCAAAACAGACAAACAAATTTTATCAATTTTCGTGTGATATAGCCAATTGATTTTTTTTCTTTGGAAATCTCTAAACAAAATTGTCAAAAATTTTCATGGACGTCCGTTAAGACTTTAGAAATGAAACCAGTTCTCTCAGCTGGAAAAATGGTGCATTTTAAAATTCAAACGAGCCACAGAGCAGGCAAAGACCGATTTTATTCGGAAATCCCAAAATAAAATGACCGAAATTTACATGGATAATTTTTCAAGACGTTAGAAATGGAACAAGTTCGTCTAGCGGAGAAAAATGGTGCATTTTCAAGATTAAGCGAGCCTAAAGCAGACAAAGACATATTTTAACAATTTTTCTGTTCTATAGCATTTAGTTTTTTTTTTAATCCAGAAATCAGAAAATAAAATGACCGAATTTTTTCATGAATCAGTTAGTAGTCCGGGGAAAAATGGTGTATTTTCAAGTTCAAAAGAGTCCCAGAGCAGGTAAATGCAAATTGACATAAATTTTCATGGACGTTTGTTAAGACCTTAGAAATGGGAACAATTCTTCCCATTCAAGTTTAAACGAGTCTCAAAGTAGGCAAAGACATATTTTAGTAATTTTTATTTGTTATAGCCCATGATTTTTTTAATTTGAAAATCCTGAAACAAAATGACCAAATTTTTTTTATTAATGTTCGTTAAGACCTTAGAAATGGAACTAGTTCCTCCTAGGAGAAAATAATGTATTTTCAAGTTCAAACAAGCCCAAAGCAGACAAAGACAGGTTTTTCCGATTTTCATGTTCTATACCACATGAACTTTTTTAGATCTCGATATTTCAAAAAAATGACCAAATTTTTTCATGGATGTCTCTTAAAACCTTAGAAATGGAACCAGTTCATCACACAGAGAAAAATGGTGCATTTTGAAGTTCAAACGATCCCCAAAATAGACAAAGACAAATTTTATCAATTTTCACATGTTATAGCCCATGCATTTTTTTATCCGTAAATCCCAAAAAAATGGCTGAAATTTTATATGGACGTCTGTTAAGACCTTAGGAATAGAACTAGTTCGTTCTGCTGGGAAAAATATTGCATTTTCAAGTTCAAACGAGCCAAAACAGACTAAAATAGATTTTACTGATTTTTGTTTGCTATTGTCCACGAATTCTTTTTATTCGTATGTCCCGAAATAAAAGGTCTAAAATTTTTCATGGACATTCGTTAAGACTATAGAAATGGAACCAATTCGTTGCGCGGGAATAATGGATCATTTTAAAGTTAAACGAGACCATAAGATGGCAAAAATAAATTTTATCGATTTCGTGTGCTATAGAATACGAATTTTTTTAACTGAAATTCCAAAACAAAATGGACGAAATTTTTCATGGATGTCTGTTTAGACCTTAGAAATAAAAACAGTTGTTCCGCGGGAAAAAATGGTCCATTTTTACCAATTCGTTGCGCGGGAAAATGACTGAATTTTTTTATGAACGTCCGTTAAGACCTTAAAAACGAGTCTCAAAGAACGCTAAGACAAATTTTATCAATTTTTTTTGCTATAGTCGATAAATTTTTTTTTATCTAAAAATCTTTAAACATAATGACTGAAATTAATCATGGACCTCCATTAAGATCTTAGAAATGAAACCAGTTCATATTGTGGGGAAAATGGTGCTTTTCATGTTAAAATGAGCCCCGAAGCAGGTTCAGGTAAATTTTACCGATTTTCTTTTATTCTAACTCATGGACTTATTTTTTTATCTTGAAATTCAAAAACAGAATGACCAAAATTATTTATGGACGACCGTTAATATCTTAGAAATGGAACCAGTTCGTTCTAAGGGGAAAATTTTGCATTTTCTTGTTCAAACGACCCCAATGAAGGCAAGACAGATTTAACAATTTTTGTGTGCTAAAACCCATGGATTTTTTTTATCCAGAAATTGCAGAGCAAAATGGCCGAAATTTTTCATTGACGTCTGTTAAGACCTTAGAAGTGGAACCAGTTTGTCCCATGGGGAAGATTATGCATTTTTAAGTTCAAATTAGTCTCAAAGTAGGCAAATATAAATTTTATCGATCTACTTATGTTATAGCCAATGAATTTCTTTAATCCTGATATCACAAAATGAAATGACCGAATTTTTTCATTTACGTCTGTTATAACCTTAGAAATTGAATCAGTTTGTCACACGGAGAAAAATTGTGTATTTTTAAATTCAAACGAGCGTCAAAAAAGACAATGACCGATTTTACCGATCTTCGTATTCTATAGCCCATTAATTTTTTTATCGGAAAATTTCAAAATAAAATAGCCAAAAAATGTCATGGATGTTCATTAAGATCTTAGAAATGGAACCAATTCGTCCCACAACGATAAATGGTGAATTTTCAAGTTCAAAAGATCCCCAAATCAGGCAAAGATAGATATTATCAATTTTCGTGTGCTATAGCCCATGATTTTTTTTTAGATTTGGAAATCCCATAACAAAATCACCAAAAATTTTAATGGACGTCCGTTAAGACCTTAGAGATTGAAACAGTTTGTCGCACAGGGAAAAATGATGCATTTTCAAGTTCAAACGAGTCCTAAAGAAGGCAAAGTCATATTTTACCGATTTTCATGTGCTATTGTCCATGAATTTTTTTATCTGGAAATGCCGAAATAAAAATTATCGTAATTTTTCATGGACTTCCGTTAACACCTAAGAAATGGTATAGGTACATCGCGCGAGAAAACATGGTGCATTTTTCAAGTTCAAACGAGCCCTAAAGCAGACAATGACATATTTTACCGATTTTCATATGCTATAGCCATTGGATTTCTTGATTTGAATCTTGTAACAAAATGTCATAAATTTGTAAATAGACGACCGTTAAGACCTTAGAAATGGAACCACTTTGTATGACATGTAAATATGACGACGAGCCTGAAAGAAGGTAAAAATAAATTTTACCGATTTTCGTGTGCAATTGTCAATAGATTTTTTATCCAAAAATCCAAAATAAAATGACCTAACTTTTTCATGGTTGTCCCATAAAAGCTTAAATAAAAACTTATTCGCCGCGCGGGAAAAAATAGTGCATTTTGAAGTTCAAACGAGCCTCAAAGATGGCAATAATAGATTTTACTAATCTTAGTGTGTGATATTCTATGAATTTTTTTTCATCCAGAAAACACGAAACAATATAGATAAAAGTGTTCATTGACGTCCGTTAAGATCATAGAATAGAATTAATTCATCCCGCGGAGAAAAATGGTGTATTTTTATGTTCAAACGAGCCCCACGGAAGGCAAAGACATATTTTATCGATTTTCTTGTGCTATAATCCATGCACTTTTTTAAAATTCGGAAATTCTGAAATGAAATAGCTGAAATTTTTCATGGACATCCGTTAAGATTTTAGAAATGGAACAAGTTCATCCTAGGGGAAAAATGGTGCATTTTCACATCCAAACGAGCCCAAAGCAGGCAGAGGCAAATTTTTTCGATTTTCGTGTGCTATAACCCATGATTTTTTTAATCTAGAAATCATGAAATAAAATAACTGAAATTTTTCATGGACGTCTATTAAAACCTTAGAAATTGAACAAGTTCATCCCACGGGAAAAAATGTTACATTTTCTAGTTCGAACGAGCTCGAAAGCAAGCAAAGATACATTTTATCGATTTTCGTGTTTTATAGCCCATAATTTGTTTTATACGGAAATTCTGAAACAAAATTGACAAAAAATTTTAAGGACATCCGTTAAGACCTTAGAAATTGAACAAGTTTGTCCCGTAGAAAAAAATGATGCATTTTCTAATTCAAACGAATCTCTAAGCAAGCAAACACATATTTTTACCGATTTTCGTGTGCATATCCCATGGGTCATTTTTGATTTGGAATTCACGAAATAAAAGTGTCAAAATTATTCATGGACATTTGTTTATACCTATGAATTGGAACCAATTCATCTCACGGAGAAAAATGATGTATTTTAAAGTTCAAATGAGTTCCAAAGCAGACAAATAGAGATTTTACTGATTTCATGTGCTATAGCCTGTGGATTTTTTTCATTCGGAAATCTCAAAACAAAATGGCCAAAAATTTTCATGGTTGTCTGCTAAGACCTTAAAAATGGAACTAGTTCGTCACGAGGGGGAAAAGTTATGCATTTTCAAGTTCAAACGAGCCCAAAGTAGGTGAAAGCAGATTTACATATTTTCGTGTGCTATAAACCCATGGAATTTTTTAATCTGATAACTCCGAAATAAAATTGCCGAAATTTTTCATGGACTTCCATTAAGATCTTAGAAATTGAACAAGTTCAAACCGTAGGGAAAAAATAGTTTATTTTCAAGTTCAAACGAATCCCAAAAGCAGACAAAGGTAAATTTATCGATTTTTATGTGCTATAGCCTATGGATCTTTTTAGATTCGGAAATCCCGAAATAAAATTGTAAAAATTATTTATGGACATTATTTTAGACCTAAGAAATAAAACCAATGTATCCTTCGGGGAAAATGGTGTATTTTCAGATTCAAACGGGCCCAAAAGCAGACAATGACAAATTTTAGTGATTGTCATGTATTATAGCACATGAATTCTTTTATCAGGAAATCCTGAAATAAATGACAAAAATTATTCATGAATGTACGTTAATACCTTAAAAATTGAACTAGTTGGTCCTGCGGGGAAAATTGTGCATTTTCAAGTTCAAACGAGCGTCAAAGAAAGCAAATGCAGATTTAACTGATTTTCGTGTGCTATAGACCATGAATTGTTTTTTATTCGAAAATTCGAAACAAAATGGCATCATTTTTATGGAAAATCCTTAGGACCTTAGAAATGGAACCACTTCATCCCGCTTAGAAAAATGGTGCAGTTTAAGCGAGCTCTAAAGCACGTAAGATAAATTTTACCGATTTTTGTGTGCTATAACCCATGAATTTTTTTATCCGAAAATTCTGAAACAAACGGCAAAATTTTTTATGAACGTTTAATAAGACCTTAGAAATGGAACTAGTTCGTCCTGCCGGGAAAAATGGTGTATTTTGAAGTTATAACAAACCCCAAAGTAGGTAAAGATAAATTTTTATCAATTTCGTGTGCTATATAGCCCATGAATTTTTCTATTTGAAAATTCCGAAATAAAATGTTTGAAATTTTTCATGGACGTCCTTTTGAACCTTAGAAATGGAACCGGTTCATCACTCGAGGAGAAATGGTGCATTTAAATGTTTAAACGAGCCCAAAAGCATGCAAAGAAAGATTTTACCGATATTTGTCTGATATAGCCTATGAGTATTTTTTTATTCATAAATTCTTAAACAAAATAGCCAAAAAATTTTATGGACATCCATTAAGACCTTAGAAATTGAACAAGTTCAGCCCGCAGGGGTAAAATGGTGCATAATCAAGTTCAAACGAGCCCAAAACAACAAAGCCTTATTTAATCGATTTTCATTTACTCTAGCCCATGGTTTTTTTTTATCCATAAACCCTGAAACAAAATGGTCAAAATTTTTCATGGACGTCCGATAAGACCTTAGAAATGGAACCAGTTCGTTCCGCCGGAAAAATGGTGTATTTTTAAGTCATAACGAGTTTCAAAGCAGGCGACTGCTGATTTTACCGATTTTCATGTGCTATAACCCATATAATTTTTTAATCCAAAAATTTCAAAAAAATGACTTAAAAGTTCTATAGACGTCTATTAGGACCTTAGAAATTGAACAAGTTCGACCATCGGGGAAATATATGCTATAACCCATGTATATATTTTGATTTAAATTTTTTGAAATGAAATCATCAAATTTTTCATAGACATCGTTTATGACCTTAGAAATAGAACGACGTCGTCCCGCAGTAAAATATGGTGCATTTTCAAGTTCAAACGAGCCCGAAAGTAGACTTAGAAAATTTTTATCGATTTTCGTGTGCTATAACCCATTGATTTTTGTTCGAAAATCCTGAAAAAAATTGCCGAAATTTTTAATGGACATCCGTTAAGATCTTTCAACTTGAACGAGTTCGTCCCACGGGAAAAATTGTGATTCAAGTTCAAACGAGCCCAAAACAGGCAAACACAAATTTTAAAATTTTTCGTGTGCTATAGCCTATTGATTTTTAAAAAACCGGAAATCTCAAAAACAAATTGCCAAAATTTTTCATGGATTCCGTTTATGCCTTAGAAATTGAAACAGTTCGTTCAGCGGGATAATCTCGAAACAAAATGGTGGATATTTTTCATTGTCATCCGTTATACCTTAGAAATGGAATATGTTCATCCCGCGGGAAAAATTATTAATTTTCAAGTTTAACCGAGCCTCAAATAGGTAAAGCCAAATTTTTAAAAAAAATTGTGTTTTATAGACCATTGATTTTTATATACTAAAATCCCAAAAAAATGGTCGAATTATTTTATCGAAGTTCGTTAAAACTTAGAAATGAAACTAATTCGTTATGTGGGGAAAAATTGCACATTTTCAAGTTCAAACGAGCCACATAGTAGACAAAGGCAGATTTTATTGATTTTCGTGTTGTATACCTCATGGATATTTTTTGATTCAGAAATCTCGAAACAAAAAGGCCAAATTTTTTTTCATGAATGTCCTTTCATACCTTAAAAATGGAACCAATCCGTCTCGCGGGGAAAATCATTCATTTTCAAATTCAATCGAGACCAAAGCAAGCAAAGATAGATTTAGTGGATTTTCATGTGTTATTACCCTTGAAATTTTTTCTTAATCTAAAATCCTACAACAAAATGGTCGAATTTTTTCGTGGACGTCCGTTAAGACTTCATAAATGGAACCTGTTCGCCCGATGGGAAAAGATGTTGCATTTTCAAGTTTAAACGAGCTCCAAAGCAGGAAAAGACAATTTTTAGCGATTTTCGTGTGCTATAGCCTATGGATTTTTTTTATCCGAAAATAATCAAATAAATTGCTTTAATTATTCATGAAAGTCTCTTAAAACCATAGAAATGGAACCATTTCATCTCACGGGAAAAAATGATACGTTTTCATGTTCAATTGAGTTTCAAAGCAGGCAAAGGGAAATTTTACTGATTTTTCGTGTGCTATAGCTCATGTATTTTTTCTAATATGGAAATCCAAAATAAAATGGCCGAAATTTTTCATGGACGTCCTTTAAGATCTTAAAAATGGAACCCGTTCATCCGTGGAGAAAATGTGCAACTTTATGTTCAGACGAGCCCCAAAGAAGGCAAAGACTGATTTTATCGATTTTTGTTTTCTATAGCCTATGATTTTTTTTTGATTCGGAAATAACGAAACAAAATCGTAGAAATTTTGCATGGATGTCCGCTAAGACCTTAGAAATGGAACTTGTTTTTCCCACGAGGAAAAATGATGCATTTTAAAGTTCAAACGACTTTCAAAGCAGGTAAAGATAGATTTTATAATTTTTCGTGTGCTATAGCCAATGAATTTTTATTTATCCTTGAATCTCAAAAAGAAATTGTCAACATTACTCATGGATGTTCGTTAAGATCTTAGATATGGAACCAGTCATCCTGTGGGGAAAATTGTACATTTTCAAATTCAAACGAGCACCAAAAAAGGCAAAGGTAGATTTTACTGATTTTTCGTGTGCTATATAGCCATTGATTTATTTTGATTCGGAAATCCAAAAACAAAATGGCTAAAAATTTTCATGAAAGTCCGTAAAGACCTTAGAAATGAACAAGTTTGTTTTGTGGGGAGAATTGGTGCATTTTCAAGTTCAAACGACCCAAAAGTAGGCAAAGACAGATTTTACCAATTTCCGTGTGCTATAGCCCATGGACTTTTTTTATCTAGAAATAACGAAACAAAATTGT
Organism: Solanum chilense; assembly: GCA_032847665.1. Lineage (NCBI taxonomy): Eukaryota > Viridiplantae > Streptophyta > Magnoliopsida > Solanales > Solanaceae > Solanum > Solanum chilense. The sequence goes on along the minus strand of CM064968.1, from coordinate 5,527,113 downwards.
CAAATTTTTTCATGGACGTACGATAAGACCTTAAAAATAGAACTTGTTCGTCCCACGAGGAAAAATGGTGCATTTTTAAGTTCAAACGAGCTTCAAAGAAGGCAAAGATAGATTTTACTTATTTTCGTGTGGTATAGCCCATAGATTTTTTAAATCCAAAAATGCGGAAATAAAATGTCGAAATTTTTCTTGGACATCCGTTAAGACCTTAAAAATGGAACCAGTTCATCCTACGGGGAAAAATTATGCATTTTAAAGTGCAACGAGCTCATAGTAGGCAAAGGAAAAATTTACCGATTTTCATGTGCTATAGCTCACGTTTTTTTAAATCCTGAAACAAAATGGAAAATTTTTCATGGTCGCCCATTAAGACCTTAGAAATGGAATCAATTCGTCCCGCCAGGAAAGATGTTGCATTTTCAAGTTATAACGAGCCCCAAAGCATACAAAGGCAGATTTTACCGATTTTTGTGTGCTATAGCCTATAATTTTTTATGACCCCAAAATCTCATAAAAATGACCAAAATTTTCGATCGACGTCCGTTAGAACCTTAGAAATGGAACTAGTTCATCCCTCGGGGAAAATTGTACATTTTCAAGTTTTAAAAAAAATGAATCCCAAAGTAAGCCAAAAGTAGATTTTATCAATTTTCGTGTGCTATAGCTCATGAATATTTTTTGAATTAGAATTATCGAAATAATTTGGCCGAAAATTTTCATGGACATCTGTTAAAACCTTATAAATGGAACCAGTTCGTCCCTCGGGAAAAATGGTGTATTTTTAAGTTCAAACGAGCCATAAAGCAGGAAGAAAGATTTTACCAATTTTTGTGTGCTATAATCCATGACTTTTTAGGTCTAAAATCTCGAAATAAAATAGCCAAATTTTGTATGGACGTCCATTAAAACTTTATAAATGGAACCAGTTCGTACCGCGGAAAAAATGGCTCATTTTGAAGTTCAAACGATCCCCAAATTAAGCAAAGTTAGGTTTTAGCGATTTTTCGTGTGCTATAGCCCATAGATTTTTTTGATCTAGAAATAACAAAAAAAAATGTTCAAAATGTTTCATGGATTTTCTTTAAGACGTTAGAAATGGAACCAGTTCGTCCCGCATAAAAAATGGTGTATTTTAAAGTTCAAATGAGCTTCAAAGTAGGCAAAAACAAATTTTATCAATTTTCGTTTGATATAGTCCATGTATTTTCTTTTATCAGGAAATTCCAAAACAAAATGACCAAATTTTCATAGACGTCTGTTAAGACCTTAGAAATGGAACCAGTTCATCATGCGAGAAAAAATTATGCATTTTCAAGTTCAAACGAGCCCAAAGCTGACAAAGACAAATTTTACCAATTTTCTTTTTCTATTGTCCATGAATTTTTTTTAATCTTGAAATCTCAAAAATGAATGACCGAAACTTTTCATGCACGTCCATTATGATCTTAAAAATGAAACCAGTTCGTCCTATAAGAAAAAATGGTCCATTTCAAGTATAAATGAGCCCCTAGCAGGCAAAGGAAGATTTTACCAATTTTAATGTGGTATACCCCATGGTTTATTTTGATCTAGAAATATCGATATAGAATGACGAAGAATTCTAATGAACGTCCGTTGAGACCTTAGAAATAAAAATAGTTCATCCCGAGGGGAAAAATGGTGCATTTTCAAGTTCAAACGAGCCAAAACAGACAAAGATAATTTTTATGAATTTTCGCGTGCTATAGCCCATGAATTTTTTTATTCGGAAATCCCAAAAATGAATGGATGAAATTTTTCATAAACGTTCGTATAGACCTTAGAAATGGAAATAGTCCGTCCCGCGGGAAAATGATGCATTTTCAAGTTCAAACGAGCCCCAAAGCAGGCAAAGACAGGTTTTGCCGAGTTTTGTGTGTTATAACCCATGTTTTTTTTTAATCCTGAAATTCCAAAATAGAAGGACCGAAATTTTTCATGAACTTTCGTTAAGAGCATAGAAATGGAACCAATTCGTCTCGCATTGAAAAATGACCGAAAGTTTAAATGGACGCCCGTTAAGACCTTAAAAATGGAACAAGTTTGTCCCGCGGGATAAAATGGTGCATTTTTAAGTTCAAACGAGCTCCAAACTAACAATGGCAGATTTTACCAATTTTCATGTGTTATAGCTCATGAATATTTATTTATCCTGAATTCTTAAACAAAATGGATGAAATTCATCATGGACGTCCGTTAAGACCTTAGAAATAGAATCAGTTCGTCCCGTGGGAAAAGTGGTGCAGTTTCAAGTTCAAATGAGCCCAAAAGCTGACAAAGGCAGATTTACCAATTTACATGTTCTACAGTCCATGAATTTTTTTTAATTCGGAAATTACGAAATAAATAGGCCAAATTTTTCATGTAGATCTTTTAAGACATTAGAAATGGAATCAGTTCGTTCCGTAGGAAAAATGATATTTTCTTAAGTTCAATAGAGCCCAAAAGCAGGCAAAGGTAGATTTTACCGATTTTCGTGTATAGCCCATGAATTTCAATTGATCCAGAAATCCCAAAATAAAATAGCTTATATTTTTTATTAACGTCCGTTAAAAACTTAAAAATGGAAACAGTTTGTCCCGCGGAGAAAAATGGTGCATTTTCAAATTCAAACGAGTCCCAAAGCAAGCTAAGACAATTTTTTTACAAATTTTCATGTTCATAGATTTTTTATGATCCGGAAATCCAAAACAAAATTGTTGAAATTTTTCGTGGACAGTTTTTAAGACTTTAGAAATGAAACAAATTCGTTCCGAGGGGAAAAAGATGCATTTTCAAATTCAAATGAGCCCCAAAAAAGGCAAAGACAGATTTTATCATTTTTCATGATCTACAACCCATAAAAAAATTTATTTGAAAATCCCAAAACAAAAATGCTAGAAATTTCACGGATGTCAGTTAAGATCATAGAAATGGAACCAATTCATCCCGCGGGAAAAAATGGTGTATTTTCATGTTCTGACGAACCCCAAAGTAGGCTAAGGTAGATTTTACAGATTTATGTTTGCTACAAGCAAACTTTTTTATCCGAAAATCCAAAACAGAATGGCCGAAATTTGTCATGGATTTCTGTTAAAATTTAGAAATAAACTAGTTAATCCCGCGTGAAAAAATTGTGAATTTATAAGTTCAAACAAACCTCAAAGCAGACAAAGGTAGATTTTACTGATTTTTGTGTGCTATAACCCATGAATTTTTTTGATCCAGAAATCCCAAAATAAATTGGCCATAATTTTTCATGAACGTCCGTTAGAACCTTAGAGATGGACCAGTTCGTTGCAGGGGAAAAATGAAGCATTTTCAAATTCAAACAAACCTCAAAGATGGAAAAGACATATTTTATTGATTTTCATGTTTTATAGCCGATAAATATTTTTAATCCTGAAATCCCGACATAAAATGGCAAAAAAATTTCATGGACATCCGTTATGACCTTAGAAATGGAACCAGTTCGTCCGTGAGGAACAATTGTGCATTTTCAAGTTCAATAGATCTCTAAAGCAGAAAAAGACAAAGTTAATCAATTTTTCTGTGCTATACCAATTGATTTTATTTGATCCAAAAATCCCAAAAGAAAATGGCTGAACTTTTACATGAACGTCCGTAAGATCTTAGAAATGGAACCAATTCGTCCCATGGGGAAAAATGGTGCATTTTCAAGTTCAAACAAGCCTAGAGTAGGCATATGAAAATGGGTAAAATAGGGGGTTTGCGTGCTCCGGTGTTCGTTTGACCTTCAAATGATCCGCTTTGGCAGAAAGGAACAACTGGTTTCATAGATAACGTCTTAACAAATTTCCCCAAAAAAATTGAGCAAAAAAGACGTCAAAATTCTGGATCACCAAAAATCCATGGACATAGTACACGAAAATCGACAATATGGGTTTACCTTCTTCGGGGCTCATTTGACATTAAAATTGGTCGTTTTGGTCGTTAGTGACAACGTGCTCCATATCTTACGTCTTAACGGACGTCCATGAAAAATTTGAGCAAAACAGACATCATAATTCTGGATCACAAAAAATCCAAGGACTAGAGTATATGAAAATTGACAAAATGTGGGGTTTACCTGCCTAGGGGCTTGTTTGACCTTTAAAATGAGTTGTTTTGGTCCTCCAGGACAACAAGCTCCATTGCTAATGTCTTAAAGGTCATCCAAATAAATTTGGCAAAAAGGATGACAGAATCCTGGATCACCAAAAAAGATTGTAGACGATAACAAACGAAATCGGCAAAATGAGGGTTTACCTGCTCTGGGGCTCATCTGACCTTCAAAATGAGTCATTTTGGTAGTCATGGCAAACTTGATCAACTGATAACATCTTTACTATGTCCATAGAAAATTTGGGCAAAAAAGATGTCGAAATTCATGATCTGCGAAAATCCATGAACTATTATGCACGAAAATTGACAAAATGAGGTTTACTTGCTTCGGGTCTAGTTTAACCTTTAAAATGGACTATTTTGGCTGTCAGGGCCAACTAGCTCCATAGATAACGTCTTAACGGCGTTAAAAAAAAATTGATCAAAAAAGATGTCAAAATTTTTGATCACTCAAAAAATCTATGGACTATAGCACACAAAAATCAGCAAAATAGAGAGTTTAATTTCTACAGGACTCGTTTAACCTTCAAAATGTTTGATCGTCAGGGCAACCTTACTCCTTAGCTATCGTCCTAACAGACTTTCACAAAATAAATGGGCAAAAAAGATGTCGGAGTTCTGGATCACCAAAGAAAGATCGTGGTTTACCTGCTTCATGGATCATTTAAACTTTAAAATGGGTCATTTTGACCGTCATAACAAACTAGCTCCATTAATAATGTCTTAACGGATGTCCATAAAAAAATAGGGCAAAAAAGATATGATATTCAGGATCACCAAAAATCCATATAGTATAGTACACAAAAATCATCAAAATAAGGTTTACCTGCTTCAACTATCGTTTGACCTTGAAAATGGGCCATTTTGGTCGTTAGGGAAAACTTACTCGATAGCTAACGTCTTAACGGATGTCCACAAAAATTTGAGCAAAAAAGTCTCGTGATTTTGGATCACCAAAAATTCATGGACTCTAGCACACGAAAATAAGCAAAACAGGGGGGTTTACCTGCTTCAGGGCTCGTTTGGCCTTCAAAATGGGTTGTTTTGACCTCAAGGACAATTGGCTCCATAGCTAAAATATTAATGGACGTCAACAAAAAAATTGGGCAAAAAATACTTAGGAATTTTGGATCACCAGAAATTTGTGCACTAAGGAAAATAAAAATCGGCAAAATGAGGGGTGTACCTGCTCTGGGCTCATTTGACTTTTAATATGGGTCGTTTTAGCCGTCAGGGCCAAGTTTCTCCAAGGATGATGTCTTAATGGAAGTCCACCAAAAACTTGGGCAAAAAAAGTGTCGAAATTCTGGATCTCAAATAATCTATGGACTATAGTACAAAAAATCCGCAAAATGGGGTGTACCTGCTTCAGGGTTCGTTTGACCGTGAAATTCGATCATTTTGGCCATCAATATCACCTGGATCTATAGTTAACGTCTTAATGGACATCAACGAAAAATTTGAGAAAAAAAGATGTCGAAATTCTGGATCACCAAAAATGCATTGATTATGTCACAAGAAAATTGGCAAAAAAGGGATTTACCTGCTCTGGGCCTTGATTGAACATCAAAATGGATCGTTTTGACCGTCATGGCCAACTGGATCCTTAAATAACGTCTTAACAAATGTCAAGAAATTTTTTTTCAAAAAACGAATATCGAAATTTCAAATTACCAAAAATCCATGGACTCTATTAGTACATGAAAATTAGCAAAATGAGATTTACTTGATTCAAGAAAATGCGACGTTTTGACTGTCAGGGCGACCTGTATCCATAGGTAGCGTCTTAACAAACGTCCACGGAAAATCATAGCGAAAAAGACGTCAGAATTTTGAATCACTAAAAATCTATAAACTATAGCATACAAAAATCGATAAAATGGGGAATTTACCTGCTACAAGGCTTATTTGACGTTCAAAATAGGTCTATTTTGCCGTCAAGGCCAACTGGATCCATAGATATAGTCTTAACAGACGTCCACAGAAATTTCTGGCAAAATGACATCGGAATTCTGGATCACCAAAAACAATCGTGGACAAAAGCAAATGAAAATCAGCAAAATGAGGGCTTTACCTCCTTCGTGGCTCGTTTGACCTTGAAAATGGATCGTTTTAGCCGTCAGGGGCAACTAGGTCCATAGCTAACGTCTTAATGGACGTCCACAAAAAATATGGGCAAAAAAGACGTCGAAATTCTGGAACACAAAAAATTCATGGACTATAGTACACAAAAATCAGCAAAATTGGGGGTTTATATTTTCCAAGGCTCGTTTGACCTTCATAATGAGTCATTTTGGCCGTCAGGGCCAATTGACTCCATAGCTAACGTCTTAACAAACGTCCAAAAAATATTTGGGGAAAAAATTGTCAAAATTCTACATTACCAAAATATATCATGGACTATAGCCCATGAATTTTTTTGATACGAAAATAAAGAAACAAAATGATCAATTTTTCATGGACGTCCGTTAAGACCATAGAAATGGAACCAATTCGTTCCGTGGGGAAAAATGATGTATTTTCAAGTTTAAACGAGCCTCGATGCTGGTAAAGGTAGAATTACCAATTTTCGTGTGCTATACTTAATGAATTTTTTATAATCCAAAAATCCCAAAAAAAAAAATAGCCAAAAATTTTCGTGGACGTCTGTCAAGACGTTTGAAATGGAACCAGTTTGTTTCACTAGGAAAAATGGTGCATTTTGAAATTCAAACAAGCCCAAAGCAGAGAAAGACAAATTTTACCGATTTTCGTGTGCTATATTCCATAGATTTTTTTATCTGTAAATCTTAAAATAAAATGACCGAAATTTTACATGGACGTCTGTCAAGACCTTATAAATGGATTAAGTTCATCTCGCGGAGATAAAAGGTACATTTTCAAGTTCAAAATAGCCCAAAGAAGGCAAAGACAAATTTTAACGAATTTCTTGTCCTATACGCCTCTTGATTCTAAAATTATAAACTTTAAGGATAAAGTTGAAAAAAGATAATTAATTATATTTTGATTTTTTAAATGACAACTATTTTTGGTATATAAGACAACTAAAAGGAACAAATGAAATATAATATAAAATAATAACCTATAAGATAATATGAATTTGTTCGTTACCATATATATGTCGTTGTTACTAAAAGTAGATGTTCTTGAATACTTGTCATTTCACAAAAATCAATAATGACATACTATTTCTTATTTTACCCTTAGGAATTATTAGTTTAAAGATATGAATTTGACTAAACATATAAAAACTAAATAATTAATTTATGTTCACGTTAATTTTACTAATCAAAATAAATTAATTAATATTTATCTTTTGAAAACTTGACTTCAAGATAACTAGAGTCGTCAAAAGAGCTTTTGTCACGACCCAAAAATGGACGTGATGACACTCGTCTTATCCCACCAAGACAAGTAAGCCTAAAACTCAACTATTACAATAAAAATGCAGAAAATTTACTATCAAATTACATTATACCCCAAAACCTGGTTGTCACATGTACAAGCCTCTAAAGTATTACAATTGGATCAAAAGAAAATAAAAGTCTCATATGATATTGTTTCTAGAGTAGAACAAAATGATACACAAGAGTAAGGAGGGATGCTGAGATGATCAACAACTACCTCACAAAATCTCCAAGAAGCCTCAGAAAAGAAGAGAATATATCATAAAAGTCCGAGCTAGTAACCTACAAAAAATTGTAGAAGCAAGGGGTGAGTACCAAACCACACGGTACTCAGCAAGTAAACCTCTAAACACAAGCTAAGGGGATGAAATACGAGTACTCCTACCACCCCCAACCGAACCTCCATAACTACAACCTGCATTAAAATCTACCCAACATAACAGCTCAGAGTTTACATAGCACGTAGCTCAACAACAACACTTATACAAATTACATATCCTCAACAACAACACTTTAACAAATAACATATCCTCAACAACAATACTTCAAAAAATTACATATCCGCAATAACAAGCTCAATATTGATCTATCACAAGTTCCACAAGAGGAAATCAGAAGATCAGCAAAACACGATATCAAGTTCACTAATAATAAGTATGTGCAATGCAATGAAATGCAATGTCAAGTATAATGATGCATGTCTGACCTAATGATACACACCCGCTGTCTCTCAGTCCGGGAGCCATGGGGGACATATCTATCCATACATCTGTCGCGGCGCACGACACGACCCTCGATAATAGTAACCATCGCAGCGCGTGATACATCCCTCGAAATATAGTATCCATCACGGCGCGCGATACATCCCTCGAAATGGTACAACCTTTTTAAGTTCTCATTCTTTCTCAATGCACATAACACTTGTCAAAACCAATGCCTCAGAATAATGCAGATTACAAGTTCACAAAAATAATGAGGAGAGGATCATTTTCATAACATCGCACACTTCACAACCACACAAACATGAAGTCACATCAACAATGATTCAACAAGCCTTTAAGCCTTTCTCAACACATCACACATAAACAATTGATCACATTGTCTTTTGTTATCCCTTTTTTTTCATCATTAGAATTAATCAATGTGGACAAGTTAACCCATCACCAATCCCGTTACTCCCAAACATATACCACAAGAAAATACACGCATTTCATACACTTAACAAGAGTTTAGAAATCCACTTGCCTCAAGTAGTCGAACATCACTCCAGGACTTAAGTCTTGCCTTTTCTTTAGACTTCCAAGTAAATGCAATCTATTCAAATGTGTAATCACCATAAGATTCCAAAATAAAAACACCCATATTCTATATGTCTAGCTTAGACCCAAAACCTAATCAATTTATAATCAAGTCCTAATCTTGATGTCAATTAATTTTTAAACTCCTTCAAGTTCTTTTCCAAATTTCAAGCCTAGGGTTTAGCATCAATATCTCCAAATAACATAAATTTAATGATCTTCATATACTACCATACACCCACTATTTAATTATATATCTTTATATATATCAAAACTTGAATCATAATATAATAAATAAATAATCAAGTAATACCCTATATTAGTCGCGTACCTGGAACCAAATTTTTCCAAACTAACATATTTCTTTGTTTCAAATATAAGCACTAATCCATGTGCCGCCGATGCACATTAATTTCTTTCCCATTTTTTTCTTATCTCCTTTTTGTTTCACTATCTTATATTATAATATTAATAATAATAACATAACCTATAACTATATACTTTAATAGATCAACTGAAACATTACCTGATGTGCAGAAGTCAATTTCTATGTCGGCGGCCGGTTTGCACAGGTTAGTGTTTCTTCATCCCTTTCTTTCTTTTTTCTAGAATAAATATATACTAAAAGTGATAAATTTTACTAACTTAATTTAAAATATATGGAACAAATGGTATAAGATCTTAAATAAATGATATTTTAGTCCATTAACTATCAATTAAGTCAATTATCCACAATTACCCATCAAATAATTAACTAAAGTCAATGAATAGTTCAAAATTATCAAAAATAACTTTCGGGGTCATTACATTATCCACCACTTAAAATCATGTTCGTCCTCGAACATAAAGAAGAAGAACTAAGAGTAATTGATATTACCAGTTTTGACCTAACAGTCAGTGTTCATCTCTCTAAGTGAGCTCATCCTTCAAAACATTCCATCCAAATCAACTACTAACAATTGAACTTTTAAACAAACTTTGTAAGATCTATATATTAAGAGTTATTATCGAGTCACAAACTAACTCATGAACCCAATCTAAAGTGAGACTCATTGGACCATAACACAACCATCATGATGAATCTTTTCTTACATAACCAAGAATGACTTCTGAATCAATATTGGCTACAACCAGAAGTGGACCTTAACCAACCATGAAACACTCATAATGCCCAAATCATTATAGATCTTGTCAAAATTCTTTGCTCAAAGCGTCATCTTTTCCCGAGCTTAAGTTATAGGAATTTGACCTTTAGGCATCATATATTCATCAAGGGAGATTCAAGCTTATCTAACGCAAAGAAGAACAAAATAAAGTAATAATCCAACAAACAATACACTCCAAAATGCAAAATCTCTAACAACACTTTCACATAACTGTAAACATTTCATGGAAGCTCTTCCATAAGTTCTCATAAGCAAGGTCGTGTAGGTAGATATAGTGGTATACTTTAACTATCCCAAACAACATCAAATCTATCATAATTGAAATATCCAAATCTGCCTAAAGAACATATCCTATCAAGAGGATATAAAATGATCGGTACATCCGATCCACCACTAGAAATACACCTATAGAAGTGAAACACGTACGTGAATCATACTAAAACCATGCCCACAACGAAGAAGGTTGTCACATAAGAATATATAGAAGAAAGCTCAAATAACACAATCTACTCTTTTCACAGTGTCCATATCAATAAAACTCCCTTCATCGGACTCAATCTCTCTATTTTTAGCCACCCACAACCAATCAATTTGATCTCCATCACAATATTACAAATACTTAACTCATCAACTCCCACATACTTCTCACAGTATCTCACTGAAGCTAACACTGTAAATGCCAACATCATAACTATACTATCAAAGTCTTTCTTGTAAATCCATTGTCACGTCTAAAAATTTCAAAATATGACTCTAAGTCACACCCAAGACTGATAGCACTAATTTCAAATCTAAAGTACTTTTCCATCAAGGTATGATAATTGAATCACACTAAATGTCAACTTCACGCAAACTTTCAAATACTATTTCGCAACTACAATTCATACCATCATGTACCTCTCTCATGCCAAAAGTCAAGGAAATTCTTGGTCACCCCAATAATTTTGTATAGTATAAGCTCAAAATCCCTACTCACCATCAAATACCTATGTGACACATCATAACAATTTATGTTATAAAAAAAATAGCAGTTTCAATCCCTCAAAATTCGCGATAACCCTGCAATATTATAGGTCCATACTGTCGCATATCCATAAAAAGTCATCTGCCACTAAATAATGTAGCCCCACATAACAACACATAATCTTATAGACCTCACATTTTTTTTACCCAAATCAAAAACCCAATATTCATAAAAATTGTTGATAAATTCCTAGTGAGTCCATACTGAACCAGTTCACATCCATAGTCATATTATAACTTATATATGAAAATCCTTACATCCTTTAATTTCAAACCAAGAGTCTATATTACAGGTCTTATTCCTTCACATCTCTTAAATTCTTTCCATGACGCAAATTTTATACCTTAAACTCTTCAATACACCAGATTTTTGTTCTTTCACTGACTTGCTTATCAATCTTATCATTTGATCAACATCCCATATACTGTAAACCAACTACTTCAGAGAAATAATTCCTTAGGCCTTTAACAATCAAAAGTGACAAACTCTACGATCCAAACCTTGTACATGTTCTTTTAAAATTCTCAATAACTGATGCAATCGATCAATTCTTACCTTACTTATTCATAATTCGACAAAGTACACTACCAAAAACCTAAACTCACCATGAAAAACTTGAAATTTGAACCCAACTATGTAACCCAATCCCTTTATCTATCAACATTAACTCATACCTTGAAATTTTTTCCCCCCTATGAATTCACGTATCTTAGCTTATCATTGGTTGTCTCTCTATCGATTTTATGATATGCTCCACTAAAAATTCAACCATACTTGTTATCAAACTCAAAATCAGAAAAGAATTTATAATCATACTCGAGTTGAACATATGTACACTGCTTTCTCAAGTATTATACAATAACTTTTTTACCAATCTAATGAACTCGTGAAACTATTACCATAGCCAAAGCAAAACGGATTAAATCACACATCTCTGAACCCAATTCTCAATTCCTTTTAAGATACCTCTTTAGCCGTGTAATAAGGAAAAATATTCATGTTCTCACTTCTTTCTAAAAGCTAAACTACATCCCGTATCCTTGTTATTATGACTTTAGCTCTTTTCAATTCTATTAGAGCGACATCCCAACTCCTCATAAAATTTATCATAAAATCACACTACTTATCAAATAGTAGCAACCATAATTTTACATACTAAAAAGTCATCATTACCATACAAAACCCTTTTACCCAACAGACCTTATTATATAATTGCATTCCAACCATGATTCATTAATATAAAACCTTATTATCATCATGCCTAGTTAGCCCTTCCATTACCACGAATTCAACCTCACCATCAACATGACATTTCAAACCTAGCTATGCTAATCATCCACGGGACTTTCTCAATTTATACACATTTTCTTACTAAAATTCTCCAATTTCATTCACCCAAGTATACTCACTAAGACCCTTTTTTTTCACTAATAAACTTGTCATTCTGGTATCTATCCATTTTTTTTACTATAGTAACTAACCTTACTCAACCCCTTCAAATAGGATCACACATTCTTTTCATAAATATATTATTTCCACCTTAATATCAGATTTAATTAACATCCAACCCATACACAACAAACCAATTATTAATATGAGGAACTACGAACGAGTCATCACATAAATGAGAGTGAATGTAGTGAAGTGATAAGAATCAAAACGGCATCAAGTACGCACGATAGAGATCCAAGAAGTGAAGTTTCTTCCTAAAAGTCACTATAGCCTCTCGAAGATAAGTACAGACGTCTCAGTACCTATCCTTAAGACTCTATTTAGACTCGAATTGTATACACGTAAGACCTATGAACCTGGGGCTCTGATACCATTTTGTCACGACCCAAAAATGGACGTGATGGAATTCGTCTTATCCCACCACGACAAGTAAGCCTAAAACTCAACTATTACAATAAAAATGCAGAAAATTTACTATCAAATTACATTATACCCCCAAAACCTGGTTGTCACGTGTACAAGCCTCTAAAGTATTACAATTGGATCAAAAGAAAATAAAAGTCTCATATGATATTGTTTCTAGAGTAGAACAAAATGATACACAAGAGTAAGGAGGGATGCTGAGATGATCAACAACTACCTCACAAAATCTCCAAGAAGCCTCAGAAAAGAAGAGAATATATCATAAAAGTCCGAGCTAGTAACCTACAAAAAATTGTAGAAGCAAGGGGTGAGTACCAAACCACACGGTACTCAGCAAGTAAACCTCTAAACACAAGCTAAGTGGATGAAATACGAGTACTCCTACCACCCCCAACCGAACCTCCACAACTACAACCTGCATTAAAATCTACCCAACATAACAGCTCAGAGTTTACATAGCACGTAGCTCCACAACAACACTTATACAAATTACATATCCTCAACAATAATACTTTAACAAATTACATATCCTCAACAACAATACTTCAACAAATTACATATCCGCAATAACAAGCTCAATATTGATCTATCACAAGTTCCACAAGAGGCAATCAGAAGATCAGCAAAACACGATATCAAGTTCACTAATAATAAGTATGTGCAATGCAATGAAATGCAATGTCAAGTATAATGATGCATGTCTGACCTAATGATGCACACCCGATGTCTCTCAGTCCGGGACCCATGGGGGACATATCTATCCATACATCTGTCGCGGCGCACGACATGACCATCGATAATAGTAACCATCGCGGCGCGCGATACGTCCCTCAAAATATAGTATCCATCAAGGCGCGCGATACGTCCCTCGAAATGGTACAACCTCTTTAAGTTCTCATTATTTCTCAATGCACATAACACTTGTCAAAACCAATGCCTCAGAATAATGCAGATTAAAAGTTCACAAAAATAATGAGGAGAGGATCATTTTCATAACATCGCACACTTCACAACCACACAAACATGAAGTCACATCAACAATGATTCAACAAGCCTTTAACCCTTTCTCAACACATCACACATAAACAATTGATCACATTGCCTTTTGTTATCCCTTTTTTTCATCATTAGAATTAATCAATGTGGACAAGTTAACCCATCACCAATCCCGTTACTCCCAAACATATACCACAAGAAAATACACGCATTTCATACACTTTAACAAGAGTTTAGAAATCCACTTGCCTCAAGTAGTCGAACATCACTCTAGGACTTGAGTCTTGCCTTTTCTTTAGACTTCCAAATAAATGCAATCTATTCAAATGTGTAATCACCATAAGATTCCAAACTAAAAACACTCATATGCTATATGTCTAGCTTAGACCCAAAAACCTAATCAATTTATAATCAAGTCCTAATCTTGATGTCAATTAATATTTAAACTCCTTCAAGTTCTTTTCCAAATTTCAAGCCTAGGGTTTAGCATCAATATCTCCAAATAACATAAATTTAATGATCTTCATATACTACCATACACCTACTATTTAATTATATATCTTTATATATATCAAAACTTGAATCATAATATAATAAATAAATGATCAAGTAATACCCTATATTAGTCGCGTACCTTGAACCAAATTTTTCCAAACTAACATATTTCTTTGTTTCAATTATAAGCACTAATCCATGTGCCGCCGATGCACAATAATTTCCTTCCCATTTTTTTCTTATCTCCTTTTTGTTTCACTATCTTATATTATAATATTATTAATAATAACATAACCTATAACTATATACTTTAATAGATCAACTGAAACATTACTTGATGTACAGAAGTCAATTTCTATGTCGGCGGCCGGTTTGCACAGGTTAGTGTTTCTTCATCCCTTTCTTTTTTTTCTAAAATAAATATATACTAAAAGTGATAAATTTTACTAACTTAATTTAATTATATGGAACAAATGGTATAAGATCTTAAATAAATGATATTTTAGTCCAATAACCATCAATTAAGTCAATTATCCACTATTACCCATCAAATAATTAACTAAAGTCAATGAATAGTTCAAAATTATCAAAAATAACTTTCGGGGTCATTACAGCTTTTAAGTCATGGGGCCTACAACCCGTTATTAGGGGTAGGATTGAGATAGGATTTTCAAATTCATTTAAAACTAGGGCTTATAAGTCCGATCCATATAAATTCTTAAACATTGATGCTTGATCGAGAAAAGGTCAAGGTCTGTCCATGTACCAAAACTATTTTTTTAGGGTAACTTACAAAAATATCTCTAGTGTATGAGTTAATTACTTAAAGACACATTATGTTGTAATAATGTGAATCTTATCAAATTTGGTACGCCCAGATACATTAAAGATACATTATGTTGTAATAATGTGAATTTCGTCAAGATAAATATACTCCAAATTATGTTAATTTATTCTAGATACATTCTATCTATGTGAATATTATGTATTTAAAATACATAGAGCGGCCCTTCTAGGGTTTAGCTGAGTTGAATATTCTCAAGTCCTTCTAAATAAAAGACTGACCTGTCCTAGCCCACTAAATTATCTGGCCCGCAAAGCTTGGGCCGAATGGACTGGGCCAATTATTTTTGACAACTCAGCTCTAAAAATAACACTAAATAAGAGTTAAGTAAACCTAAAATAGTGACATATAAATAGAAACCAAAAGCGATAGTCAGGTAGCTAGTACAGGAGTCAAATGACGGCGCTGCTCACCTTTGCTCTTGGCCGCCAAATTTGGATCCTCAACAGCTTCATCGGAGATGGAAACCGAAGCTCTTCTATCAAATCCCTCACTTGACAAACTTCGTATCACGGAAATCCCTTATCGGTGGTTACATCCAACACAGCCACATCCAACAAGCGGAATACTTGTTCGACCAAATGCCTCATAGAGATGTCATTTTTTGGAACACAAATGCTCTCCGGGTAGCGCAACGCCAACAAGCCGGAGAAAGTAAATAATTTTTTTCTAGATATGAACAGATGTGGAGAAATGAGACCAATGAGCTCACTTTCACGGTATGTGTTAGCTCCTTCTTGCATTTTTCATTACAAACATTTGATCCCTCGGCTTCATTGTCTCGTGCTTTGTTTGGGGATAAGTCTCAATTTATTTGATGAGGGGTTATGTTGATTTGGATGATTACAGGGGTTTAGGTCGAGTTTTTGAATGAAATTATGGACAAAGATGTTATGTTGTGCAATGTGTTGATTTTGGGTTATATGAAGTCTGGGTGCACAAGTGAGGTACAAGGGCTTTTGGTCAAGGCAGAGCAAGGTGATGTTCGTGGGTTTGTTTTAATTTGTTTGAACCAAGAAGCTTTTCGATAGTCGATGGATTTTTATTAGAAAATTAAATAAATATATATGTATATTAACTTGTGAATATGGTTCAATGATGAAGAAGTGACTCCGGAGTGCTTGAGTTGTGGGTTTGAAACCCTTTAGTCCGAACCACCGTCTCTTTTAGAATCTCAAAACTCTTAGTTCTGACTTTGCCTAAGAACAAGAAGCTTAATGAAGCTCGATTCGTTTTTGATTAGATGAGTGAGAAAGATGTTTAAGAGGCTTTGAAATTGTTTAAGTTGATAATGAACCCGATTTCTCATCTTAACCATTTTACGTTTTGAACTGTTTTAGCTGCATGCGCAGGTTTCTCTGCTGTTTTGGTAGGCAATCAAGTTCATGTGTGCATGTTGATGTCGTCTTGTTGACCTCCCTTGTTGAGATGTATGCTAAATGTTGAGACACTGAAGTTGCTTTCTGCATTTTTGAGTCAATCCCTGCAAGAAATTCGATCATTGGAGGTTATGCAAACATGGGCTTGCAGGTGTTTGAGAGGATGCTGAAGAGTGGTATTAGGTCTCGGGGCATTGCTAGGATCATGTGGCTTCCACTCATGTCTAGAGCTCGGAGAGATTGCAGCAAATGGTATCGACACATTGGAGCACAACCATCGTGCAGTATGCTCGGTACTTTCAAAAATCCACGGAGACAAAGGAGTGTGCAGTGACATAACTAGTTTCAAACTTTGGATAACTTGATGAAGAAATGGCGTGCTACAAAGCAGAAGGCTGGTAGAATGTCTGTCTACTATGAGGCAAGTGGCTTTCTAAATAACACTTTCCTTAAGAAATTATTAAAAATCTATACATCTTTAAGTTTTTCCTTTTTAGTATCTTAATTTTTATGCCCAATAGAACATAAATTTTTAGAAACCAAATCATATGGGATAACATGTAAGTTCTTGTGCCAAAAAACTTTTATCAAATTTGATCATTTTTCTCTTATAAATATAACTTTACTGTCAAGGTTTTGAATTAAATTTAAAAGATTAAATATTCTATTTATTTGTTTGAATTTGAATCATGATAGTTCATAGATACACTCAATTCATTAGTTCTTAATTTACATTATTTGATGTTCATTAAAAATTATTACTTTATTGATATGTAGTCGAGAGTTATTTATTATCAGACATGAGGTCGACCAGAATTGCAATTTTTGGAAATATTTTTTCTTTTATTACTCTATATCTAAGGGAAAATATCTAATATTGTAGTTTGATAAATTTTAAGAACTTTAAGGACTTTTTATATGCTACAAAAAAGGATGTTATCATGAAAAGAATTATACAATCCTACAAAGTGTTTTCAAACATTGAGATTACTTAACTTTTTACAAATAATATTTTACTTTAAGACATTATTGTAAGCATAAATTTAATGCACATTAGGATCTTAGACTATAATTTACTCATAGGCATTATAGAAACATGTCTGAATACATTATCGTGAAAAGTGATTTTTACAATAATGTCTTTAGGTATGTTTCTATAATGCCTCTCAATAAATTATTTTGTCTAAGATCCTGACATGCATTAGGTTTTTGCTTACACTATATCATATCTTAAGACAAAATATTATTTGTAACAAGTTTAGTAATATTTTCATATAAATTAAAGACTTAATATATGAATGTACTTTGTAGGTTCATTGTTAACTTTTTCATGAAAACACAATTTCTAGTAACATACAATTTCTTTTGAAGTTCTTAAAATTTAATAAATATTCTAAGTCTTACGGATTTCTTTTTAAATAAAAAGGACAAGATAATTAATATGTAGACTATAAAAGTGGATATTCTTATATAGGAGTAAGTAATAAGAGAATTATTTCCAAAAAGTAGCAATCCTGATTCATGCATGATAATAAATCACTTGTGATTGTATAATTTTTTTAATGAGTATCAAACAATGTGATTTAGCAACTAATGAACTGAATATGTCTAAATAGAATATCTAACCTTTTTAATAGGACATCTAGCCTTTTAAATTTACTCTTTTAAATTTACTTATAAGCTTTGACAATTAAAGTTATATTTATAAAAGCATAAGTGGTCAAATTTTTATTTATCCTTTGTTATACTATAATTTAAAATTACTCTATCATTATCTGAATAATTCAAATATATTTCACCTCGGTTAAGTTTTTTTTTTTTTTTGGGGTTAAATGACACGAATATTTGTGGAAAGAGGTCATACTTTGTATTGCAGGATAAGTAGCTATGACAAATAGGTAGTTTCCTATTGTACATAGTTCCACACATGTTGCTTTGATTTTATATATTGGTGGGACTATCTAAACAGTAGGGCTTACAAAAGACTGGTAATTCACTCCTTTGCTCAATAGATGAGTAATTCGGTTCTTCTCCCAGTTGCATTTGAGATCTGCACCACACAAGAATAATAGAAGAATGCATATTATCATGACTTTGCATATTTATGACTTCTAAAGAGTGGAGATTGATTTCAACGGGGGGAAAGATTGTACTGAATATCTAATCATGAGCATTGTAGGGATTTGAGCTCTTCCATTATGGAATTTGAGGGGCCTTGACATCGAATCCAGGGTCCAATCCCCTCTATGATTTATAATAATGCATCTGATTTCGTCAATACTAGAGCTGAACTTGACAGAACCATCATTGTTAAGCATGTAAGTCTCACGAGAAGTGGAGTTCCATTTAATTAAGATTGTAAATGGTTGTCCTTTAGGTATGGGAGTTTGGTCGATGAGAAGATGGTACTCAATAACTTAGAGGTGTTCCTTTTCCTTTCGTTTAATAAGTTGTTATTCCATTAAAACTAAATATTCCAAAAATAAGAAAAGGAAAAGAGAAGCATGAAATTCCAAGAGAGCATAACATTATAGGGTTCCTTTGGTTTCTATTTTTAGAGACTCGTGGACTTTTGCAGGCATTTTGATGTACTACATAATGTGAAAGGGGATATGCTTCCTAGAGAAACCCTAGCTAGCATAGTTCTGCTAGCCATGTTGAGGAACTTGTCTTGTTGTTCATACTGTCAATAATTAGTTGGGAGTCACTATTGTAAGCCTTCATTTGGAAATATATTTTCTTATATTTCTACTATATACAAGGAAGGATATTCAATTTTGTAGTCCACACATGAATTTTCTTGTTCTTTTTAGTCAAATTGAAAAATGTAAAACCTTGCATATTAAACAGATTATACGCTACTAAAAATGATATTGTCGTGAAAATTTTTTCTAATGATCCTAAAAAGTACATTCATGTATAGACTTTTTAGTTTATATGAAAATATTACTAAGCTTTTTTCAAATAATGTTTACCTCAAGACTTTATCACAAGTATAAACTTAAAAGCACATCATCATCTTAGACAAGATATTTTGCTGAGAGGCGTTATAGATACATACATGAAGACATTATCGTGGAGAGTGACTTCTATGCTGCCTTATCGTAGTCGTAATCACAATTGTCTTCGGCGAAAGAGTGTAGAGAATTATACAATAACCCTAGTGAGTGGAAGAAGAACCAATTTATAAAATAAATAATTAATACATTAATATGCCTTTTAACTTAACCTCAACTAATATTCATGCTCTCTAACTTTGAATATGCACAAGTAAACATTTAAACATGTATAAAGTTGAACAAGTAAACACGAGTTCTACATGACACAATACATGTAGGAAAACTATGTCTATTTATGCATCTTTATTGAAGTTTAAGTATTTACTTGTACATAATCAAAGTTTGTGGGTATAAATTTAAGTTGAGACCAAATTAAAAGACAGATTTATGTATCGACTATGCCTTTATACATACGTCCTCCTTCGACTCACAAGGGTTATCATATAATTCTCTACACTTTTTTGCCGCCGACAATTGTGATAACATAAGATTAGGACAAGGAGGCGAAAAAATAACTCTCCACGATAATATCTTAAGGTAATCTATAACGTCTCTCAATAAATTAACTTCTCCAAGATCTTGACGTGCATTTTAAGTTTGTGCTTAGAATAAAGTTTATCTTGGCGATAGATGTCTTAACTTTTAAGTTTTGACCGAATTTTGGAATTACCTGACATTTTTTGCATACTTGTTCATATGAGAATTCCGTCAACGCAACTGGCTTTTAAAGGTAATCTTTTATCGAATAGGATGGTTAGTTTAGTTTTGAGGCTTCCATTTTTAGTTTGTTTTTTTAGGCGTTTTAACTTTTAAGTTTTTGCCAAAGAAATCGAAATTCTGGATCACCAAAAAAGATCATGGACCATAGCAAATGATAATCAGCAAAATGAGGGATTTATTTGTTTCAAGACTTGTTTTACCATAAAAAATGAGCCATTTTCCGTCATGTCCAAATAACTCCATTAATTACGTCTTAGCGAACAAGCACAAAAAATTTGGGCAAAAAAGATGTTGAAATTCTGGATCACCAAAATTTGATGAACGTTGTACAAGAAAATTGTCAAAATGGGGTTTACCTGCTTTGGGGCTCGTTTGACCTTGAAAATGAGTTGTTTTGGCCCTTAGAGCCAATTGACTCTATAGCTAACGTCTTAACACGCATCCACAAAAAACTTGAGCAAAAAAGACGTTAGAATTCTAGATCATTGAAAATCCATGGACTATAACACACGAAAATCGGCAAATTTGAGCAAAAATGACGTCAGAATTCTGGATCATTGAAGATCAATGGACTATAGCATACGAAAATCAGCAAAATGGGGGGTTTACCTAATGTGAGAATCGTTTGACCTTTAAAATGGTCCGTTTTAGCCGTCAGGACCAACTAGCTCCATACCTAACGTCTTAACAGACGTCCACAAAAAATTTACACAAAAAAAAAGGTATAAATTCTGTATCACCAAAAAACATCATGGTTTGTAGCACAAGAAAATCGAAAAATAAGGGGTTCACTTGTTCAAGGGATCATTTGACTTTCAAAATGAGTCATTTTGGGCGTTCGAGTCAAAAGACTCCATAGATAAAATTTTAACGGACATTCACAAAAAATTTGAGAAAAAAAGATGTCGAAATTTGTAATCATAAAAAATTCATAGACAATAGAAATGAAAATCAACATAGCTAACTGGATCCCCCCATGTTTTGGTCGAATAGGAAGAGAGAACCCCTATGTTTTGATCGTCAAGGCCAACTGATTCCATACCTAACGTCTTAATAGACATCCACAAAAAATATGGGCAAAAAAGACGTCGAAATTCTAGAACACAAAAAATTCATGGACTATAGTACACAAAAATCAACAAAATTGGGTGTTTATATTTTCCAAGGATTGTTTGACCTTCAAAATGAGTCATTTTGGAAGTCAGGTCCAATTGACTCCTTAGCTAACGTCTTAACAAACGTCCAAAAAATATTTGGGAAAAAAATTGTCAAAATTCTACATCACCAAAATAGATCGTGGACTATAGCTCATAAATTTTTTGATACAAAAATAAAAAAACAAAATGACCAATTTTCAATAGACGTCCGTTAAGACCTTAGAAATGGAACCAATTCGTTCCGCGGGAAAAGATGATGTATTTTCAAGTCTAAACGAGCCTCAACGCAGGTAAAGATAGAATTACCGATTTTCGTGTATTATAGTCCATGGATTTTTTATAATCCAAAAATCCCAAAACAAAATAGCCAAAATCTTAGACATTTGTCAAGACCTAAGAAATGGAACCGGTTCGTCTCGCACGGAAAATGATGCATTTTGAAGTTCAAATGAACCCAAAGCAGACAAAGATAACTTTTACCTATTTTCGTGAGCTATATCTCATAGATTTTTTATCTGTAAATCCCAAAATAAAATGACCAAAATTTTACATGGACGTCTGTCAAGACCTTAGAAATGGAACAAGTTCATCTTGCAGAGAAAAAACGTAAATTTTCAAGTTCAAACGAACGTAAAGAAGGCAAAGACAAATTTTAACGAATTTCATATCCTATAGTATATAGATTTTTCATCTGAAAATACTGAAACAAAATGAACAAAATTTTTCATGGACGTCTACTAACACCTTAGAAATGGAACCATTAGTAACGCGGGGAAACTGGTGTATTTTCAAGTTTAAACGAGATCGAAAACAGACAAACAAATTTTATCAATTTTCGTGTGATATAGCCAATTGATTTTTTTTTCTTTGGAAATCTCTAAACAAAATTGTCAAAAATTTTCATGGACGTCCGTTAAGACTTTAGAAATGAAACCAGTTCTCTCAGCTGGAAAAATGGTGCATTTTAAAATTCAATAGAGCCACAAAGCAGGCAAAGACCAATTTTACTGATTTTTGGGTGATATACCCCATGAATATTTTTTCATTCGGAAATCCCAAAATAACATGACCAAAATTTTACATGGATAATTTTTCAAGACCTTAGAAATGGAACAAGTTCGTCTAGCGGAGAAAAATGGCGCATTTTAAAGATTAAGCGAGCCTAAAGCAGACAAAGACATATTTTAACAATTTTTCTGTTCTATATCATATAGTTTTTTTAATCCAGAAATCCGAAAATAAAATGACCGAATATTTTCATGAATCAGTTAGTACTCCGGGGAAAAATGGTGTATTTTCAAGTTCAAAAGAGTCCCAAAGTAGGTAAATGCAACTTGACGAAAATTATCATGGACGTTTGTTAAGACCTTAGAAATGGGAACAGTTTTTCCCATTCAAGTTCAAACGAGTCTCAAAGGAGGCAAAGACAGATTTTAGTAATTTTTGTTTGTTATAGCCCATGATTTTTTTAATTTGAAAATGTTGAAACAAAATGACCAAATTTTTTTATTAATGTTCGTTAAGAGCTTAGAAATGGAACTAGTTCCTCCTAGGAGAAAAAGATATATTTTCAAGTTTAAACAAGCCCAAAGCAGACAAAGACAGGTTTTCCGATTTTCATGTTCTATACCACATGAACTTTTTTAGATCTCGATATTTCAAAAAAATGACCAAAATTTTTCATGGATGTCTCTTAAAACCTTAGAAATGGAACCAGTTCATCACGCAGAGAAAAATGGTGCATTTTGAAGTTCAAATGATCCCCGAAATAGACAAAGACAAGTTTATCAATTTTCACATGTTATAGCCCATGCATTTTTTAATCCGTAAATCCCAAAAAAATTGAGTGAAATTTTATATGGACGTCTGTTAAGACCTTAGAAATAGAACTAGTTCGTTCTGCTAGGAAAAATATTGCATTTTCAAGTTCAAACGAGCTAAAACAGACTAAAATTGATTATACTGATTTTTGTTTTCTATTGTCCACGAATTATTTTTATTCGTAAGTCCCGAAATAAAAGGTCTAAAATTTTTCATGGACATTCGTTAAGACTATAGACCAAAATTATTTATGGACGATCATTAATATCTTAGAAATGGAACCAGTTCGTTCTGAGGGGAAAATTTTTCATTTTCTTGTTCAAACGACCCCAATGAAGGCAAGACAGATTTAACAATTTTTGTGTGCTAAAACCCATGAAATTTTTTTACCCGAAAATTGCAGATTAAAATTGCCGAAATTTTTCATTGACGTCTGTTAAGACTTTAGAAGTGGAACCAGTTTGTCCCATGGGGAAAATTATGCATTTTTAAGTTCAAATTAGTCTCAAAGTAGGCAAAGATAAATTTTATCGATCTACTTATGTTACAGACAATGAATTTCTTTTATCCTAATATCCCAAAATGAATTGACCGAATTTTTTCATTTACGTCTGTTATGGCCTTAAAAATTGAATCAGTTTGTCACGCGAAGAAAAATTGTGTATTTTTAAATTCAAACGAGCGTCAAAAAAGACAAAGACCGATTTTACCGATCTTCGTATTCTATAGCCCAATAATTTTTTTATCCGAAAATTTCAAAATAAAATAGCAAAAAAAATGTCATGGATGTTCATTAAGATCTTAGAAATGGAACCAATTCGTCCCACGATGATAAATGGTGAATTTTCAAGTTCAAAAGATCTCCAAATCAGGCAAAGATAGATATTATCAATTTTCGTGTGCTATAGCCCATGATTTTTTTTAGATTTGGAAATCCCATAACAAAATCACCAAAAATTTTAATGGACGTCCGTTAAGACCTTAGATATTCAAACAGTTTGTCGAGCAGGGAAAAATGATGCATTTCAAGTTCAAACGAGTCCTCAAGCAGGCAAAGTGATATTTTACCGATTTTCATGTGCTATTGTCCATGAATTTTTTTTATCTGGAAATGCCAAAATATAATTATCGTAATTTTTCATGGACTTCCGTTAACACCTAAGAAATGATATAGGTACATCGCGCGAGAAAACATGGTGCATTTTTCACGTTCAAACGAGTCCTAAAGTAGACAATGACATATTTTACCGATTTTCATATGGTATAGCCATTGGATTTCTTGATTTGAATCTTGTAATAAAATGTCATAAATTTGTAAATAGACGACCGTTAAGACCTTAGAAATGGAACCACTTTGTACGACATGTAAATATGATGACAAGCCTGAAAGAAGGTAAAGATAAATTTTACCGATTTTCGTGTGCAATTGTCAATAAATTTTTTATCCAAAAATCCAAAAACAAAATGACCTAAGTTTTTCATGGTTGTCCCATAAGAGCTTAAATAAAAACTTATTCGTCGCGCGGGAAAAAATAGTGCATTTTGAAGTTCAAACGAGCCTCAAAGATGGCATGACAGATTTTACTAATCTTAGTGTGTGATATTCTATGAATTTTTTTCATCCAGAAAACACGAAACAATATAGATAAAAGTGTTCATTGACGTCTGTTAAGATCATAGAAATAGAATTAATTTGTCCCGCGGAAAAAAATGGTGTATTTTTAAGTTCAAATGAGCCCCACGGAAGGCAAAAACAGATTTTATCGATTTTCTTTTGCTATAATCCATGCATTTTTTTAAAATTCAGAAATTCTGAAATGAAATAGCTAAAATTTTTCATGGACATCCGTTAAGATTTTAGAAATGGAACCAGTTCATCCTAGGGGAAAAATGGTGCATTTTCACATTCAAACGAGCCCAAAGCAGGCAAAGGCAAATTTTTTCGATTTTCTTGTGCTATAACCCATGATTTTTTTAATCTAGAAATCATGAAATAAAATAACTGAAATTTTTCATGGACGTCTATTAAAACCTTAGAAATTGAACAAGTTCATCCCACGGGAAAAAATGTTACATTTTCTAGTTCGAACGAGCTCGAAAGCAGGCAAAGATATATTTTATCGATTTTCGTATTTTATAGCCCATATTTTTTTTATACGGAAATTATGAAACAAAATTGACAAAAAAATTTTAAGGACGTCCGTTAAGACCTTAGAAATTGAACAAGTTTGTCCCGTAGAAAAAAATGATGCATTTTCTAATTCAAACGAATCTCTAAGAAAGCAAACACATATGTTTACCGATTTTCGTGTGCATATCCCATGGGTCATTTTTGATTTGGAATTCAAGAAAAAAAATTGCCAAAATTATTCATAGACATTTGTTTATACCTATGAATTGGAACCAATTCGTCTCACGGAGAAAAATGATGCATTTTAAAGTTCAAATGAGTTCCAAAGCAGACAAATAGAGATTTTACTGATTTCATGTGCTATAGCCTGTAGATTTTTTTTCATTCGGAAATCTCAAAACAAAATGGCCAAAAATTTTCATGGTTGTCTGCTAAGACCTTAAAAATGGAAATAGTTCGTCACGAGGGGAAAATTTTTATGGTTGTCTACTATAGCCCATGTATTTTTTTAATCTGATAACTCCGAAATAAAATTGCCGAAGTTTTTCATGGACTTCTATTAAGACCTTAGAAATTGAACAAGTTCAAACCGTAGGGAAAAAATAGTTTATTTTTAAGTTCAAACAAATCCCAAAAGCAGATAAAGGTAGATTTATCGATTTTTATGTGCTATAGACTATGGATCTTTTTAAATCCGGAAATCCCAAAATAAAATTGTAAAAATTATTCATGGACATTCTTTTAGACCTAAGAAATAAAACCAGTGTACCCTTCGGGGAAAATGGTGTATTTTTAGATATAAACAAGCCCAAAAGCAGACAATGACAAATTTTAAGGATTTTCACGTATTATAGCACATGAATTCTTTTATCAGGAAACCTGAAATAAATTACAAAACTTATCCATGAATGTACGTTAATACCTTAGCAATTGAACCAGTTGGTCCTGCGGGGAAAAATTTTGCATTTTCAAGTTCAAACGAGCGTCAAAGAAAGCAAATGCAGATTTAACTGATTTTCGTGTGCTATAGACCATGAATTGTTTTTTATTCGAAAAATCCGAAACAAAATGGCATCATTTTTTATGCACATTCCTTAGGACCTTAGAAATGGAACCACTTCATCCCGCTTTGAAAAATGGTGCAGTTTAAATTCAAGCGAGCTCTAAAGCACGTAAGATAATTTTTACCGATTTTTGTGTGCTATAACCCATGAATTTTTTTATCCGAAAATTCTGAAACAAACGGCCAAAATTTTCATGAATGTTTAATAATACCTTAGAAATGGAACCAGTTCGTCCTGACGGGAAAATGGTGTATTTTCAAGTTATAACAAACCCCAAAATAGGTAAAGATAAATTTTTATCAATTTTCGTGTGCTAAATAGCCCCTGAATTTTTCTATTTGAAAATTCCGAAATAAAATGTTTGAAATTTTTCATGGACGTCCTTTTGGACCTTAGAAATGGAACAGGTTCGTCACTCAAGGAAAATGGTGAATTTTAATGTTTAAACGAGCCCAAAAGCATACAAAGAAAGATTCTACCGATATTTGTCTGATATAGCCTATGAATATTTTTTTATTCATAAATTTTTAAACAAAATAGCCAAATTTTTTTATGGACATCCATTAAGACCATAGAAATGGAACAAGTTCAGCCCGCAGGGGTAAAATGGTGCATAATCAAGTTCAAACGAGCCCAAAACAACAAAGTCTTATTTAATCGATTTTCATTTAATCTAGCCCATGGATTTTTTTGATCCATAAACCCTGAAACAAAACGGTCGAAATTTTTCATGGATGTCCGATAAGACCTTAGAAATCGAACCAGTTGGTTCTGCCAGAAAAATGGTGTATTTTTAAGTTATAACGAGTTTCAAAGCAGGCGACTGCTGATTTTACCGATTTTCATGTGCTATAACCCATATAATTTTTTAATCCAAAAATTTCAAAAAAATGACTTATATGTTTTATAGACGTCTATTAGGACCTTAGAAATGGAACAAGTTCGACCATCGGGGAAATATATGCTATAACCCATTAATATATTTTGATTTAAAAATTTTAAAATGAAATCATCAAAAATTTTCATAGACATCGTTTAAGACCTTAGAAATAGAACGACATCGTCCCGCGGTAAAAAAGATGGTGCATTTTCAAGTTCAAACGAGCCCGAAAGTAGGCTTAGAAAATTTTTATCGATTTTCCTGTGCTATAACCCATTGATTTTTGTTCGAAAACCCTGAAAAAAATTGCCGAAATTTTTAATGGACATCCGTTAAGATCTTTGAACTTGAACCAGTTCGTCCCACGGGAAAAATTGTGCATATTCAAGTTCAAACGAGCCCAAAACAGGCAAAAAATTTTTTTAATAATTTTCATGGATGCTGTTTATGCCTTAGAAATGGAACAAGTTCGTTCAGCGGGGAAAATATTACATTTTCAAGTTCAAACGAGCCCAAAGAAGGCAAAGGGAGATTTTACTGATTTTTGTGTGCTATAGCCAATAAATTTTTTTTATTCAAAAATTCCAAAAAGAATAACAAAATTTTCATTCACGTCCTTTAAGACTTTAGAAATGTAACAAATTTGTTACGAATGGAAAAATGATACATTTTTAAGTTCAAACGAGTTCCAAAGAAGACATAGAGATTTTTTTGATTTTCATGTGCTATTGTCCATGTTTTTTTTTATCTGGAAATCTTAAAATAAAATGAACAAAATTTTTCTTGGACGTCCCTTAACTCCTTGGAAATGAAACCAACTTGTCGAGCGGGGAAAATCGGTGCATTTTAAAGTTCGAAAGAGCCTTAAAGATAGAAAAGGCCGTTTTATCGACTTTCGTGTGTTATATCCCTTTGATTTTTTATATCCATATATTCCAAAAAAAATGGATTAAATTTTTGATGGATGCCCTATAATACATTAGAAATGGAACTAGTTCAATTTGCGGGGGAAAATGGTGCATTGGTAAGTTCAAACAAGCCCCAAAGAAGGCAAAGACAGATTTTATAAATTTTCGTGTGCTGTCCATGAATTTTTTAAATCCGAAAATCTAAAAATAAAATGGCTGAAATTTACAATGGATTTCTGTTAAGATATTATTAATGGAACCAAAAAATGATGCATTTTCAAGTTCAAACGATCCCCAAAGCAAGCAAAGGAAGATTTTATCGATTTTCGTATGCTATAACCATGAATTTTTTTAATCTGGAAATGCTCAAAAAATGGCTATTTTTTTTTATAGTCGTCCGTTTAGACCCTTTGAAATGGAACAAGTTCGTTCCGAGGAGAAAAATGGTGCATTTAAAAGTTCAAATGAGCCCCAAAGCAGGCAAATACAGATTTTAACAATTTTCGCGTGCTATTGCCCATTGATTTTTTAATTCGGAAATCCTACAATAAAATGGTCGAAATTTTACATGGCTACCCGTTAAGACCTTAGAAATGGAACTAATTCGTCTTACGAAATTAAATGGTGCATTTTTAAGTTCAAACGAGCCCAAAATATCGCAAAAGCAGATTTTATCAATTTTCGTGTGATATTATCCGCGAAGTTTTTTTATTTGGAAAATCTCGAAACAAAATGGTGGATTTTTTTTATCGTCATCCGTTAAGACCTTAGAAATGGAATATGTTCATCCCGCGGGAAAAAATATTAATTTTCAAGTTTAACCGAGCCTCGAAATAGGCAAAGCCAAATTTTAAAAATTTTGGTGTTTTATAGCCCATTGATTTTTATATACTGAAATCCCAAACAAATGGTCGAAATATTTTATCGAAGTTCGTTAAACCTTAGAAATGGAACTAATTCGTTATGCGGGGAAAAATTGGGCATTTTCAAGTTCAAACGAGCCACATAGCAGGCAAAGGCAGATTTTATCTATTTTCGTGTTGTATACCTCATGGATATTTTTTGATTCAAAAATCTCGAAACAAAAAGGCCAAATTTTTTTCATGAATGTCCATTTATACCTTAAAAATGGAACCAATCCGTCTCGCGGGGAAAATCGTTCATTTTCAAATTCAAACGAGACCAAAGCAAGCAAAGATAGATTTAGTCGATTTTCATGTGTTATTACCCATGAAATTTTTTCTTAACCTAAAATCCTAAAACAAAATGGTCGAAATTTTTCATGGACGTCCGTTAAGACCTCATAAATGGAACATGTTCGCCCGATGGGAAAAGATGTTGCATTTTCAAGTTTAAACGAGCTCCAAAGCAGGAAAAGACAATTTTTAGCGATTTTCGTGTGCTATATAGCCTATGGATTTTTTTATCCGAAAATAATAAAATAAAATTGCTTTAATTATTCATGAAAGTCTCTTAAAACCTTAGAAATGGAACCATTTCATCTCACGGGAAAAATGATACATTTTCACGTTCAATTGAGTTTCAAAGCAGGCAAAGGGAAATTTTACTGATTTTTCGTGTGCTATAGCTCATGTATTTTTTTAAATATGGAAATCCAAAATAAAATGGCCGAAATTTTTCATGGACGTCCTTTAAGATCATAGAAATGGAACCCGTTCATCCCGTGGAGAAAATGTGCAACTTTATGTTCAAACGAGCCCCAAAGCAGGCAAAGACCGATTTTATCGATTTTTGTTTTCTATAGCCTGTGATTTTTTTTATTCGGAAATAACAAAACAAAGTCGTAGAAATTTTGCATGGACGTCCGTTAGGACCTTAGAAATGGAACTTGTTTTTCCCATGAGAAAAATGATGCATTTTAAAGTTCAAACAACTTTCAAAGCAGGTAACGGTAGATTTTATAAATTTTAGTGTGTTATAGCCAATGAATTTTTATTTATCCTTGAATCTCAAAAAAAAAATTGTCAACATTACTCATGGACGTTCGTTAAGATCTTATATATGGAACCAGTCATCCTGTGGGGACAATGGTACATTTTCAAATTCAAACGAGCACCAAAAAAGGCAAAGGTAGATTTTACTGATTTTTCGTGTGCTATATAGCCATTGATTTATTTTGATACGGAAATCCGAAAACAAAATGGATAAAATATTTCATGAAAATCCGTAAAGACCTTAGAAATGAACAAGTTTGTTTTGCGGGGAGAAATGGTGCATTTTCAAGTTCAAACGACCCAAAAAGTAGGCAAAGACAGATTTTACCAATTTCCGTGAGCTATAGCCCATGGACTTTATTTTTATCTAGAAATAACGAAACAAAATTGTCAAATTTTTTCATGGACGTCCGATAAGACCTTAGAAATAGAACTTGTTCATTCCACGAGGAAAAATGGTGCATTTTTAAGTTCAAACGAGTCTCAAAGAAGGAAAAGATAGATTTTATTTATTTTCGTGTGCTATAGCCCATAGATTTTTTAAATCCAAAAATGCTGAAGTAAAATGTCGAAATTTTTCTTGGACATCCGTTAAGACCTTAAAAATGGAACCAGTTCATCCTACGGGAAAAAATTATGCATTTTAAAGTTCAACGAGCTCATAGTAGGCAAAGGAAAAATTTACCGATTTTCATGTGCTATAGCTCACGTTTTTTTTAAATCTTGAAACAAAATGGAAAATTTTTCATGGTCGCCCGTTAAGACCTTATAAATGGAATCTTTTCGTCCCGCTGGGAAAAATGTTGCATTTTCAAGTTATAACGAGCCCCAAATCATACAAAGGCAAATTTTACCGATTTTTGTGTGCTATAGCCTATAATTTTTTATGACCCCAAAATTTTAAAAAAAAAATGACCAAAATTTTCGATCGACGTCCGTTAGAACCTTAGAAATGGAACTAGTTCATCCCTCGGGGAAAATTGTACATTTTCAAGTTAAAAAAAAAATGAATCCCAAAGTAACCCAAAAGTAGATTTTATCAATTTTCGTGTGCTATAGCTCATGAATATTTTTTGAATTAGAATTATCGAAATAAATTGGCCGAAAATTTTCATGGACATCTGTTAAACCCTTATAAATGGAACCAGTTCGTCCCTCGAGAAAAATGGAGTATTTTTAAGTTCAAACGAGCCATAAAGCAGGCAGAAAGATTTTACCAACTTTTGTGTGTTATAATCCATGACTTTTTAGGTCCAAAATCTCAAAATAAAATAGCCGAATTTTTTATGGACGTCCATTAAAACTTTATAAATGGAACCAGTTCGTACCCGGAAAAAAATGGCTCATTTTGAAGTTCAAACGATCCCCAAATTAGGCAAAGTTAGGTTTCGTGTGCTATAGCCCATAGATGTTTTTGATCTAGAAATAACAAAACAAAATGGTCAAAATGTTTCATGGATTTTTGTTAAGACATTAGAAATGGAACCAGTTCGTTCCGCAGGGAAAAATGGTGTATTTTAAAGTTCAAACAAGCTTCAAAGCAGGCAAAAACAAATTTTATCAATTTTCGTTTGCTATAGTCCATGTATTTTCTTTTATCAGGAAATTCCAAAACAAAATGACCAAAATTTTCATAAACGTCTGTTAAGACCTTAGAAATGGAACCAGTTCATCATGCGAGAAAAAATTGTGCATTTTCAAGTTAAAACGAGCCCCAAAGCAGACAAAGACAAATTTTACCAATTTTCTTTTTCTATTGTCCATGAATTTTTTTTAATCTTGAAATCTCAAAACTAAATGACCGAAACTTTTCATGCACGTCCATTATGATCTTAAAAATGAAACCAGTTCGTCCTATAAGAAAAAATGGTCCATTTTCAAGTTCAAACTAGCCCCTAGCAGGTAAAGGCAGATTACCGATTTTAATGTGGTATACCCCATGGTTTATTTTGATCTAGAAATATCGATATAGAATGACAAAGAATTTTAATGAACGTCCGTTGAGACCTTAGAAATAAAAGCAGTTCATCCCGAGGGGAAAAATGGTGCATTTTAAAGTTCAAACGAGCCAAAGCAGACAAAGATAAATTTTATGAATTTTCGCGTGCTATAGCCCATGAATTTTTTATGCCCAATAGAACATAAATTTTTATGCCCAATAGAACATAAATTTTTAGAAACCAAATCATATGGGATATAACATGTAAGTTCTTGTGCCAAAAAACTTTTATCAAATGTGATCATTTTTCTCTTATAAATATAACTTTAACTTTCAAGGTTTTGAATTAAATTTAAAAGATTAAATATTCTATTTATTTGTTTGAATTTGAATCATGATAGTTCATAGATACACTCAATTCATTAGTTGTTAATTTACATTATTTGATGTTCATTAAAAATTATTACTTTATTGGTACGTAGTCGAGAGTTATTTATTATCAGACATGAGGTCGACCAGAATTGCAATTTTTGGAAATATTTTTTCTTTTATTAAACTATATATAAGGAAAAATATCTAATTTTGTAGTTTGATAAATTTTAAGAACTTTAAGGACTTTTTATATGCTACAAAAAATGATGTTATCATGAAAAGGATTATACAATCCTACAATGTGTTTTCATATATTGAGATTACTTAACTTTTTACAAATGATATTTTACTTTAAGACATTATTGTAAGCATAAATTTAATGCACATTAGGATGTTAGACTATAATTTACTCATAGGCATTATAGAAATATGTCTGAATACATTATTGTGAAAAGTGATTTTTACAATAATGTCTTTAGTTATGTTTCTATAATGCCTCTCAGTAAATTATTTTGTCTAAGATCCTGACATGCATTAGGTTTTTGCTTACACTATATAATATCTTAAGACAAAATATTATTTGTAACAAGTTTAGTAATATTTTCATATAAATTAAAGACTTAATATACGAATGTACTTTGTAGGATCATTGTTAACTTTTTCACGAAAACACAATTTCTAGTAACATACAATTTCTTTTGAAGTTCTTAAAATTTAATAAATATTCCAAGTCTTACGGATTTCTTTTTGAATAAAATGGACAAGATAATTAATATGTAGACTATAAAAGTGGATATTCTTATATAGGAGTAAGTAATAAGAGAAAAATTATTTCCAAAAAGTAGCAATCCTGATTCATGCATGATAATAAATCACTTGTGATTATATAATTTTTTTAATGAGTATCAAACAATGTGATTTAGCAACTAATGAACTGAATATGTCTAAATAGAATATCTAACTTTTTTAATAGGACATCTAGCCTTTTAAATTTACTCTTTTAAATTTACTTATAATCTTTGACAATTAAAGTTATATTTATAAAAGCATAAGTGGTCAAATTTTAATTTATCCTTCGTTATACTATAATT
The DNA here is from genome assembly GCA_032847665.1 of Solanum chilense. NCBI lineage: Eukaryota > Viridiplantae > Streptophyta > Magnoliopsida > Solanales > Solanaceae > Solanum > Solanum chilense. The sequence continues at coordinate 5,493,410 of CM064968.1, read as the reverse complement.
TAAAATTACTCTATCATTATCTGAATAATTCAAATATATTTCACCTCTGTTAAGCCTTTTTTTTGTGGGTTAAATTACACGAATATTTGTGGAAAGAGGTCATACTTTGTATAGCAGGATAAGTACCTATGACAAATAGGTATTTTCCTATTGTACATAGTTCCACACATGTTGCTTTGATTGGATATATTAGTGGGACTATCTAAACAGTAGGGTTTACGAAAAAGACTGGTAAACCAGTAGGGTTTACACATGTTGCTTTGATTGGATATATTAGTGAGCCTTGTAGGGCTTTGAGCTCTTCCATTATGGAATTTGAGGGGCCTTGACATTGAATCCAGGGTCCAATCCCCTCTATGATTTTAATAATGCCTCTGATTTCTTCAATACTAGAGTTGAACTTAACAGAACCATCATTGTTAAACATGTAAGCCTCACGAGAAGCGGAGTTCCGTTTAATTAAGATTGTATATGGTTGTTCTTTAGGTATGGGAGTTTGGTCGATGAGAAGATGGTACTCAATAACTTAGAGGTGTTCCTTTTCCTTTCGTTTAATAAGTTGTTATTCCATTAAAACTAAATATTCCAAAAAAAGAAAAGGAAAAGAGAAGCATGAAATTCCAAGAGAGCATAACATTATAGGGTTCCTTTGGTTTCTATTTTTAGAGACTCGTGGACTTCTGCAGGCATTTTGATGTACTACATAATGTGAAAGGGGATATGCTTCCTAGAGAAACCCTAGCTAGCATAGTTCTGCTAGCCATGTTGAGGAACTTGTCTTGTTGTTCATACTGTAAATAAATAGTTGGGCGTCACTATTGTCAGCCTTCATTTGGAAATATATTTTCTCATATTTCTACTATATACAAGGAAGGATATTCAATTTTGTAGTCCACACATGAATTTTCTTGTTCTTTTTATTCAAATTGAAATTTGTAAAACCTTGCATATTAAACAGATTATACGCTACTAAAAATGATATTGTCATGAAATTTTTTTCTAATGATCCTACAAAGTAAATTCATGTATAGAGTTTTTAGTTTATATGAAAATATTACTAAGCTTGTTTCAAATAATGTTTACCTCAAGACTTTATCACAAGTATAAACTTAAAAGCACATCATCATCTTAGACAAGATAATTTGCTGAGAGGCGTTATAGATACATACATCAAGACATTATCGTGGATAATGACTTCTATGCCGCCTTATCGTAGTCGTTATCACAATTGTCTTTGGCGAAAGAGTATAGAGAATTATACAATAACCCTAGTGAGTGGAAGAAGAACCAATTTATAAAAGAAATAATTAATACATTAATATGCCTTTAAACTTAACCTCAACTAATATTTATGCTCTCTAACTTTGAATATGCACGAGTAAACATTTAAACTTGTATAAAGTTGAACAAGTAAACACGAGTTCTACATGACACAATACATGTAGGAAAAATATGTCTATTTATTCAGCTTTATTGAAGTTTATGTATTTACTTGTACATAACCAAAGTTTGTGGGTATAAATTTGAGTTGAGACCAAATTAAAAGACAGATTTATGTATCGACTACGCCTTTATACATAGGTCCTCCTTCGACTCACTAGGGTTATCATATAATTCTCTACACTTTTTTTGCCGCCGATAATTGTGATAACATAAGACTAGGACAAGGAGGCGAAAAAATAACTCTCCACGATAATATCTTCAGGTAATCTATAACATCTCTCAATAAATTAACTTCTCTAAGATCCTGACGTGCATTTTAAGTTTGTGCTTAGAATAAAGTTTATCTTGGCGTTAGATGTCTTAACTTTTAAGTTTTGACCAAAGTTTGGACTTGCCTGACATTTTTTGCATACTTGTTCATATGAGAATTCCGTCAGCGCAACTGGCTTTGAAAGGTAATCTTTTATCGAATAGGATGGTTAGTTTTGGTTTTGAGGCTTCCATTTTTAGTTTGTTTTTTTAGGCGTTTTAACTTTTAAGTTTTTGCCAAAGAAATCGAAATTCTGGATCACCAAAAGAGATCATGGACCATAGCAAATGATAATCAGCAAAATGAGGGATTTATTTGTTTCAAGACTTGTTTTACCTTAAAAAATGAGCCATTTTCCGTCATGTCCAAATAACTCCATTAATTACGTCTTAGCGAACATGCACAAAAAATTTGGGCAAAAAAGATGTCGAAATTCTGGATCACCAAAATTTGATGAACAATTGTACAAGAAAATTGTCAAAATGGGTTTACCTGCTTTGGGGCTCGTTTGACCTTGAAAATGAGTTGTTTTTGCCCTTAGGGCCAATTTACTCTATAGCTAACGTCTTAAGACACATCCACAAAAAACTTGAGCGAAAAATATGTTAGAATTCTGGATCATTGAAAATCCATGGACTATAACACACGAAAATCGACAAATTTGAGCAAAAATGACGTCAGAATTTTGGATCATTGAAGATCCATGGACTATAGCATACGAAAATTTGCAAATTGGGGGGTTTACCTAATGTGAGACTCGTTTGACCTTTAAAATGGTCCGTTTTAGCCGTCAGGACCAACTAGCTCCATACCTAACGTCTTAACAGACGTCCGCAAAAAATTTGCACAAAAAAGACGTATAAATTCTGTATCACCAAAAAACATCATGGTTTGTAGCACAAGAAAATCGCCAACTAAGGGGTTCACTTGTTCAAGGGATCGTTTGACTTTCAAAATGAGTCATTTTGGGCGTTCGAGTCAAAAGACTCCATAGATAAAATTTTAAAGGACATTCACAAAAACTTTGAGAAAAAAAGATGTCGAAATTTGTAATCATAAAAAATTCATAGACAATAGAAATGAAAATCGACATAGCTAACTGGCTCCCCCATGTTTTGGTCGAATAGGAAGAGAGAACCCCTATATTTTGATCGTCAAGGCCAACTGATTCCATACCTCACGTCTTAATAGACATCCACAAAAAATATGGGCAAAAAAGACGTCGAAATTCTATAACACAAAAAATTCATGGTATAGTACACAAAAATCAACAAAATTGGGTGTTTATATTTTCCAAGGCTTGTTTGACCTTCCAAATGAGTCATTTTGGCCGTCAGGTCCAATTGACTCCATAGCTAACGTCTTAGCAAACGTCCAAAAAATATTTGGGAAAAAAATTGTCAAAATTCTACATCACCAAAATAGATCGTGGACTATAGCCCATGAATATTTTGATACAAAAATAAAAAAAACAAAAACAAAATGACCAATTTTTAATGGACGTCCGTTAAGACCTTAGAAATGGAACCAATTCGTTCCGCGGGAAAAGATGATGTATTTTCAAGTCTAAACGAACCTCGACGCAGGTAAAGATAGAATTATCGATTTTCGTGTGCTATAGTCCATGGATTTTTTATAATCCAAAAATCCCAAAACAAAATAGCCAAAATCCTAGACATCTGTCAATACCTTAGAAATGGAACCGGTTCGTCTCGCAGGGAAAAATGATGCATTTTGAAGTTCAAATGAACCCAAAGCAGACAAAGATAGCTTTTACCTATTTTCGTGAGCTATATCTCATAGATTTTTTTTTTGTAAATCCCAAAATAAAATGACCAAAATTTTACATGGACGTCTGTCAAGACCTTAGAAATGGAACAAGTTCATCTTGCAGAGAAAAAACGTAAATTTTCAAGTCCAAACGAACCCAAAGAAGGCAAAGACAAATTTTAACGAATTTCTTGTCCTATAGTATATAGATTTTTCATCTGAAAATACCGAAACAAAATGAACAAAATTTTTCATGGACGTCTACTAACACCTTAGAAATGGAACCATTTAGTAACGCGGGGAAACTGGTGTATTTTCAAGTTAAAACGAGACCGAAAACAGACAAACAAATTTTATCAATTTTCGTGTGATATAGCCAATTGATTTTTTTTCTTTGGAAATCTCTAAACAAAATTGTCAAAAATTTTCATGGACGTCCGTTAAGACTTTAGAAATGAAACCAGTTCTCTCAGCTGGAAAAATGATGCATTTTTAAATTCAAACGAGCCACAAAGCAGGCAAAGACCGATTTTATTGATTTTTGGGTGATATACCCCATGAATATTTTTTTATTCGGAAATCCCAAAATAAAATGACCAAAATTTTACATGGATAATTTTTCAAGACCTTAGAAATGGAACAAGTTCGTCTAGCAGAGAAAAATGGTGCATTTTCAAGATTAAGCGAGCCTAAAGCAGACAAAGACATATTTTAACAATTTTTTTCTGTTCTATAGAATATAGTTTTTTTAATCAAGAAATCAGAAAAATAAAATGACCGAATTTTTTCATGAATCAGTTAGTACTCCAGGGAAAAATGGTGTATTTTCAAGTTCAAAATAGTCCCAGAGCAGGTAAATGCAAATTGACGAAAATTTTCATGGACGTTCGTTAAGACCTTAGAAATGGGAACAGTTCTTTCCATTCTAGTTCAAACGAGTCTCAAAGCAGGCAAAGACAGATTTTAGTAATTTTTGTTTGTTATAGCCCATGTTTTTTTTTAATTTGAAAATCCTGAAACAAAATGACAAAATTTTTATATTAATGTTCGTTAAGACCTTAGAAATGGAACCAGTTCCTCCTAGGAAAAAATGATGTATTTTCAAGTTCAAACAAGCCCAAAGCAGACAAAGACAGGTTTTTCCGATTTTCATGTTCTATACCACATGAACTTTTTTAGATCTCGATATTTCAAAAAAATGACCAAAATTTTTCATGGATGTCTCTTAAAACATTAGAAATGGAACCAGTTCATCACGCAGAGAAAAATGGTGCATTTTGAAGTTCAAACGATCCCCGAAATATACAAAGACAAATTTATCAATTTTCACATGTTATAGCCCATGCATTTTTTTATCCGTAAATCCCAAAAAAATGGCTGAAATTTTATATGGACGTCTGTTAAGACCTTAGAAATAGAACTAGTTCGTTCTGCTGGGAAAAATATTGCATTTTCAAGTTCAAACGAGCCAAAACAGACTAAAATAGATTTTACTGATTTTTGTATGCTATTGTCCACGAATTCTTTTTATTCGTAAGTCCCGAAATAAAAGGTCTAAAATTTTTCATGGACATACGTTAAGACTATTGAAATGGAAACAATTCATTGCGCGGGAAAAATGGTTCATTTTCAACTTAAACGAGACCATAAGATGGCAAAATAAATTTTATCGATTTTCGCGTGCTATAGAATATGAATTTTTTTAACTGAAATTCCAAAACAAAATGGACGAAATTTTTCATGGATGTCTGTTTAGACCTTAGAAATGAAACCAGTTGTTCCGCGGGAAAAAATGGTCCATTTTTACCAATTCGTTGCGCGGGAAAATGACTGAATTTTTTGATGAACATCCGTTAAGACCTAAAAAACGAGTCTCAAAGCAGGCTAAGACAAATTTTATCGATTTTTTTGCTATAGTCGATAAAAAATTTTTATCTAAAAATCTTTAAACATAATGACTGAAATTAATAATGGACATCCGTTAATATCTTAGAAATGGAACCAGTTCGTACCATGGGGAAAATGGTGCTTTTTCATGTTCAAACGATCCCCAAAGCAGGTTCAGGCAAATTTTATCGATTTTCTTTTATTATAACTCATGGACTTATTTTTTATCTTGAAATCCAAATACAAAATGACCAAAATTATTTATGGACGACCGTTAATATCTTAGAAATGGAACCAGTTCGTTTTGAAGGGAAAATTAAACATTTTCTTGTTCAAACGACCCCAATGAAGGCAAGACAGATTTTACCAATTTTTGTGTGCTAAAACCCATGGAATTTTTTAATCCGGAAATTGCAGAGCAAAATGGCCGAAATTTTTCATTGACGTCTGTTAAGACCTTAGAAGTGGAACCAGTTTGTCCCATGGGGAAAATTATGCATTTTTAAGTTCAAATTAGTCTCAAAGTAGGCAAAGATAAATTTTATCGATCTACTTATGTTATAGCCAATGAATTTCTTTTATCCTTATATCCCAAAATGAATTGACCGAATTTTTCATTTACGTCTGTTATAACCTTAGAAATTGAATCAGTTTGTCACGCGGAGAAAAATTGTGTATTTTTAAATTCAAACGAGCGTCAAAAAAGACAAAGACCGATTTTACCGATCTTCGTATTCTATGCCCATTAATTTTTTTGTCCGAAAATTTCAAAAAACAATAGACAAAAAATGACGTGGATGTTCATTAAGATCTTAGAAATGGACCCAATTCGTCCCACGACGATAAATGGTGAATTTTCAAGTTCAAAAGATCTCCAAATCAGGCAAAGATAGATATTATCAATTTCCATGTGCTATAGCCCATGATTTTTTTTAGATCTGGAAATCCCATAACAAAATAACCAAAAATTTTAATGGACGTCCATTAAGACCTTAGAGATTGAAACAGTTTGTCGCGTAGGGAAAAATGATGCATTTTCAAGTTCAAACGAGTCCTAAAGCAGGCAAAGTCATATTTTACCGATTTTCATATGCTATTGTCCATGAATTTTTATTATCTGGAAATGCTGAAATAAAAATTATCGTAATTTTCATGGACTTCCATTAACACCTAAGAAATGGTATAGGTACATCGCGCGAGAAAACATGGTGCATTTTTCATGTTCAAAAGAGCCCTAAAGAAGACAATGACATATTTTACCGATTTTCATATGCTATAGCCATTGGATTTCTTGATTTGAATCTTGTAAAAAAATGTCATAAATTTGTAAATAGACTACCGTTAAGACCTTAGAAATGAAACCACTTTGTACGACATGTAAATATGACGACGAGCCTGAAAGAAGGTTAAATATAAATTTTACCGATTTTCGTGTGCAATTGTCAATAGATTTTTTATCCAAAAATCCAAAAACAAAATGTCCTAAGTTTTTCATGGTTGTCCCATAAGAGCTTCAATAAAAACTTATTCGTAGCGCGGGAAAAAATAGTGCGTTTTGAAGTTCAAACGAGCCTCAAAGATGGCAATGACAGATTTTACTAATCTTAGTGTGTGATATTCGATGAAATTTTTTCATCCAGAAAACACGAAACTATATAGATAAAAGTGTTCATTAAATTCCGTTAAGATCATAGAGATATAATTAATTTTTCCCGCGGAGAAAAAGGTGTATTTTTAAGTTCAAACGAGCCCCACGGAAGGCAACGACAGATTTTATAGATTTTCTTGTGCTATAACCCATGCATTTTTTTAAAATTCGGAAATTCTGAAATGAAATAGCTGAAATTTTTCATGGACATCCGTTAAGATCTTAGAAATGGAACCAGTTCATCCTAGGGGAAAAATGGTGCATTTTCGCATTCAAACGAGCCCAATGTAGGTAGAGGCAATTTTTTTCGATTTTCGTGTGCTATAACCCATGATTTTTTTAATCTAGAAATCATGAAATAAAATAACTGAAATTTTTCATGGACATCTGTTAAAACCTTAGAAATTTAACAAGTTCATCCCACGGGAAAAAATGTTACATTTTCTAGTTCGAACGAGCTCGAAAGCAGGCAAAGATACATTTTATCGATTTTCGTGTTTTACAGCCCATAATTTTTTTTATATGGAAATTCTGAAACAAAATTGACAAAAAATTTTATGGACGTCCGTTAAGACCTTAGAAATTGAACAAGTTTGTCCCGTAGAAAAAAATGATGCATTTTCTAATTCAAACGAATATCTAAGCAAGCAAACACATATTTTTACCAATTTTCGTGTGCATATCCCATGGGTCATTTTTTATTTGGAATTCACAAAATAAAATTGTCAAAATTATTCATGGACATTCGTTTATACCTATGAATTGGAACCAATTCGTCTCAAGGAGAAAAATGATGCATTTTAAAGTTCATATGAGTTCCAAAGCAGAAAAATAGAGATTTTACTGATTTCATGTGCTATAGCTTGTGGATTTTTTTCATTCGGAAATCTCAAAACAAAATGGCCAAAATTTTTCATGGTTGTCTGCTAAGACCTTAAAAATGGACTAGTTCATCACGAGGGGGAAAATTTGTGCATTTTCAAGTTCAAAGGAGCCCAAAGTAGGCGAAAGCAGATTTACATATTTTCGTGTGCTATAGCCCATGAATTTTTTTAATCTTATAAATCCGAAATAAAATTGCCGAAGTCTTTCATGGACTTACATTAAGACCTTAGAAATTGAACAAGTTCAAACCGTAGGGACAAATAGTTTATTTTCAAGTTCAAACGAATCCCAAAAGCAGACAAAGGTAAATTTATCGATTTTTATGTGCTATAGCCTATGGATCTTTTTAGATCCGGAAATCCCAAAATAAAATTTTAAAAATTATTCATGGACATTCTTTTAGACCTAAGAAATAAAACTAGAGTATCCTTCGGGGAAAGTGGTGTATTTTCGATTCAAACGAGCCCTAAAGCAGACAATAACAGATTTTAGTGATTTTCATGTATTATAGCACATGAATTCTTTTATCAGGAAATCCTGAAATAAATGAACAAAATTATTTATGAATGTACGTTGATACCTTAGAAATTGAACCAGTTGGTCTAGCGGGGAAAAATTGTGCATTTTCAAGTTCAAACGAGCGTTAAAGAAAGCAAATGCAGATTTAACTGATTTTCGTGTGCTATTGACCATGAATTATTTTTTATTTAAAAAAATCCAAAACAAAATGGCATCATTTTTTATGGACATTCCTTAGGACCTTAGAAATGGAACCACTTCATCCCGCTTAGAAAAATGGTGCAGTTTAAATTCAAGCGAGCTTTAAAGCACGTAAGATAAATTTTACCGATTTTTGTGTGCTATAACCCCTGAATTTTTTTTATCCGAAAATTCTGAAACAAACGGCCAAAATTTTGATGAACGTTTAATAAGACCTTAAAAATGGAACCAGTTCGTCCTGCCGGGAAACATGGTGTATTTTCAAGTTATAACAAACCCCAAAGTAGGTAAAGATAAATTTTTATCAATTTTCGTGTGCTATATAGCCCATGAATTTTTCTATTTGAAAATTCCGAAATAAAATGTTTGAAATTTTTCATGGACGTCCTTTTGGACCTTAGAAATGGAACCGGTTCGTCACTCGAGGAAAAATGAGGCATTTTAATGTTTAAACGAGCCCAAAAGCATGCAAAGAAAAATTTTACCGATATTTGTCTGATATAGCCTATGAATATTTTTTTATTCATAAATTCTTAAACAAAATAGCCAAAAAAATTTATGGACATCCATTAAGACCTTAGAAATGGAACAAGTTCAGCCCGCAGGGGTAAAATGGTGCACAATCAAGTTCAAACGAGCCCAAAACAACAAAGTCTTATTTAATCGATTTTCATTTACTCTAGCCCATGGATTTTTTTGATCCATAAACCTTGAAACAAAACGGTCGAAATTTTTCATGGACGTCCGATAAGACCTTAGAAATGGAACCAGTTCGTTCCGCCGGAAAAATGGTGTATTTTTAAGTTATAACGAGTTTCAAAGTAGGCGACTGCTTATTTTACCGATTTTCATGTGCTATAACCCATATAATTTTTTAATCCAAAAATTTCAAAAAAAAATGACTTAAATGTTTTATAGACGTCTATTAGGACCTTAGAAATGGAACAAGTTCGACCATCGGAGAAATATATGCTATAACCCATTTTTGATTTAAAATATTGAAATGAAATCATCAAAAAATTTCATAGACATCGTTTAAGACCTTAGAAATAGAACGACGTCGTCCCGCGGTAAAAAAATGGTGCATTTTCAAGTTCAAACGAGCCCGAAAGTAGGCTTAGAAAATTTTTATCGATTTTCGTGTGCTATAACCCATTGATTTTTGTTCGAAAATCCTAATAAAAATTGCCGAAATTTTTAATGGACATCCATTAAGATCTTTGAACTTGAACCAGTTCATCCCACGGGAAAAATTGTGCATATTCAAGTTCAAACGAGCCCAAATAGGCAAACACAAATTATAAAAATTTTCGTGTGCTATAGCCTATTGATTTTTAAAAAACCGAAAATCTCAAAAAAAATTGCCAAAAATTTTCATGGATGCTGTTTATGCCATAGAAATGGAAACAGTTGTTCAGCGGGGAAAATATTGCATTTTCAAGTTCAAACGAGCCCAAAGAAGGCAAAGGGAAATTTTACCGATTTTTGTGTGCTATAGCCAATAAATTTATTTTATTCATAAATTACAAAAAGAATAAGAAAATTTTCATTCACATCCGTTAAGACTTTAGAAATGTAACAAATTTGTTACGAATGGAAAAATGGTACATTTTTAAGTTCAAACGAGTTCCAAAGAAAACATAGAGATTTTTTCGATTTTCATGTGCAATTGTCCATGTTTTTTTTTATCTGGAAATCTTAAAATAAAATGACCAGAATTTTTCTTGGACGTCCCTTAACTCCTTAGAAATGAAACCAATTTGTCGAGCGGGGAAAATTGGTGCATTTTAAAGTTCAAAATAGCCTTAAAGATAGAAAAGGCAGTTTTATCGACTTTCGTGTGTTATATCCCTTTGATTTTTTATATCCATATATTCCAAAAAAAAGTGGACTAAATTTTTCATGGATGCCCTATAATACATTAGAAATGGAACTAGTTCATTCAGCGGGGGGAAATGGTGCATTGGTAAGTTCAAACAAGCCCCAAAGAAGGCAAAGACAGATTTTATAATTTTCGTGTGATCCATGAATTTTTTAAATCCGAAAAATCTCAAAATAAAATGGCTGAAATTTATTATGGACGTCTGTTAAGATATTATTAATGGAACCAAAAAATGATGCATTTTCAAGTTCAAACGAGCCCCAAAGCAAGCAAAGGAAGATTTCATCGATTTCCGTATGCTATAACCATGAATTTTTTTAATCTGGAAATGCTCAAAAAATGGCTAATTTTTGTATGGACGTCCATTTAGACCCTTTGAACTGGAACAAGTTCGTTCCGAGGAGAAAATGGTGCATTTAAAAGTTCAAATGAGCCCCAAAGCAGGCAAATACAGATTTTAACAATTTTCGCGTGCTATTGCCCATTGATTTTTTAATTCGGAAATCCTAAAATAAAATGGTCAAAATTTTACATGGCTACCTGTTAAGACCTTAGAAATGGAACTAATTCGTCTTACGAAATGAAATGGTGCATTTTTAAGTACAAACGAGCCCAAAAGATCACAAAAGCAGATTTTATCAATTTTCGTGTAATATTATCCATGAAGTTTTTTTATTCGGAAAATCTCGAAACAAAATGGTGGATATTTTTCATTGTCATCCGTTAAGACCTTAGAAATGGAATATGTTCATCCCGCAGGAAAAATTATTAATTTTCAAGTTTAACCGAGCCTCGAAATAGGCAAAGCCAAATTTTAAAAAAAATTGTGTTTTATAGCCCATTGATTTTTATATACAGAAATCCCAAAAAAATTGGTCGAATTATTTTATTGAAGTTCGTTAAATCTTAGAAATGGAACTAATTCGTTATGTGGGGAAAAATTGCGCATTTTCAAGTTCAAAGGAGCCACATAGCAGGTAAAGGCAAATTTTATCGATTTTCGTGTTATATACCTCATGGATATTTTTTGATTCAGAAATTTCGAAACAAAAAGGCCAAATTTTTTTCATGAATGTCCATTTATAAATTAAAAATGAAACCAATCCGTCTCGCGGGGAAAATAGTTCATTTTCAAATTCAAACGAGACCAAAGCAAGCAAAGATAGATTTAGTCGATTTTCATGTATTATTACCCATGAAATTTTTCTTAACCTAAAATCCTAGAACAAAATGGTCGAAATTTTCATGGACATCCGTTAAGACCTCATAAATGGAACATGTTAGCCCGATGGGAAAAGATGTTGCATTTTCAAGTTTAAACGAGCTCCAAACAAGGAAAAGACAATTTTTAGCGAATTTCGTGTGCTATAGCTCATGTATTTTTTAAATATGGAAATCCAAAATAAAATGGCCGAAATTTTTCATGGACGTCCTTTAAGATCTTAGAAATGGAACCCGTTCATCCCGTGGAGAAAATGTGCAACTTTATGTTCAAACGAGCCCCAAAGCAGGCAAAGACCGATTTTATCGATTTTTGTTTTCTATATCCTATGATTTTCTTTTTATTCGGAAATAACGAAACAAAATCATAGAAATTTTGCATGGACGTCCGTTAAGACCTTAGAAATGGAACTTATTTTTCCCATGAGGAAAAATGATGCACTTTAAAGTTCAAACGACTTCCAAAGCAGGTAAAGGTAGATTTTATAAATTTTCGTGTGCTATAGCCAATGAATTTTTATTTATCCTTAAATCTCAAAAAAAAAAAAATTGTCAACATTACTCATGGACGTTCGTTAAGATCTTATATATGGAATAAGTCATCCTGTGGGGACAATGGTACATTTTCAAATTCAAACGAGCACCAAAAAAGGCAAAGGTAGATTTTACTGATTTTTCGTGTGCTGTATAGCTATTGATTTATTTTGATTCGGAAATCCAAAAACAAAATGGCTAAAATTTTTCATGAAAGTCTGTAAGGACCTTAGAAATGAACAAGTTTGTTTTGCGGGGAGAAATGGTGCATTTTCAAGTTCAAACGACCGAAAAAGTAGGCAAAGACATATTTTACCAATTTCCGTGTGCTATAGCCTATGGACTTTTTTTTTATCTAGAAATAACGAAACAAAATTGTCAAATTTTTTCATGGACGTCCGATAAGACCTTAGAAATAGAACTTGTTTGTCCCACGAGGATAAATGGTGCATTTTTAAGTTCAAACGAGTCTCAAAGAAGGCAAAGATAGATTTTACTTATTTTCGTGTGCTATAGCCCATAGATTTTTTAAATCCTAAAATGCTGAAATAAAATGTCAAAATTTTTCTTGGACATCCGTTAAGAGCTTAAAAATGGAACCAGTTTATCCTAAGGGGAAAAATTATGCATTTTAAAGTTCAACGAGATCATAGTAGGCAAAGGAAAAATTTACCGATTTTCATGTGCTATAGCTCACGTTTTTTTTTAAATCCTGAAACAAAATGGAAAATTTTTCATGGTCGCCCGTTAAGACCTTAGAAATGGAATCAATTCGTCCTGCCGGGAAAAATGTTGCATTTTCAAGTTATAACGAGCCCCAAATCATACAAAGGCAGATTTTACCGATTTTTGTGTGCTATAGCCTATAATTTTTTATGACCCCAAAATCTCAAAAAAAAAAAAAGACCAAAATTTTCGATCGACGTCCGTTAGAACCTTAGAAATGGAACTAGTTCATCCCTCGGGGAAAATTGTACATTTTCAAGTTTAAAAAAAAAATGAATCCCAAAGTAAGCCAAAAGTACATTTTATCAATTTTCGTGTGCTATAGCTCATGAATATTTTTTGAATCAGAATTATCGAAATAAATTGGCCAAAAATTTTCATGGACATCTGTTAAAACCTTATAAATGGAACCAGTTCGTCCCTAAGGAAAAATGGTGTATTTTTAAGTTTAAACAAGCCATAATGCAGGCAGAAAGATTTTACCAATTTTTGTGTGCTATCCATGACTTTTTAGTTCCAAAATCTCGAAATAAAGTAGCCGAATTTTTTATGGACGTCCATTAAAACTTTATAAATGGAACCAATTCGTACCGCGGAAAAAAATGGCTCATTTTGAAGTTCAAACGATCCCCAAATTAGGCAAAGTTAGGTTTTAGCAATTTTTCGTGTGCTATAGCCCATAGATTTTTTTGATCTAGAAATAACAAAACATAATGGTCAAAATATTTCATGGATTTTCTTTAAGACGTTAGAAATGGAACCAGTTCGTTCCGCAGGGAAAAATGGTGTATTTTCAAGTTCAAACGAGCTTCAAAGCAGGCAAAAACATATTTTATCAATTTTCGTTTACTATAGTCCATGCATTTTCTTTTATCATGAAATTCCAAAACAAAATGACCAAAATTTTCATAGACGTCTGTTAAGACCTTAGAAATGGAACCAGTTCGTCATGCGAGAAAAAGTTGTGCATTTTCAAGTTCAAACGAGCCCCAAAGCAGACAAAGACAAATTTTACCAATTTTCTTTTTCTATTGTCTATGATTTTTTTTTTAATCTTGAAATCTCGAAACTGAATGACTGAAACTTTTCATGCACATCCATTACGATCTTAAAAATGAAACCAGTTCGTCCTATTAGAAAAAATGGTCCATTTTCAAGTTCAAACGAGCCCCTAGCAAGCAAATGCAGATTTTACCGATTTTAATGTGATATACCCCATGGTTTATTTTGATCTAGAAATATCGATATAGAATGACCAAGAATTCTAATGAACGTCCGTTGAGACCTTAGAAATAAAAACAGCTCATCCCGAGGGGAAAAATGGTGCAATTTCAAGTTCAAACAAGCCAAAGCAGACAAAGATAAATTTTATGAATTTTCGCATGCTATAGCCCATAAATTTTTTTATTCGGAAATCCCAAAAATGAATGGATGAAATTTTTCATAAACGTCCGTATAGACCTTAGAAATGGAAATAGCCTGTCCCGCGGGAAAATGATGCGTTTTCAAGTTCAAACGAGCCCCAAAGCAGGCAAACACAGGTTTTGCCGAGTTTTGTGTGCTATTAAATCCAGAAATTCCAAAATAGAAGGACCGAAATTTTTCATGGACTTCCGTTAAGAGCATAGAAGTGGAACCAATTCGTCTCGCATTGAAAAATGGTGCATTCTAAAGTGCAAACGAGCCCAAAGTAGGAAAATGCACATTTTACTGATTTTCTGTGCTATAGCTCATGAATTTTTTTTATCGTGAAATTCCAAAATAAAATGACAAAAATTTTAAATGGACGCCCGTTAAGACCTTAAAAATGGAACAAGTTTGTCCCGCGGGATAAAATGGTGCATTTTTAAGTTCAAACGAGCTCCAAACTAACAATGGCAGATTTTACCAATTTTCATGTGTTTTAGGTCATGAATATTTTTTTATCCTAAATTCTTAAACAAAATGGATGAAATTCATCATGGACGTCCGTTAAGACCTTAGAAATAGAATCAGTTCGTCCCGTGGGAAAAAGTGGTGCAGTTTCAAGTTCCAATGAGCCCAAAAGCTGACAAAGACAGATTTACCAATTTACATGTTCTACAGTCCACGAATTTTTTTTAATTCGGAAATTACGAAATAAATTGGCCAAAATTTTTCATGTAGATCTTTTAAGACATTAGAAATGGAATCAGTTCATTCCGTTGGAAAAATGATATTTTCTTAAGTTCAATGGAGCCGAAAAGCAGGCAAAGGTAGATTTTACCGATTTTCGTGTACTATAGCCCATGAATTTCAATTGATCCAGAAATCCCAAAATAAAATAGATTATATTTTTTTATTAACGTCTTTTAAAACCTTAAAAATGGAAACAGTTTGTCCCACGGAGAAAACTGGTGCATTTTCAAATTCAAACGAGTCCCAAAGCAAGCTAAGACAAATTTTTTACAAATTTTCATGTTCATAGATATTTTTTAATGCGGAAATCCAATACAAAATTGTTGAAATTTTTCGTGGACAGTTGTTAAGACTTTAGAAATGAAACAAATTCGTTCCGAGGGGAAAAGATGCATTTTCAAATTCAAACGAGCCCCAAAAAAGGCAAAGACAGATTTTATCATTTTTCATGATCTATAACCCATAAAAAAAATTATCTGAAAATCCCAAAATAAAAATGCTAGAAATTTCACGGATGTCAATTAAGATCATAGAAATGGAAGCAGTTCATCCCGCGGGAAAAAATGGTGTATTTTCATGTTCTAACGAACCCCAAAGTAGGCTAAGGTAGATTTTACAGATTTATGTTTGCTATAGGCAAATTTTTTTATCCGAAAATACAAAACAGAATGGCCGAAATTTTTCATGGATCTCTGTTAAAATTTAGAAATAAACTAGTTAATCCCGCGTGAAAAAATTGTGAATTTATAAGTTCAAACAAGCCTCAAAGCAGACAAAGGTAGATTTTATTGATTTTTGTGTGCTAGAACCCATGAATTTTTTTGATCCAGAAATCCCAAAATAAATTGGCCATAATTTTTCATGAACGTCCGTTAGAACCTTAGAGATGGAACCAGTTCGTCCCGGGGGAAAAATGAAGCATTTTCAAATTCAAACAAGCCTCAAAGATGGCAAAGGCATATTTTATTGATTTTCGTGTTTTATAGCCCATAAATATTTTTAATCCTGAAATCCCGATATAAAATGGCAAAAAAAATTCATGGACATCCGTTAAGACCTTAGAAATGAAACCAGTTCGTCAATGAGGAATAATAGTGCATTTTCAAGTTCAATAGATCTCTAAAGCAGGAAAAGACAAAGTTAATCAATTTTTATGTGCTATTCCCATTGATTTTATTTGATCGAAAAATCCCAAAAGAAATAGGCTGAACTTTTACATGAACGTCCGTAATATCTTAGAAATGGAACCAATTCGTCCCATGGGGGAAAATGGTGCATTTTCAAGTTCAAACAAGCCCAAAGTATGCATATGAAAATGGGTAAAATAGGGGGTTTGTGTGCTCCGGTGTTCTTTTGACCTTCAAAATGATCCGTTTTGGCAGAAAGGAACAACTGGTTTCATAGATAACGTCTTGACAAATTTCCACAAAAAATTGAGCAAAAAAAACGTCAAAATTCTGGATCACCAAAAATCCATGACATAGTACACGAAAATCGACAATATGGGTTTATCTTCTTCGGGGCTCGTTTGACATTGAAATTGTCGTTAGTGACAACGTACTCCATAGCTTACGTCTTAACAGACGTCCATGAAAAATTTGAGCAAAACAGACGTCATAACTCTGGTTCACAAAATATCCAAGGACTAGAGTATATAAAAATTGACAAAATGTGGGGTTTACCTGCCTAGGGGCTTGTTTGACCTTTGAAATGAGTTTTTTTGGTCGTCCAGGACAACAAGCTCCATTGCTAACATCTTAAAGGTCGTCCAAAATAAATTTGGCAAAAAGGATGACAGAATTCTGGATCACCAAAAAAGATTGTAGACGATAACAAACGAAATCAGCAAAATGAGGGTTTACCTGCTCCGGGGCTCATTTGACCTTCAAAATGAGCCATTTTGGTAGTCATGGCAAACTTGATCAATTGATAACATCTTTACTATGTCCATAGAAAATTTGGGGAAAAAAGATGTCGAAATTCATGATCAGCGAAAATCCATGAACTATTATGCACGAAAATTGACAAAATGGGGTTTACTTGCTTCGGGTCTAGTTTAACCTTTAAAATGGACTATTTTGGCTGTCAGGGCCAACTAGCTCCATAGATAACGTCTTAACGGAGTTCAAAAAAAATTGAGCAAAATAGATGTCAAAATTTTTTATCACTCAAAAAATCTATGAACTATAGCACACAAAAATCTGCAAAATAGAGAGTTTAATTTCTACAGGACTCGTTTAACCTTCAAAATGTTTGATCATCAGGGCAACCTTACTCCTTAGCTATCGTCCTAACAAACTTTCACAAAATAAATGGGCAAAAAAGATGTCGGAGTTTTGGATCACCAAAGAAAGATCGTGGACTATAGCCAACGAAAATGAGCAAAATTAGAGGTTTACCTGCTTCGTGGCTCATTTGAACTTTAAAATGGGTCATTTTGACCGTCATAACAAACTAGCTCCATTAATAATGTCTTAACGGATGTCCATAAAAAAAATAGGGCAAAAAAGATATGATATTCTGGATCACCAAAAATCCATAGAGTATAGTGCACAAAAATCATCAAAATAAGGTTTACCTGCTTCAACGATCGTTTGACCTTGAAAATGGTCCTTTTTCGTCGTCAGGGAAAACTTACTCGATAGTTAACGTCTTAACGTATGTCCACAAAAATTCGAGCAAAAAAGTCGTCGTGATTTTGGATCACCAAAAATTCATGGACTCTAGCACACGAAAATAAGCAAAACAGGGGGGTTTACCTGCTATAGGGCTCGTTTGGCCTTTAAAATGGGTCGTTTTGACCGTCAAGGACAACTGGCTCCATATCTAAAATATTAACGGATGTCAACAAAAAAATTGGGCAAAAAATACTTAGGAACTTTGGATCACCAGAAATTTTGTGCACTAAGGCAAATAAAAATTGGCAAAATGAGGGGTGTACCTGCTCTGGGCTCATTTGACTTTTAATATGGGTTGTTTTAGACGTCAAGGCCAAGTTTCTCCATGGATGATGTCTTAACGGAAGTCCACCAAAAACTTGGGCAAAAAAAGCATCGAAATTCTGGATCTCAAATAATCTATGGACTATAGTATAAAAAATCAGCAAAATGGGGTGTACCTACTTCGGGGTTCGTTTGATCGTGAAATTCGATCATTTTGGCAATCAATGTAACCTGGATCTATAGTTAACGTCTTAAAGGACATCAACGAAAAATTTGAGAAAAAAAAGATGTCGAAATTCTGGATCACCAAAAATGCATTGATTATATCACAAGAAAATTAAGCAAAAAAGGGATTTACCTGCTCTGGGCCTTGATTGAACATCAAAATGGATCGTTTTGACCGTCATGGCCAACTGGATCCTTAAATAACGTCTTAACAAACGTCCAAAAAAAATTTCAAAAAAAGAATATCGTAATTTCAAATCACCAAAAATCCATGGACTCTATCAGTACATGAAAATTAGCAAAATGAGATTTACTTGATTAGAGAAAATGCGACGTTTTGACCGTCAGGGCGACCTGGATCCATAGGTAGCGTCTTAACAAACGTCCACGAAAAATCATAGCGAAAAAGACGTCAGAATTTTGAATCACTAAAAATCTATAATTTACCTTCTACAAGGCTTGTTTGACATTCAAAATAGGTCTATTTTGCCGTCAAGGCCAACTGGATCCATAGATATAGTCTTAACAGACGTCCACAGAAATTTTTGGCAAAATGACATCGGAATTCTGGATCACCAAAAACAATCGTGGACTAAAGCAAATGAAAATCAACAAAATGAGGGGTTTACCTGCTTCGTGGCTCGTTTGACCTTGAAAATTGATCGTTTTAGCCGTCAGGAGCAACTAGGTCCATAGCTTACGTCTTAACGGATGTCCATAAATATAAGAAAAAAAGATGTCAGAATTCTGGATAAGAAGAATCAAATCAAACCGACACACACATATATATATATATACATAATTTATTTCATTTATAGATAAAAAAAAATTATTTACTTATAATTTACTTTGATGATATATTTTTAGTTAGTTTATGATTTTCACTTTTATATATTTTATTTCAAATTTGGATTTGTAATATTTTGTGTGTGTGTATATATATGTACACACACACACACACACACACGCACACACACACACACACACACACACACACACACACACACACATATATATATATATATATATATATATATATATATATATAATTTTATTTATAACTTAAAAATATTATTAATAATATACTTTGTTAATATATTTTAAGTTAGTTTATAATTTTCAATATTTATTTATTTTATTTCAAATTTAGGCTTGTAAAAATTGTAAATATTTTATTTTGTGTAAAGATCCGAAGTTATAATTATATTGTTATAGTTTTTCAAATTCGAAGATAACAATTTACTTGTAACTATTTTTTTGTAATCAGATTGTATCTAGCCTTTAATCTTATTAGTTTAGCATAATGAACGTTGATATTTCAAAAAAATAAATCAAAATCCAATCGAATATTCTCGGAACCTTGATGTGCTAGACAGTCTTGTCTGTATGAAAATATTACAAAATGTACTGAATTATTGATGCTATTTTTTTAAAAAACTTTGGCAGTGACTCCCATCTCCGATGTTATAAGAGTTCGCACTGGTAAGTAGAATGTTTTGCTTAATGATACTCCATTTGTATTTATAAGTTAGATAGTCTCCGTAGGTTGATTTATCATTTAAATTTCATATTCTTCAAAGAGGTTTGAACTTGTCCCTTGTAATGATTTTATGGTACGCTGGAACAGGTGAACAGGGAGAAAAGGCAGAGAGGATGATGGGAGGGCATGCTGATATGTCCTCTGCATTATCAACTTCTTGAGCGGCAACGGCTCTATCTTGAAGTTGAAACGTTTAATCATCTTTAGTTGTGTGCAGTTAAGTAGGGAATAAAATAAATAAGTTGGAGACTTACCATGTACCTGTGGTTTCAATAGCCAATTTCCAGAAAAATCGTAGCTTAACAGCCATTTCGTATTTGCACACTTCAGCTCAATCGTGGTAACTTTGCCCCCTCCCCCCGTTTTGGGTGAAGGTGTGCTGTAATATGTTGGTTGATCACTGTGGATATTGAATGATAATCTATTCAAGCAATTTCCTAAATGAGCCGTTCATATATATCAAATTTGATACTTTAGCCTTTTTAGATCCCCATGTGTGTGTACTCTCCTGTGCAATATATATTGAACCATTAATTCCGACTCATGCAAAACTTCAGCAGCATTGGGCGCAGTGAGATAGTGCACTGCGCCCAGCTTCAGACATAGCTGTTGGGATATTGCCTATGTTCCAGCCAAAGGCCCATGGGCTAATCCTACTTGGAAAAGGATTGGAATTATTCTCTTTATTTGGTTTCCAATTCTATTAGGAAAAGGATTAGAATAGTAATCTTATTTAAAGTTAGTGTTAGCTTTATAAGGAAAAGCACAACTCTATAAATAGAGGATGGTTCTGAGAGAATAATTAATGCTAATAGGTATTGTCTTTTAAAGACATTAGAACATAAGATAGGTTTTTGAGAGAGCTTTCAATAAGAGAAAAAGAGAGAAAGAAAAGGGTTCTTTTGCTGCAGTCTTTTCTCCGACCAGTCACATTCAGATCATGTTTTCCTATTAACTAACCGTTGGATCGGGCTGAAATTTGGACTCAGTATCCCTGACATCTGGTAGGTTGATTTGAACGGTGGAGATCGGATTCGGAGGTCATCAAGATCCTGTTTTAGGTCCCGAACAGAAGCTGGGTTTGGGTGGGTTTTTTCTCTATTTATCTTTTGTTGGTGTAGCTATTGTTTGTTCTCTTTTGGCACTTGTTGTGTAGCCATTAGAAGAATAAACCCTCTTATTGTAATAGTGAACTGTTTCGTATCTTGTCGATCTCGTGGTGTTTACCTTCGGTTTGAAGAGTTTTTCTACGTTAAACTTGGTGTTCTTTATTATTAGATTTTTGGTTTCATCTTTTCGTCACAACAACTAGTATCAGAGCTAAGGTTATCTATATGGAGGGGAATAGGAGCAAGATGGTATGTCTAAACGGAAGAAACTACAACATATGGAAAAGCAAGATGAAAGATCTATTGTTCGTGAAGAAGATGCATCTTCCGGTTTTTTCTGCTCATAAACCCGAGAATGTGACCGATGAAAATTGAGAATTTGAGCACCAAAAAGTATGTGGATATATAAGACAATGGGTTGAAAATAATGTTCGCAACCATATTGTGAATGAGACACATGCTAGAACATTGTGGGAAAAGTTGGAGACGCTTTACGCTTCAAAAACTAGAAATAACAAGTTGTTCTTGTTAAAGCAATTGATGACCTTTAAATACAAGGAGGGAAGTCCTATTCTTGATCATATAAATGATTTTCAGGGTATTCTTGATCTGCTATCAGGAATGGGTGTCAATTTTGATGATGAAATACAAGGACTTTGGCTTCTTAATACTCTACCGGATTCTTGGGAAACTCTTCGTGTTTCTTTAACAAAATCTGCCACTGGTGGAAAGGTGACTATGGAATATGCAAAGAGTGGTGTGTTGAATGAAGAGGTTAGAAGAAAATCTCAAGACACATCTTCACATTCAGATGTTCTATATACAGAAGATCGAGAGAGACATAAGACAAGAGATCCGAGGAGTAGAGGTAAAAGTAGAAGCAAGTCAAAATTCAAGAATCCAAATATTACATGTTATCATTGTGGAAAGAAAGGACATATTAAAAGATTTTGTAAACAATTGAAGGAAGATCTTAAAGAAGGGAAGAAAAAAGAAAATAATGAAAATAATGTTGTTGTTGTTGTCCATGATGACCTTCTCTTCGCTTGTTATAAAGACGTCATCAATTTTGTATCTCAAGATACAAGTTGGATAGTAGATTCTGGAGCTACATCACATGTCACACCAAGAAAAGACTTCTTTTCATCTTATACTTCTGTTAACTCCGAGGTGTTAAAGATGGGTAATGCTGGTGAGGTTAAGGTGTTTGGTGTTGGCACTGTTTGTTTGAAAACAAATACCGGTTCAACGTTGGTCCTTCAGAATGTCAAGCATGCTCCAGAAATTCCCTTAAATTTGATCTGTGTAGGACAAATAGATGATGATGGCTATCATAATGACTTGTGCAATGACCAATGGAAGCTCACTAAAGGCTCACTGATTTTAGCTCGAGGAAGAAAACATTCAAATTTATACGTGACACAAGGATCGATTCTTGGTGAGTCTATAAATTTGGTGGAGAGCGAGACTTTATCAGAACTGTGGCACAAGAGGCTTAGTTATATGAGCGAGAGGGGGATCACCTGTTTGGCTAAGAAGAATTTGCTTGCTGGTATGAAACAAGCAAAGGTGAAAAGATGTGTTCCTTGCTTAGCAGGGAAACAGAAAAGAGTTTCTTTTCACAGTCATCCTCCTTCAAGAAAGTCTGAGCTATTGGAGCCAGTACACTCACATTTGTGTGGTCCTTTCAAAGTAAAGTCAAAAGATGGTGCACTTTACTTTGCTACTTTTATTGATGATCATTCTCGCAATATTTGGGGTATATCCTTTAAAATCCAAAGATCAATTGCTTGATGTGTTTAAACAGTTTCAAGCCTTATCTGAGAGACAAACGGGAAAGAAATTAAAATGTATTCGCACTGATAATGGTGGTGAGTATATTGGTCCCTTTGATAACTACTGCAAAGCGCAAGGAATACGTCATCAGAAGACTCCTCAATTAAATTGTTTGGCAGAGAGGATGAACAGAACTTTAGTTGAGAGAGTTAGATGTGTGTTTTCAAAGGCTAAACTTCCAAATTCTTTTTGGGCTGAAGCACTTAACACTGTTGCTTATGTTATCAATTTGTCTCATGTTGTTGCCTTGCATGGTGATGTTCCAAACAGAGTTTGGTTTGATAAGGATGTTTCTTATGACCACTTGAAAGTGTTTGGGTGTAAAGCTTGTGTGCATGTTCCAAAAGATGAGAGGTCAAAATTGGATGTTAAAACTAAGCAATGTATCTTCATTGGTTATGGTCAAGATGAGTTTGGATATCGCTTTTATGATCCAATTGATAAGAAACTCATTAGAAGTCGTGATGTTGTGTTCTTTAAAGATAAAACTATTGAAGATATTGACAATACTGAGAAACTAGATTCTCATACTAATGAGAGCTTAGTTGATGTTGATCCAATTCCTATTATTGATACATCTTCTGCACATGAGGGAACAAAGGTAATGATCAAGATAATGATGAGAGTGTAGAACATATAATTGTTCCTATTGATGATGTTGTGGTTGATAATCAACCAACTCATGTTGGGATGACGGCTTCGGATGCTCCAGGAACCTCTTGTAGAAGATCTACTAGAGAGAAGCGAAGCTCAACACGTTATTCTCAGATGAGTATATTCTATTGACTAATATGGGAGAACCTGAAGGTTATGATGAAGTCATGTTAGATACTCATAGAGATAAGTGGAAATAACTCATTGTAGACAATCATGAGTTTTGTAAAAGTGCGGCAGGCATGAAGCCTGCCAAGAGATCCTCTACTTGAAGTCCATTTGGCCCCTTGGCTGGAGGGGGAGTTTGTTGGGCTATTGCCCATGTTCCAGCCAAAGACCCATGGGCTAATCCTACTTGGAAAAGCATTGGAATTATTCTATTTATTTGGTTTTCAATTCTATTAGGAAAAGGATTGGAATAGTAATCCTATTTGTAGTTGGTTTTGGCTTTATAAGGAAAAGCACAACTCTATAAATAGAGGATGGTTCTGAGAGAATAATTAATTGCTCATTGGTATTGTCTTTTAAAGACATTAGAACATAAGACAGGTTTTTGAGAGAACTTTCAACTAGAGAAAAAGAGAGAAAGAAAAGGGTTCTTTTGCTGCAGTCTTTTTCTCCAACCAGTCACGTTAAGATCGTGTTTCCTGATTAACTAACCGTTGGATCGGGCTGAAATTTGGACTGAGTGTCCCTGACATCTTGATGGTTGATTTGAACGGTGGAGATCGGATTTGGAGGTCAGAAAGATCCTGTTTTAGGTCCCGAACAGAAGCTGGGTTCGGGTGGTGTTTCTTTCTGTATTTTGTACTCTCATATTTGTAGTGGATTGTTCATCTCCTTTGTGGACGTAGGTCGATTGACCGAACCATGTTAAATCTTTTTGTCTTTTGGCATACTTCTCGTTGTCTTCTTACTCGTGATCTTTCGAGGTTTGCTTTGCTAGCTTCCGCGTTACACCTGCTTATTTTCCGGTCCTAACAAGTGGTATCAGAGCCAGATTCAATGACGGAATCAGGTTCAGTGGTTCGATAATCGATTATTGAACCAGGTTAGACAGAGTTGTTAATCTTGGCGGGTGTAGTTCTAGCCGCAACCTTTTTGACAGTAATGAAAATTTTGTTGGAGAAATTGTTTCAGAGAGGTTCTTTATGTTGAGACATACATTTTGCGAAGGAGATTATGGTGAGGAGAAGCAAGCTGTTGAAGATTAAGTAAAGAAGGTGGACAAATTTATTTTGTCAGAAATTCAGGCCAAGGGGAGATTTGTTGGGTTTTATTTGCCCTGATTTTTTACCATAAATAGGTTTTCCTTTTAAGTAAAGGTTTTGGATTGTCTAATCCTTTTTCTAGTAGGAAAAGGTTTAGCACTCTATAAATAGAGACATGTTCCTTCTAACTTAATCAGCATTCACAATGTAGTCTTAAGGGCTTTGAGAGTTTTGGTTAAAGGGAGAATTTGTGGGTCACAAGCTTGATACGTTATCACTTGTGTGAACCTCCCATGTATTCCGAGTGAATTGGTTGAGGTTGTTTCTATCTGTATTTTGTACTCTCATATTTATAGTGGATTGCTCATCTCCTTTGTGGACGTAGGTCGATTGACAGAACCATGTTAAATCTTTGTGTCTTTTGGCATACTTCTCGTTGTCTTCTTACTCGTGATCTTTCGAGGTTTGTTTTGCTAGCTTCCGCGTTACACCTGCTTATTTTCCGGTCCTAACAATAGCTATTGCAATAACCGCTCTGCGGTCACAGGCTTCTGGTAGTGTAAAGACTCATCCTCATGAATCTCATCTCCCACCATTATTTTCCTTGTTACCAAAAAATATAGTCTTATTACTGGAAGCAATATAAAGTCTACGTTCACTTAACTTCCTTAGGTTCACTTGTGGAATAACACAGAGTATGTTTGTGTTATTTTTACTTGTAAGTACTAAGCTTATATGACACTGTTAAAAAGAATATCTTTTTTTGTATTTTGGAAACTAATTTTAGTTTAAATTATCTATTTTATCCTAAAAAAGAGTACTTTTTATAATCAACAATATCTTTCATGATATATTTTGAGATCAATCCAAATAAATAGTGCCAAATAGAAAATAGTTGTATTACTTTCATCTCTGGTCATTTGATTCTCCGCCAAACCCACCATTTGTTGGAATTTTGAAAGCTTCGTGTGCATTAAGAATCTTTGAATTCAAACATATAGTACACTATAGATCTTAGTTTCATATTTAATTTCTAAATGTCTCAAACTCACAGTTATTATGGAGCGCGTCAGTGTTTGTTTTTGCAGTCTCAAGATGCAATCTGTTAACTCATGTACATGGTTCATTTGGTTTTGCACCTTGTTTCTAAGCAACTTTTAATGATAATTTCTCAAATATTAATGGTTGAACCAATAACCGAATAAATATTTTAATGGTTCTATAATAGCTTTAACTCATAAATCAAATTGATAAACTTTTAAATCAAACCAAATTGATTAATATGCAACACTATTTATAACAATTAAAACATTCGATAGATTCAGAATTTAAAATTACTAGATTAAAAAGACGCGGGATTAGATTTATACCTTCCTTGGGTAGGGTGATTTTGGAGTGGTGAGGGAATAAAGGAATTAATTGGCATCCTTCTAGATTGAGCTTAGCGCGGTAAACGCGGTTAGACTTCATCACTACAAATTCAAGAATCAAATACCTAAAAAACTTAATTTAAAATGAAGTCAATATATACAATATACACTTTCTCACAATAATTCTCATAATAACAATAATAATAAAAATAATAATAATAATAATAACGTGACTTTTATCATTTTTCTCGTGTATATTAGCTCATTAATCTGACGCCATTGTAGATATCCAAAACTTTTTTTTTAAAAAAACTACATTAGGACCAGAAGCGTTACGTATTGTTCCCTCCGTTTTAAAAGTCCACTATCAATTTCTACAAGTCCATTTAAGTTTGAGAAACTTACATAAATATACTATAATAAAAAAAATATTTATCATTTAGAACAATAATATTTTTTTTTCACTTGATCAGTTTTAATTCATTTACAGTACAAGTTTAATACATATTACAAAGAACAATTTATTATTCAAATATAAAATACAAGTTTTAATGATGGATAATACATTTATCACACATTTTAATACACTTATAATACAATGTATCAAATTTTTACCAAACAAACATAATAATTTTTTAAAAATTAATTATAATACATATATATTGCATACATAATTCACCTTTAATACATATTACAGATTTAACATAATATTGTTCTAAATAGTAATAAATAAAGATTATTCCTAAAATCAGTAATTATTTATTAAAATGTATCGATTCATCTAAATTTTCCTTTGAGTTTTATGAGTTACAAGATTTTATATGTACTTGTATATATTTTTGCCATAAATCCAATTGGTCATGCACATGTTTTCTCCAATTACAAGTTCCATAATATGTAGAAAATTTGCATTACATGCCCACTAATCACAAAATATACTTAATAAATTGAAAAAAAATCGTATTGAAAACATTCTTGAATTTGACAATATTATTAGCTATTTATTGTTCCGAAACATTTCATTATATTTATGTCTACTAGTTAGTACGTATTGGTACTAACGAACGTACACAATCCTCTCTTTCTATGCAAACCTTATCTCAAACTTTTAGAATCACTACCTCCCAAACCAATTAAAAAGGACTTTCATGACTAAACACACTTTCTATATATTTATATATATAGTCACTAAGCTAATTTCAAACATCGATTCATAACAATTAATTAATATTTGAGTTTTGAGAATGAAGCAAGTATCAATGGAGATGAAGAAAGGACCCTGGAGTTCCGATGAAGACTCTAAACTCATCCATTCCATCTCCATATTTGGACAAGGACGTTGGGCTTCACTTGCTCAAGTTGCCGGTATATATATATATATCATGTTGTTAGAGAGATCACAAGTCTACAATATATAACATTTTATTTCTATTATCAAAAAATAATTACGTATATATTGATATATATAGGGTTGAAGCGTAGCGGTAAGAGTTGTAGACTAAGATGGTTGAATTATTTGCGGCCAAATTTAAGACGAGGAAAAATAACTCCTCAAGAGCAGCTCCTTATTCTACTCCTTCATTTTCGCTTCGGAAATAGGTAAGTAAAATATGTATAAAATATGTCATATAAATTGAAAAAATGAAATAATTATATTTTATAAAGGTTGAAAACATATATGGATAGAAATTATTGTTATTATTATTATATTTTTTAATAAATAAAAAAAGATAGTGATATGGTCAATGATTTTTAAGATATGGTAATAATTATTTCATTTTTTTTTCAAAAATAAAAAATAGATGGTCAAAAATAGCAGAGAATTTGCCTGGGAGAAGTGATAACGATGTTAAAAATTACTGGAGAACGAAAGTGCAAAAGCATGCAAAAGAGCTTCATTGCGAAATTAATAGTCAACAATTTCGACACTTCCTTCTCTATCAATGGATGCCTTCCCTGTTGGCTCAACAAATACCGACTTCTTCTTCATCATCATCTTCTTCTGAATTAATGGTGACGGAGAATTATTCTCCTAACGATATCAATACATATCCAAACGTTAATATTATTTCATCAACAGATTCATTCGTAAAGGAAGATGACAGTAATATTTGAAGGTGGAATTAATATTCCTCATGATTTTTCAATCCCTTCAGATAAGACACTTCATAATTATTCATCTCATGATGAGGATGATCAGTACCACTTTCACAATTATTGGACATGTGCAGAAATGCCAAGTTTGTATGAAATGGACCTTTGTGTGCTATAACCCGTGAATTTTTTTTATCCGAAAATTCTGAAACAAACGGCCAAAATTTTCATGAATTTTTAATAAGACCTTAGAAAAGGAACCAGTTCGTCCTGCCGGGAAAAATGGTGTATTTTCAAGTTATAACAAACCCCAAAGTAGGTGAAGATAATTTTTTATCAATTTTCCTGTGCTATATAGCCCATCAATTTTTCTATTTGAAAATTCCGAAATAAAATGTTTGAAATTTTTCATGGACGTCCTTTTGGACCTTAGAAATGGAACCGGTTCGTCACTCGAGGAAAAATGGTGCATTTTAATGTTTAAACGAGCCCAAGAGCATGCAAAGAAAGATTTTACCGATATTTGTCTAATATAGCCTATGAATATTTTTTTTATTCAGAAATTCTTAAACAAAATAGCCAAAAAATTTTATGGACATCCATTAAGACCTTAGAAATGGAACAAGTTCAGCCCGCAGGGGTAAAAAATGGTGCATAATCAAGTTCAAACGAGCCCAAAACAACAAAGTCTTATTTAATCAATTTTCATTTACTCTAGCCCATGGATTTTTTTGATCCATAAACCCTGAAACAAAACGGTCGAAATTATTCATGGACGTTCGATAAGACCTTAGAAATGAAACCAGTTCGTTCCGCCGGAAAAAGGTGTATTTTTAAGTTATAACGAGTTTCAAAGCAGACGACTGCTGATTTTACCGATTTTCATGTGCTATAACCCATATAATTTTTTAATCCAAAAATTTCAAAAAAATAACTTAAATGTTCTATAGACGTCTATTAGGACCTTAGAAATGGAACAAGTTCGACCATCGGGGAAATATATGCTATAACCCATGAATATATTTTGATTTAAAATTTTTGAAATGAAATCATCAAAATTTTTCATAGACATCGTTTATGACCTTAGAAAGAGAACGACGTCGTCCCGCGGTAAAAAAATGGTGCATTTTCAAGTTCAAACGAGCCCGAAAGTAGGCTTAGAAATTTTTTATCGATTTTTCTTGTGCTATAACCCATTGATTTTTGTTTGAAAATCCTGAAAAAAATTGCTGAAATTTTTAATGGACATCCGTTAAGATCTTTGAACTTGAACTAGTTCGTCCCACGGGAAAAATTGTGCATATTCAAGTTCAAACGAGCCCAAAACAGGCAAACACAAATTTTAAAAATTTTCGTGTGCTATAGCCTATTGATTTTAAAAAAACCGGAAATCTCAAAAAAAAATTACCAAAAATTTTCATGGATGTTGTTTATGCCTTAGAAATGGAACCAGTTCGTTCAGCGGGGAAAATATTGCATTTTCAAGTTCAAACGAGCCCAAAGAAGGCAAAGGGAGATTTTACCGATTTTTGTATGCTATGGCCAATAATTTTTTTTTATTCAAAAATTCCAAAAAGAATAAGAAAATTTTCATTCACGTCCGTTAAGACTTTAGAAATGTAACAAATTTGTTACGAATGGAAAATGATACATTTTTAAGCTCAAACGAGTTCCAAAGAAGACAGAGATTTTTTTGATTTTCATGTGCTATTGTCCATGTTTTTTTTTTTATCTGGAAATCTTAAAATAAAATGACCAAAATTTTTCTTCGACGTCCTTAACTCCTTATAAATGAAACCAATTTGTCGAGCGGGGAAAATCTGTGCATTTTAAAGTTCGAAAGAGCCTTAAAGATAGAAAAGACAGTTTTATCGACTTTCGTGTGTTATATCCCTTTGATTTTTTATATCCATATATTCCAAAAAAATGGACTAAATTTTTTATGGATGCCCTATAATACAATTGAAATGGAACTAGTTCATTCAGCGGGGGGGAAATGGTGCATTGATAAGTTCAAACAAGCCCCAAAGAAGGCAAAGACATATTTTATAAATTTTCGTGTGCTATCCATGAATTTTTTAAATCCGAAAATCTCAAAATAAAATGGCTGAAATTTACAATGGACGTCTGTTAAGATATTATTAATGGAACCAAAAAATGATGCATTTTCAAGTTCAAAGGAGCCCCAAAGCAAGCAAAAGAAGATTTTATAGATTTCCGTATGCTATAAACATGAATTTTTTTAATCTGGAAATGCTCAAATAATGGCTAATTTTTTTATGGACATCCATTTAGACCCTTTGAAATGGAAAAAGTTCGTTCCGAGGAGAAAAATGGTGCATTTTAAAGTTCAAATGAGCCCCAAAGCAGGCAAATACAGATTTTAACAATTTTCGTGTGCTATATAGCCATTGATTTATTTTGATTCGGAAAACCGAAAACAAAATGGCTAAAAATTTTCATGAAAGTCCGTAAAGACCTTAGAAATGAACAAGTTTGTTTTGCAGGGAGAAATGGTTCATTTTCAAGTTCAAACAACCCAAAAAGTAGGCAAAGACAGATTTTACCAATTTCTGTGTGCTATAGCCCATGGACTTCTTTTATCTAGAAATAACGAAACAAAATTGTCAA
The DNA here is from genome assembly GCA_032847665.1 of Solanum chilense. Taxonomy (NCBI): domain Eukaryota; kingdom Viridiplantae; phylum Streptophyta; class Magnoliopsida; order Solanales; family Solanaceae; genus Solanum; species Solanum chilense. Next base: position 5,462,615 of record CM064968.1, on the reverse strand, counting down.
TTTTTTTCATGGACGTGCGATAAGACCTTAGAAATAGAACTTGTTCGTCCCACGAGGAAAAATGGTGCATTTTGAAGTTCAAACGAGTCTCAAAGAAGGGAAAGATAGATTTTACTTATTTTTGTGTGCTATAGCCCATATATTTTTTAAATCTAAAAATGCTGAAATAAAATGTCGAAATTTTTCTTGGACATCCGTTAAGACCTTAAAAATGGAACCAGTTCATCCTACGGGGAAAATTTATGCATTTTAAAGTTCAACGAGCTCATAGTAGGAAAGGAAAAATTTACCGATTTTCATGTGCTATAGCTCACGTTTTTTTTTTTAAATCCTGAAACAAATTGGAAAATTTTTCATGGTCGCCCGTTAAGACCTTAGAAATGGAATCAATTCGTCCCGCCGGGAAAAATATTGCATTTTCAAGTTATAACGAGCCCCAAAGCATACAAAGGCAGATTTTACCGATTTTTAGCCTATAATTTTTTATGACCCCAAAATCTCAAAAAAAAGACCAAAATTTTCGATCAACGTCCGTTAGAACCTTAGAAATGGAACTAGTTCATCACTCGGGGAAAATTGTACATTTTCAAGTTTTAAAAAAATGAATCCCAAAGTAAGCCAAAAGTAGATTTTATCAATTTTCGTGTGCTATAGCTCATGAACATTTTTTGAATTAGAATTATCGAAATAAATTGACCGAAAATTTTCATGGACATCTGTTAAAACCTTATAAATGGAACCAGTTCGTCCCTCTGGAAAAATGGTGTATTTTTAAGTTCAAACGAGCCATAAAGCAGGCAGAAAGATTTTACCAATTTTTGTGTGCTATAATCCATGACTTTTTAGGTCCAAAATCTCGAAATAAAATAGCCGAATTTTTTATGGACGTCCATTATAACTTTATAAATGGAACAAGTTCGTACCACGGAAAAATTGGCTCATTTTGAAGTTCAAACGATCCCCAAATTAGGCAAAGTTAGGTTTTAGCGATTTTTCGTGTGCTATAGCCCATAGATTTTTTTGATCTAGAAATAACAAAACAAAATGGTCAAAATGTTTCATGGATTTTCGTTAAGACGTTAGAAATGGAACCAGTTCGTCCCGCAGGGGAAAATGGTGTATTTTCAAGTTCAAACGAGCTTCAAAGCAGGCAAAAACAAATTTTATCAATTTTCGTTTGCTATAGTCCATGTATTTTCTTTTATCAGGAAATTCCAAAACAAAATGACCAAAATTTTCATAGACGTCTGTTAAGACCTTAGAAATGGAACCAGTTCGTCATGCGACAAAAAATTGTGCATTTTCAAGTTCAAACGAGCCCCAAAGCAGACAAAGACAAATTTTACCAATTTTCTTTTTCTATTGTCCATGAATTTTTTTTAATCTTGAAATCTCAAAACTAAATGACCGAAACTTTTCATGCACGTCCATTACGATCTTAAAAATGAAACCAGTTCGTCCTATAAGAAAAAATGGTCCATTTTCAAGTTCAAACGAGCCCCTAGCAAGCAAAGGCAGATTTTACCGATTTTAATGTGGTATACCCCATGGTTTATTTTGATCTAGAAATATCGATATAGAATGACCAAGAATTCTAATGAACGTCCGTTGAGACCTTAGAAATAAAAACAGCTCATCCCGAGGGGGAAAATGGTGCAATTTCAAGTTCAAACAAGCCAAAGCAGACAAAGATAAATTTTATGAATTTTCGCGTGCTATAGCCCATAAATTTTTTTATTCGGTAATCCCAAAAATGAATGGATGAAATTTTTCATAAACGTCCGTATAGACCTTAGAAATGGAAATAGTCCGTCCCGCGGGAAAATGATGTGTTTTCAAGTTCAAACGAGCCCCAAAGCAGGCAAACACAAGTTTTGCCGAGTTTTGTGTGCTATAACCCATGAATTTTTTAAATCCAGAAATTCCAAAATAGAAGGACTGAAATTGTTCATGGACTTCCGTTAAGAGAATTGAAATGGAACCAATTCGTCTTGCATTGAAAAATGACTGAAATTTTTAAACGGACGCCCGTTAAGACCTTAAAAATGGAACAAGTTTGTCCCGCGGGATAAAATGGTGCATTTTTAAGTTCAAACGAGCTCCAAACTAACAATGGCAGATTTTACCAATGTTCATGTGTTATAGCTCATGAATATTTTTTTATCCTGAATTCTTAAAAAAAATGGATGAAATTCATCATGGACGTCCGTTAAGACCTTAGAAATAGAATCAGTTCGTCCCGTGGGAAAAACTGGTGCAGTTTGAAGTTCAAATGAGCCCAAAAGCTGACAAAGGCAGATTTACCAATTTACATGTTCTACAGTCCATGAATTTTTTTTAATTCAGAAATTACGAAATAAATAGGCCAACAATTTTCATGTAGATCTTTTAATACATTAGAAATGGAATCAGTTCGTTCCGTTCGAAAAATGATATTTTCTTAAGTTCAATGGAGCACAAAAGCAGGCAAAGGTAGATTTTACCGATTTTCGTGTATAGCCCATGAATTTCAATTGATCCAGAAATCCCAAAATAAAATAGCTTATATTTTTTATTAACATCCGTTAAAACCTTAAAAATGGAAATAGTTTGTCCGGCGGAGAAAAATGGTGCATTTTCAAATTCAAACGAGTCCCAAAGCAAGCTAAGACAATTTTTTTACAAATTTTCATGTTCATAGATTTTTTTTATCCGGAAATCCAATACAAAATTGTTGAAATTTTTCGTGGGGAGTTGTTAAGACTTTAGAAATGAAACAAATTCGTTCTGAGGGGAAAAAGATGCATTTTCAAATTCAAACGAGCCCCAAAAAAGGCAAAGACAGATTTTATCATTTTTCATGATCTATAATCCATAAAAAAATTAATCTCAAAATCCCAAAACAAAAATGCTAGAAATTTCACGGATGTCAATTAAGATCATAGAAATGGAACCAGTCCATCCCGCGGGAAAAAATGGTGTATTTTCATGTTCTAACGAACCCCAAAGTAGGCTAAGGTAGATTTTACAGATTTATGTTTGCTATAGGCAAACTTTTTTATCCGAAAATCCAAAATAGAATGGCCGAAATTTGTCATGGATGTCTGTTAAAATTTAGAAATAAACTAGTTAATCCAGCGTGAAAAAATTATGAATTTATAAGATCAAACAAGCCTCAAAGCAGACAAAGGTAGTTTTACTGTTTATGTGCTATAACTCATGAATTTTATTGATCCAGAAATCCCAAAATAAATTGGCCATAATTTTTCATGAATGTCCGTTAGAACCTTAGAGATGGAACCAATTCGTCCTGGGGGAAGAAATAAAGCATTTTCAAATTCAAACAAGCCTCAAAGATGGCAAAGGCATATTTTATTGATTTTCGTGTTTTATAGCCCATAAATATTTTTAATCCTGAAATCCCGATATAAAATGGCAAAAAAATTTCATGGACATCCGTTAAGACATTACAAATAGAACCAGTTCGTCCGTGAGGAATAATAGTGCATTTTCAAGTTCAATAGATCTCTAAAGCAGGAAAAGACAAAGTTAATCAATTTTTGTATGCTATACCCATTGATTTTATTTGATCCAAAAATCCCAAAAGAAAATGTCTGAACTTTTACATGAACGTCCGTAAGATCTTAGAAATGGAACCAATTCGTCCCATGGGGGAAAATGGTGCATTTTCAAGTTCAAACAATCCCAAAGTAGGCATATGAAAATGGGTAAAATAAGGGGTTTACGTGCTCCGGTGTTCGTTTGACCCTCAAAATGATCCGTTTTGGCAGAAAGGAACAACTGGCTTCATAGATAACGTCTTAACAAATTTCCACAAAAAAATTGAGCAAAAAAGACGTCAAAATTCTGGATCACCAAAAATCCATGGACAGAGTACACGAAAATCGACAATATGGGTTTACCTTCTTCGTGGCTCGTTTGACATTGAAATTGGTCATTTTGGTCGTTAGTGACAACATGCTCCATATCTTATGCCTTAACGGACGTCCATGAAAAATTTGAGCAAAACAGACGTCATAACTCTGGATCACAAAAAATCCAAGGACTAGAGTATATATGAAAATTGACAAAATGTGGGGTTTACCTGCCTAAGGGCTTGTTTGACCTTTAAAATGAGTTGTTTTGGTCGTCCAGGACAACAAGCTCCATTGTTAACGTCTGAAAGGTTGTCCAAAATAAATTTGGCAAAAAGGATGACAGAATTATGGATCACCAAAAAAGATTGTAGACGATAACAAACGAAATCGGCAAAATGAAGGTTTACCTACTTCGGGGCTCATTTGACCTTCAAAATGAGTCATTTTGGTAGTCATGGCAAACTTGATCAACTGATAACATCTTTACTATGTCCATAGAAAATTTGGGCAAAAAAAAGTCAAAATTCATGATCAGCAAAAATCCATGAACTATTATGCACGAAAATTGACAAAATGGGGTTTACTTGCTTCGGGTCTAGTTTAACCTTTAAAATGGACTATTTTAGCTATCAGGGCCAACTAGCTCCATAGATAACGTCTTAACGGAGTTCCAAAAAATTGAGCAAAAAAGATGTCAAAATTTTTTATCACTCAAAAAATCTATGGACTATAGCACACAAAAATCAGCAAAATAGAGAGTTTAATTTCTACAGGACTCGTTTAACGTTCAAAATGTTTGATCGTCAGGGCAACCTTACTCCTTAGCTATTGTCCTAACAGACTTTCACAAAATAAATGGGCAAAAAAGATGTCGGAGTTCTGGATCACCAAAGAAAGATCGTGGACTATAGCAAATGAAAATGAGCAAAATTAGGGGTTTACCTGCTTCGTGGCTCATTTGAACTTTAAAATGGGCCATTTTGACCGTCATAACAAACTAGCTCCATTAATAATGTCTTAACGGATGTCCATAAAAAAATAGGGCAAAAAATACATGATATTCTGGATCACCAAAAATCCATAGAGTAGTACACAAAAATCATCAAAATAAGGTTTACCTGCATTAACGATCGTTTGACCTTGAAAATGGGCCGTTTTGGTCGTCAGGGAAAACTTACTCGATAGCTAACGTCTTAACGGATGTCCACAAAAATTTGAGCAAAAAAGTCGTCGTGATTTTGGATCACCAAAAATTCATGGACTCTAGCACACGAAAATAAGCAAAACAGGGGGGCTTACCTGCTTTAGGGCTCGTTTGGCCTTCAAAATGGGTCGTTTTGACCGTTAAGGACAACTGGCTCCATATCTAAAATATTAACGGACTTCAACAAAAAAATTGGGCAACAAATACTTAGGAATTTTGGATCACCAGAAATTTTGTGCACTAAGGCAAATAAAAATAGGCAAAATGAGGGGTGTACCTGCTCTTGGCTCATTTGACTTTTAATATGGGTCGTTTTAGCCGTCAGGTCAAAGTTTCTCCATGGATGATGTCTTAACGGAAGTCCACCAAAAACTTTGGCAAAAAAGGCATCGAAATTCTGGATCTCAAATAATCTATGGACTATAGTACAAAAAATCGGCAAAATGGGGTGTACCTGCTTCAGGGTTCGTTTGACCATGAAATTCGATCATTTTGGCCATCAATGTAACCTGGATCTATAGTTAACGTCTTAAAGGACATGAACGAAAAATTTGAGAAAAAAAGATGTCGAAATTCTGGATCACCAAAAATGCATTGATTTTATCATACGAAAATAGGCAAAAAAGGGATTTACCTGCTCTGGGACTTGATTGAACATCTAAATGGATCGTTTTGACTGTCATGCCAACTGGATCCTTAAATAACGTCTTAACGAACGTCCAGAAAAAATTTTAAAAAACGATTATCAGAATTTCAAATCACCAAAAATCCATGGACTCTATCATCAGTACATGAAAATTAGCAAAATGAGATTTACTTGATTCGAGAAAATGCGACGTTTTGACCGTCAGGGCGACCTGGATCCATAGATAGCGTCTTAACAAACGTCCACGAAAAATCATAGCGCAAAGACATCAGAATTTTGAATCACTAAAAATCTATAAACTATAGCATACAAAAATCGATAAAATGGGGAATTTACCTGCTACAAGGCTTGTTTGACGTTCAAAATAGGTCTATTTTGCCGTCAAGGCCAACTGGATCCATAGATATAGTCTTAACAGATGTCCACAGAAATTTCTAGCAAAATGACATCGGAATTCTAGATCACCAAAAACAATCGTGGACTAACATTGATGCTTGTTCGGGAAAAGTTCAAGGTCAGTCTATGTACCAAAACTATTTTTTTACGGGTAACTTACAAAAATCTCTCTTGTGTATGAGTTAATTACTTAAAGACACATTATGTTGTAATAATGTGAATCTTATCAATTTGGTACGCCAAGATACATTAAAGATACATTATGTTGTAATAATGTGAATTTTATCAAATTTGGTACGTCCAGATAAATGTACTCAAAATTATGTTAATTTGTTCTAGATACATTCTATCTATGTGAATATTATGTATTTAGAATACATAGAGCGGCCCTTCTAGGGCTTAGCTTAGTTGAATATTCTCAAGTCCTTCTAAATAAAAGACCGACCTGTCCTAGCCCACTAAATTATCTGGCCCGCAAAGCTTGGGCCGAATGGACTGGGCCAATTATTTTTGACAACTAAGCTCTAAAAATAACACTAAATAAGAGTTAAGTAAACCTAAAATAGTGACATATAAATAGAAACCAAAAGCGATAGTCAGGTAGCTAGTATAGGAGTCAAATGACGGTGCTGCTCACCTTTGCTCTTGGCCGCCAAATTTGTATCCTCAATAGCTTCATCGAAGATGAAAACCTAAGCTCTTCAATCAAAGCCCTCACTTGAGAAACGTCGTATCACGGAATTCCCTTATCGGTGGTTACATCAAAGACAACCACATCCAACAAGAGGAATACCTTTTCGACCAAATGCCTCATAGAGATGTCATTTTTTCGAACACAAATGCTCTCCGGGTAGCGCAACGCCAACAAGCCGGAGAATGTAAACAGATTTTTTTCTAGATATGAACAGATGTGGAGAAATGAGACCAATGAGCTCACTTTCACGGTATGTGTTATCTCCTTCTTGTATTTTTTATTACAAACATTTGATCCCTCGGCTTCATTGTCTCGTGCTCCGTTTGGAGATAAGTCTCAATTTATTTGATGAGGGGTTATGTTGATTTGGATGATTACAGGGGTTTAGTTCGAGTTTTTGAATGAAATTGTGGACAAAGATGTTATGTTTTGGAATGTGTTGAATTTGGGTTATATGAAGTTTGGGTGCACAAGTGAGGTGCAAGGGCTTTTGGTCAAGGCAGAGCAAGGTGGGGTTCGTGGGTTTGTTTGAATTTGTTTGAACCAAGAAGCTTTTCGATAGTCGATGGATTTTTATTAGAAAGTTAAATAAATATATATGTATTTTAACTTGTGAATATGGTTCAATGTTGAAGACGTGACTCCGGAGTGCTTGAGTTGTGGGTTTTAAACCCTTTAATCCAAACCACCCTTTCTTTTAGAATCTCAAAACTCTTAATTCTGACTTTGCCTAAGAACAAGAAGCTTAATGAAGCTTGATTCATTTTTGATGAGATGAGTGAGAAAGATGTGATTTCTTGGATATCAATGATAAAGGATATGTGTGATATCGAGAGTTATGAAGGCTTTGAAATTGTTTAAGTTGATATTGAACTCGAGTTCTCGTCTTAACCATTTTACGTTTTCAACTGTTTTAGATGCATGCACTGGTTACTCTGCTGTTTTGGTAGGCAATCAAGTTCATGCGTGCATGTTGATGTCGCCTTGTTGACCTCCCTTGTTGACATGTATGCTAAATGTGGAGACACTGAAGTTGCTTTCTGCATTTTTGAGTCAATCCCAGCAAGAAATTCGATCATTGGAGGTTATGCAAACATGGGCTTGCAGGTGTTTGAGAGGATGCTAAAGAGTGGTATCACGTCTGGGGGCATTGCTAGGATCATGTGGCTTGCACTCATGTCTAGAGCTCGGAGAGATTGCAGCAAATGGTATCTACGCATTGGAGCACAACCATCCTGCAGTATACTCGGTGCTTTCAAAAATTCACGGTGACAAAGGAGTGTGCAGTGACATAACTAGTTTCAAACTTTGGATAACTTGATGAAGAAATGGCGTGCTACAAAGCAGAAGGCTGGTAGAATGTTTGTCTACTATGAGGCAAGTGGCTTTCTACCTAACACTTTCCTTAAGAAATTATTAAAAATCTATACATTTTTTAGTTTTTCCTTTTTAGTATCTTAATTTTTAAGCCCGATAGAACATAATTTTTTAGAAACCAAATCATATGGGATATAACATGTAAGTTCTTGTGCCAAAAAACTTTTATCAAATTTGATCATTTTTCTCTTATAAATATAACTTTAACTATCAAGGTTTTGAATTAAATTTAAAAGATTAAATATTCTATTTATTTGTTTGAATTTGAATCATGATAGTTCATAGATACACTCAATTCATTAGTTGTTAATTTACATTATTTGATGTTCATTAAAAATTATTACTTTATTGATATGTAGTCGAGAGTTATTTATTATCAGACATGAGGTCGACCAGAATTGCAATTTTTGGAAATATTTTTTCTTTATTACTACTATATATAAGGAAAAATATCTAATTTTGTAGTTTGATAAATTTTAAGAACTTTAAGGACTTTTTATATGCTACAAAAAATGATGTTATCATGAAAAGGATTATACAATCCTACAAAGTGTTTTCATATATTGAGATTACTTAACTTTTTACAAATAATATTTTACTTTAAGACATTACTGTAAGCATAAATTTAATGCACATTAGGATCTTAGACTATTATTTACTCATAGGCATTATAGAGACATGTCTGAATACATTATCGTGAAAAGTGATTTTTACAATAATGTCTTTAGGTATGTTTCTATAATGCCTCTCAGTAAATTCTTTTGTCTAAGATCCTGACATGCATTAGGTTTTTGCTTACTCTATATAATATCTTAAGACAAAATATTATTTGTAACAAGTTTAGTAATATTTTCATATAAATTAAAGACATAATATACGAATGTACTTTGTAGGATCATTGTTAACTTTTTCATGAAAACACAATTTCTAGTAACATACAATTTCTTTTGAAGTTCTTAAAATTTAATAAATATTCTAAGTCTTACGGATTTCTTTTTGAATAAAAAGGACAAGATAATATGTAGACTATAAAAGTGGATATTCTTATATAGGAGTAAGTAATAAGAGAAAAATTATTTCCAAAAAGTAGCAATCCTGATTCATGCATGATAATAAATCACTTGTGATTATATAATTTTTTTAATGATGTCAAACAATGTGATTTAGCAACTAATGAATTGAATATGTCTAAATAGAATATCTAACCTTTTTAATAGGACATCTAGCCTTTTAAATTTACTCTTTTAAATTTACTTATAAGCTTTGACAATTAAAGTTATATTCATAAAAGCATAAGTGGTCAAATTTTAATTTATCCTTCGTTATACTATAATTTAAAATTACTCTATCATTATCTGAATAATTCAAATATATTTCACCTCTGTTAAGCTTTTTTTTTTTTGTGGGTTAAATGACACGAATATTTGTGGAAAGAGGTCATACTTTGTATAGCAGGATAAGTAGCTATGACAAATAGGTAGTTTCCTATTGTACATAGTTCCACACATGTTGCTTTGATTGTATATATTAGTGGGACTATCTAAACAGTAGGGTTTTAAACAGACTGGTAATTCACTCCTTTGCTCAATAGATGAGTAATTCGGTTCTCCTCCCAGTTGCATTTGAGATCTGCACTACACAAGAATAATAGAAGAACGCATATTATCATGATTTTGCATATTTATGTCTTCTAAATAGTGGAGATTGATTTCAACGGGGGGAAATATTGTACTGAATAGCTAGCCATGAGCCTTGTAGGGCTTTGAGCTCTTCCATTATGGAATATGAGAGGCCTTGACAGGGTCCAATCCCCTCTATGATTTCTAATAATGGCTTCGATTTCGTCAATACTAGAGCTGAACTTAGCAGAACCATCATTGTTAAGCATGTAAGTCTCACGAGAAGCGGAGTTCCATTTAATTAAGATTGTATATGGTTGTCCTTTAGGTATGGGAGTTTGGTCGATGAGAAGATAGTACTCAAAAACTTAGAGGTGTTCCTTTTCCTTTCGTTTAATAAGTTGTTATTCCATTAAAACTAAATATTCCAAAAAAAAAGAAAAGGAAAAGAGAAGCATGAAATTCCAAGAGAGCATAACATTATAGGGTTCCTTTGGTTTCTTTTTTTAGAGACTCGTGGACTTTTGCAGGCATTTTGATGTACTACATAATGTGAAAGGGGATATGCTTCCTAGAGAAACCCTAGCTAGCATAGTTCTGCTAGCCATGTTGAGGAACTTGTCTTTTGTTCATACTGTCAATAATTAGTTGGGAGTCACTATTGTCAGCCTTCATTTGGAAATATATTTTCTTATATTTCTACTATATACAAGGAAGGATATTCAATTTTGTAGTCCACACATGAATTTTCCTGTTCTTTTTATTCAAATTGAAATTTGTAAAACCTTGCATATTAAACAGATTATACGCTACTAAAAATGATACTGTCATGAATTTTTTTTTAATGATCCTACAAAGTACATTCATGTATAGAGTTTTTAAATTATATGAAAATATTACTAAGCTTGTTTCAAATAATGTTTACCTCAAGACTTTATCACAAGTATAAACATAAAAGCACATCAATTGTCTTCGGCGAAAGAGTGTAGAGAATTATACAATAACCCTAGTGAGTGGAAGAAGAACCAATTTATAAAAGAAATAATTAATACATTAATATGTCTTTTAACTTAACCTCAACTAATATTCATGCTCTCTAACTTTGAATATGCACAAGTAAACATTTAAACTTGTATAAAGTTGAACAAGTAAACACGAGTTCTACATGACACAATACATGTAGGAAAAATATGTCTATTTATTCAGCTTTATTGAAGTTTAAGTATTTACTTGTACATAACCAAAGTTTGTGGGTATAAATTTGAGTTGAGACCAAATTAAAAGACAGATTTATGTATCGACTACGCCTTTATACATAGGTCCTCCTTCGACTCACTAGGCTTATCATATAATTCTCTACACTTTTTTTACCGCCGACAATTGTGATAACATAAGACTAGGACAAGGAGGCGAAAAAATAACTCTCCACGATAATATCTTCAGGTAATCTATAACGTCTCTCAATAAATTAACTTCTCTAAGATACCGACGTGCATTTTAAGTTTGTGCTTAGAATAACGTTTATCTTGGCGTTAGATGTTTTAACTTTTAAGTTTTGACCAAAGTTTGGAATTGCCTGACATTGTTTGCATACTTGTACATATGATAATTCTGTCATCGCAACTGGCTTTGAAAGGTATTCTTTTATCGAATAGGATGGTTAGTTTAGGTTTTGAGGCTTCCATTTTTAGTTTGTTTTTTTAGGCGTTTTAACTTTTAAGTTTTTGCCAAAGAAATCGAAATTATGGATCACCAAAAAAGATCATGGACCATAGCAAATGATAATCAGCAAAATGAGGGATTTATTTGTTTCAAGACTTGTTTTACCTTAAAAATGAGCCATTTTCCGTCATGTCCAAATAACTCCATTAATTACGTCTTAGCGAACATGCAAAAAAAATTTGGGCAAAAAAGATGTCGAAATTCTGGATCACCAAAATTTGATGAACAATTGTTCAAGAAAATTGTCAAAATGGGGTTTACCTGCTTTGGGGCTCGTTTGACCATGAAAATGAGTTTTTTTGGCCCTTAGAGCCAATTGACTCTATAGCTAACGTCTTAACACACATCCACAAAAAACTTGAGCAAAAAATACGTTAGAATTCTGGATCATTGAAAATCCATGGACTATAACACACGAAAATCGACAAATTTGAGCGAAAATGACCTCAGAATTCTGGATCATTGTAGATCCATGGACTATAGCATATGAAAATCAGCAAATTGGGGGGTTTACCTAATGTGAGACTCGTTTGACCTTTAAAATGGTCCGTTTTAGCCGTCAGGACCAACTAGCTCCATACCTAACGTCTTAGCAGACGTCCACAAAAAATTAGCACAAAAAAGACGTATAAATTCTGTATCACCAAAAAACATCATGGTTTGTAGCACAAGAAAATCGACAAATAAGGGGTTCACTTTTTCAAGGGATCGTTTGATTTTAAAAATAGTCATTTTGGGCGTTCGAGTCAAAAGACTCCATAGAAAAAAAATTTAACGGACATTCACAAAAAATTTGAGGAAAAAAGACGTCGAAATTTGTAATTATAAAAAAATCATTGAATATAGAAATGAAAATCAACATAGCTAACTGGCTCCCCCCATGTTTTGGTCGAATAGGAAGAGAGACCCCCCTGTGTTTTGATCGTCAAGGACAACTGATTCCATACCTAACGTCTTAATAGACATCCACAAAAAATATGGGCAAAAAAGACGTCGAAATTCTAGAACACAAAAAATTCATGGACTATAGTACACAAAAATCAACAAAATTGGGTGTTTATATTTTCCAAGGCTTATTTGACCTTCAAAATGAGTCATTTTGGCTGTCAGGTCCAATTGACTCCATAGCTAACGTCTTAACAAACGTCCAAAAAATATTTGGGAAAAAAATTGTCAAAATTCTACATCACCAAAATAGATCGTGGACTATATCCCATGAATTTTTTGATACAAAAATAAAATAAAAACAAACAAAATGACCAATTTTTAATGGATGTCCGTTAAGACCTTAGAAATGGAACCAATTCGTTCCGCGGGAAAAGATGACGTATTTTCAAGTCTAAACGAACCTCGACGCAGGTAAAGATAGAATTACCGATTTTCGTGTGCTATAGTCAATGGATTTTTTATAATCCAAAAATCTCAAAACAAAATAGCCAAAATCGTAGACATCTGTCAAGACCTTAGAAATGGAACCGGTTCGTCTCGCAGTTAAAAATGATGCATTTTGAAGTTCAAATTAGCCCAAAGCAGACAAAGATAGATTTTACCGATTTTCGTGAGCTATATCTCTTGGATTTTTTTATCTGTAAATCCCAAAATAAAATGACCAAAATTTTACATGGACGTCTGTCAAGACCTTAGAAATGGAACAAGTTCGTCTCGCAGAGAAAAAACGTACATTTTCAAGTTCAAACGAATCCAAAGAAGGCAAAGACAAATTTTAACGAATTTCTTGTCCTATAGTATATAGATTTTTCATCTGAAAATACCGAAACAAAATGAACGAAATTTTTCATTGACGTCTACTAACACCTTAGAAATGGAACCAATTAGTAACGCAGGGAAACTGGTGTATTTTCAAGTTTAAACGAGACCATAAACAGACAAACAAATTTTATCAATTTTCGTGTGATATAGCCAATTGATTTTTTTTGTTTGAAAAATCTCTAAACAAAATTGTCAAAAAATTTCATGGACGTCCGTTAAGACTTTAGAAATGAAACCAGTTCTCTCAGCTTGAAAAATGGTGCATTTTAAAATTCAAACGAGTCACAAAGCAGGCAAAGACCGATTTTACTGATTTTTGGGTGATATACCCCATGAATATTTTTTTATTCGGAAATCCCAAATAAAATGACCAAATTTTACATGGATAATTTTTCAAGACCTTAGAAATGGAACAAGTTCGTCTAGCGGAGAAAAATGGTGCATTTTCAAGATTAAGCGAGCCTAAAGCAGACAAAGACATATTTTAACAATTTTTCTGTTGTATAGCATTTAGAGTTTTTTAATCCTGAAATCAGAAAATAAAATGACCGAATTTTTTTCATGAATCAGTTAGTACTCTGGGGAAAAATGGTGTATTTTCAATTTCAAAAGAGTCCTAGAGCAGGTAAATGCAAATTGACGAAAATTTTCATGGACGTTTGTTAAGACCTTAGAAATGGGAACAGTTCTTCCCATTCAAGTTCAAACGAGTCTCAAAGCAGGCAAAGACCTATTTTAGTAATTTTTGTTTGTTATAGCCCATGATTTTTTTTTAATTTGAAAATCCTGAAACAAAATGACCAAATTTTTATATTAATGTTTGTTAAGACATTAGAAATGGAACCAGTTCCTCCTAGGAGAAAATGATGTATTTTCAAGTTCAAACAAGCCCAAAGCAGACAAAGACAGGTTTTTCCGATTTTCATGTTCTATACCACATGAACTTTTTTAGATCTCGATATTTCAAAAAAATGACCAAAAATTTTCCAGGATGTCTCTTAAAACCTTAGAAATGGAACCAGTTCATCACGCAGAGAAAAATGGTGCATTTTGAAGTTCAAACTATCCCCGAAATATACAAAGACAAATTTAATCAATTTTCACATGTTATAGCCCACGCATTTTTTATCCATAAATCCCAAAAAAATGGCTGAAATTTTATATGGACGTCTGTTAAGACCTTAGAAATAGAACTAGTTCGTTCTGCTGGGAAAAATATTGCATTTTCAAGTTCAAACGAGCCAAAACAGACTAAAATAGATTTTACTGATTTTTGTTTGCTATTGTCCACGAATTCTTTTTATTCGTAAGTCCCGAAATAAAAGGTCTAAAAATTTTCATGGACATTTGTTAAGACTATAGAAATGGAACCAATTCGTTGCGCGGGAAAATGGTTCATTTTCAAGTTAAACCAATTTGTTGCTTGGTAAAATGACTGAATTTTTTTATGAACGTCCGTTAAGACCTTAAAAACGAGTCTCAAAGCAGGCTTAGACAAATTTTATCGATTTTTTTGCAATAGTCGATAATTTTTTTTTATCTAAAAATCTTTAAACATAATGACTGAAATTAATCATGGACATCCGTTAAGATCTTAGAAATGGAACCAGTTCGTACCGTGGGGAAAATGGTGCTTTTTCATGTTAAAACAAGTCCCAAAGCAGGTTCAGGCAAATTTTACCGATTTTCTTTTATTATAACTCATGGAATCTTGAAATCCAAAACCAGAATGGCCAAAATTATTTATGGACGACAGTTAATATCTTAGAAATGGAACCAGTTCGTTCTGAGGGGAAAATGAGCCATTTTGGTAGTCATGGAAAACTTGATCAACTGATAACATCTTTACTATGTCCATAAAAAATTTGGGCAAAAAAGATGTCGAAATTCATGATTAGCGAAAATCCATGAACTATTATGCACGAAAATTGACAAAATGGGGTTTACTTGCTTCGGGTCTAGTTTAACCTTTAAAATGGACTATTTTGGCGTTCAGGGCCAACTAGCTCCATAGATAACGTCTTAACGGAGTTAAAAAAAATTCAACAAAAAAGATGTCAAATTTTTGATCACTCAAAAAATCTATGGACTATAGCACACAAAAATCAGCAAAATAGAGAGTTTATTTTCTACAGGACTCGTTTAACCTTCAAAATGTTTGATCATCAGGGCAACCTTACTCCTTAGCTATCGTCCTAACAGACTTTCACAAAATAAATGGGCAAAAAAGATGTCGGAGTTCTGGATCACCAAAGAAAGATCGTGGACTATAGCAAACGAAAATGAGAAAAATTAGGGGTTTACCTTCTTCGTGGCTTATTTGAACTTTAAAATGGGTCATTTTGACCGTCATAACAAACTAGCTCCATTAATAATGTCTTAACGGATGTCCATAAAAAAAATAGGGCAAAAAAGACATGATATTCTGGATCACCGAAAATCCATAGAGTATAGTACACAAAAATCATCAAAATAAGGTTTACCTGCTTCAACGATAGTTTGACCTTGAAAATGGACCGTTTTGGTCATCAGGGAAAACTTACTCGATAGCTAATGTCTTAACGGATGTCCACAAAAATTCGAGCAAAAAAGTTGCGTGATTTTTGATCACCAAAAATTCATGGACTCTAGCACACGAAAATAAGCAAAACAGGGGGGTTTACCTGCTTTAGGGCTCGTTGGCCTTCAAAATGGGTCGTTTTGACCGTCAAGGACAACTGGCTCCATAGCTAAAATATTAACGGACGTCAACAAAAAAATTGGGCAAAAAATACTTAGGAATTTTGGATCACCAGAAATTTTGTGCACTAAGGCAAATAAAAATCGGCAAAATGAGGGGTGTACCTGATCTGGGCTCATTTGACTTTTAATATGGGTCGTTTTAGCCGTTAGGGCCAAGTTTCTCCATGGATGATGTCTTAACGGAAGTCCACCAAAAACTTGGCCAAAAAAAGCGTCGAAAATGGGGTGTAATTGCTTCGGGGTTCGTTTGATCGTGTAATTCGATCATTTTTGCCATCAATGTAACCTGGATCTATAGTAAACGTCTTAACAGACATCAACGAAAAATTTGAGAAAAAAAGATGTCGAAATTCTGGATCACCAAAAATGCATTAATTATATCACAAGAAAATTGGCAAAAAAGGTATTTACCTGCTCTAGGCCTTGATTGAACATCAAAATGGATCGTTTTGACCGTCATGGCCAACTGGATCCTTAAATAACGTCTTAACAAACGTCCAAAAAAAATTTCAAAAAAAGAATATCGGAATTTGAAATCACCAAAAATCCATGGACTCTATCAGTACATGAAAATTAGCAAAATGAGATTTACTTGATTCGAGAAAATGCAACGATTTGACTCATTAGGGCGACCTGGATCCATAGGTAGCGTCTTAACAAACGTCCACGAAAAATCATAGCGAAAAAGACGTCAGAATTTTGAATCACTAAAATTCTATAAACTATAGCATACAAAAATCGATAAAATGGGGAATTTACCTGCTACAAGGCTTGTTTGATGTTCAAAATAGGTCTATTTTGCCGTCAAGACCAACTAGATCCATAGATATAGTCTTAACAGACATCCACAGAAATTTCTGGCAAAATGACATCGGAATTCTGGATCACCAAAAACAATCGTGGACTAAAGCAAATGAAAATCAGCAAAATGAGGGGTTTACCTGCTTTGTGGCTCGTTTGACCTTGAAAATGGATCGTTTTAGCCATCAGGGGCAACTAGGTCCATAGGTAAAGTCTTAACGGATTTCCATAAAATATAAGAAAAAAAGATGTCCGAATTCTGGATAACAAGAATCTATGTATTATAGCACACGACTATTGACAAAATTAGGCATTTACCTGCTTTGGGGCTCATTTAAGCTTCATAATGGGTTGTTTTTGCTGTTAAGGCCAACTAGCTCCATAGATAACGTCTTAACGGACATCCACAAAAAAATTGGGTAGGTAAAATATTCGAAATTCTAGATCACCAAAAAAGATCGTGTACTATATCAAACAAAATTCGGCAAAATTAAGGGTTAACATGCTCTAGTGCTTGTAAAACCTTAAAATGGGACATTTTAGCTGTCAGGACCAACTGACTCCAAATATAACGTCACAATGGATGTCCACAAAAAATTTGGGCAAAATAGACGTCACAATTCTGGATGACCAAAAATCCATAGGCAAAATGAGATTTACCTACTTCGAGGCTCATTTGACCTTGAAAATTGGTCGTTTTTGACATCAAGTCCAATTGGTTGCATACTTAACGTCATAACAGATGTCGAAAAAAATTGAGCCAAACAAACGTTGAAATTCTAGATCACTTAAAATCCATGGACTAGCATAGGAAAAATGGCGAAATGGGGGGTTTACATGCTTCGAGGCTCGTTTGACCTTCGAATGGGTTGTTTTGGCCGTCAAGGATAGTTAGCTCCATATCTAACGTCTTAATAGACGTTCACAAAAATATCTGGCATCAAAGATCTTGAAATTCTGGGTCAACAAAAAAGAAAATGGACTATAGCAAACTAAAATCGACAAATGATGGGTTTACCTGCACTGGGGCTCGTTTGATCTTCAAAATGGTCTTTTTGACCATCAGGGCCAATTGAATCCATTGATAACGTCGTAATGGACGTCCACAAAAAATTCGTCAAAAAATACAAAGGAATTCTTGATCACCAAAAATTCATGGACTATAGTACATGAAAATTATTAAAATGGGGTTTACCATTTTTCGAGGATCATTTGACCTTGAAAATGGACCGTTTTGGACGTCAGGGATAACTGACTCAATAGCTAACATGTTAGCAGACATCCATGAAAATTTTAGCAAAAAATATGTCCACCAAAAATTTATGGACTATAGCACACGAAAATCGACAAAATGAGGGGTTTACCTATCCTGGGATTGTTTGCCCTTCAAAATGGGAAATTTTGGCCGTCAGGGACAACTTGCTTCATATATAACGTCTTAAGGACGTCCAAAAAAGGTTGTCAAAAAAGACGTCAAATTTCCAAATCACCAAAAATTCATGAACTACAGTACACAAAAATTGGTAAAATGGGGTTTACCTGCTTTGATACTTGTTTGATGTTGAAAATAGGTTGTTTTGGCGGTAAGGGCCAACTACCTGCATAGCTAACGTCCTAACGGGCGTCCAAGTAAAAATTTGAGCAAAAAAGACGTCAAAATTTTGGATCACCAAAAATTCAAGGACTATAGAACACAAAATTCGGTAAAATGAGGGGTTTACCTTCTCCGGTGCTCGTTTGACCTTCAAAATGGACCGTTTTGGCCGTCAAGCCAACTGGATCCATAACTGATGTCTTAACGGACGTCCACAAAAAATAAACCAAAAAAGACGTCAAAATTCTGGATTACCAAAACAGGTCATGAACTATAGCAAATGAAAATCGGCAAAATAAGGGCTTTACCTGTTGGGACTTGTTTGACCTTCAAAATGGGCCCTTTTGGCAATAAGAGAAAATTGACTCCAAATCTTATGTCTTACCGGACGTCCACAAAAACTTTGGACGAAAAAGACGTCAGAATTTCAGATCACCAAAAATCTATGGACTATAGTACATAAAAATCAGTAAAAGAGGGTTTACCTGCTTCGGGGCTTGTTTGACCTTGAAAATGGATTATTTTGGTCTTCATAGCCAACTAGCTCCATATCTAATGTTAGAGGTGTACAAACCGAACCGACGAACCAAATCAAACCCGAAAAAAAAGGACTTGTGGTAAAGTTTGATTAGTTTGGCGATTGAAAAAAAAAATCGACCACTATTGGTTTGGTATTAGAAAAAAAATCAAACAAAACTCAAATCTAACCGACACACACACATACATATATACATAGTTTATTTCATTTATAGATAAAAAAAATATTATTTACTTATAATTTACTTTGGTGATATATTTTTAGTTAGTTTATGATTTTCAATTTTATATATTTTATTTCAAATTTGGATTTGTAAAATTTTTTTTTGTGTGTATATATATATATATATATATATATATATAATTTTATTTATAACTAAAAAATATTATTTATAATCTATTTTGTTAATATATTTTAAGTTAGTTTATAATTTTCAATATTAATCTATTTTATTTCAAATTTAGACTTGTAAAAATTCTAAATATTTTATTTTGTGTAAAGATCCGAAGATATAACTATATTGTTATAGTTTTTCAAATTCCAAGTTAATAATTTATTTTGTAGATATTTTTTGTAATCAGTTTGTATCTAATCTTTAATCTTATTAGTTTAGCATAATGAACGTTGATATTTCAAAAAAAATATTTTGTACTCATGTGAACGAATATTTCTATTCACTTAACATTTTTTAAGTTTAGTTTATCACATAGGTAAGTGAAAAAATGCTTATAGCTTTATCAAATATGGCATAGTTGTAAAAAATTGAAAAAACCCGAAAGAACCGAAATCGACAAAACCGACTTTATATGGTTTGATTTGGTTTTTAGATTTGATAAACCGACATAATTAGTTTAGATTTTTTTAAATAAAAAACAAACCGAACCGACCTATGTACGCCACTAGCTAACGTCTTAGTAGACATTCACGAAAAATTTGAGCAAAAAAGACGTCGAATTTTGGATTACAAAAAATCCATGGACTACAACACATCAAAATTGGCAAACTGGGATTTACCTGCTCCAGGGCTCGTTTGACCTTAAAAATAGTTCGTTTTGTTCGTCAGGGCCAAAAAAAGTCCATAGCTAACATCTTAACGACGTTGTCAAAAAAACTTTTAAAAAAAGACGTCGGATTCTGGATCATCAAAAAAATCGTGGACTATAGCAAAAAGAATCGACAAAATGATGGGTTTACCTACATTGAGAATTCTGAATAAAAAAAAATCCATGGATTATAATACACTAAAATAAACAAAATGGGGTCTACTTACAACGGGGATTGTTTGACCATGAAATTGAATCGTTATGGCCATCAGGGAAAATTAGGTCCCTAGTTAAAGTCTTAACTGATGTCCACAAAAAATAAGCAAAAAAGACGTTGTAATTCTGGATCACCATAAATTCATGGACTATAGGACACGAAAATCAGCAAAATAGGGGTTTACCTGCTCCGGAACTAATTTAACCTTCAAAATAGGCCGTTTTGGCCATCAGGGACAACTAATTCCATAAATAATGTCTTAAAAGACGTCCACAAAAAAAATTGGGCAAAAATAACGTCGACATTTTGGATCACCAAAAACATTTGTGGACTATAGCAAACACAATCAGCAAAATTAGGAGTGTACCTACTCTGGGACTTGTTTGACCTTAAAAATTGGTCGTTATGGCCGTCAGTGCCAACTGGTTCCATAGCTAACGTCTAACGGACGTCAACCAAAAAATGGAAAAAAAATATCAGAATTCTGGATCACCAAAAAAGATCGGGGACTATAGCAAACGAAAATTGGTAAAATGAGGGGTTTACCATCTTTGTGGCTCGTTTGACCCTCAAAATGAGCCGTTTTGGCCATCTGGCCCAACTGACTTCGTAGATAACGTCTTAACGGACGTGCACAAACAAATTGGGCAAAAATGACATCGAAATTTTGGGTCACCAAAAATCCATGGGATAAAGTACACAAAAATCAAAAAAAAAATGTTCATTTTGATAGTTAGGGACAACTGGCTCCATAACTAACGTCTTAACGGACGTCCAAAAAAATTGAGCAAACAAAATGTCGGAATTCTGGATCACCAATAATTTATGGAATATAACACATGAAAATCGGTAAAATGAAGGGTTTACCTGCTCGGTGGTTCGTTTGACCTTCGAAATGGGTTGTTTTGGATATCAGTGGCAACTTGTTCAGTAACTACGTATAAAGGACATCCACAAAAATTAGGGCAAAAAAGTTGGAATTCTGGATAATTAAAAAAGATCGTGGACCATAGCAAATGAAAATCAGCAAAATGAGGGGTTACCTGCTCCAGCGCTCGTTTGACCTATAAAATGAGTTGTTTTGGCCGTCAGGGCCAACTCTCTCCATAGGTAATGCTTTAACGAACGTCGACAAAATATTTGGGCAAAAAATACTTCAAAATCAAGATCACCAAAAAAGATCATGGACCATAGCAAACGAAAATCAGCAAAATAAGGGGTTTAACTGCTCCAGGCTCGTTTAACCTTCAAAATGGGTCATTTTGGCCGTCAGGGCCAACTGAATCATAGAAAATATCTTAACAGATGTCCAAAAAAATTTGAGCAAATAAGACGTCGAAATTCTGGATCACCAAAAATCTATGGACTATATAGCACACGAAAATCAACAAAATGGGGGTTTACCTCCTTCGGGGCTTGTTTGACTTTCAGAGGGATCCGTTTTGACCGTCTGAGTCATTTGAATCCATAGGTAACGTCTTAATGGACACATCCACAAAAAAATTAGGCAAAAAAGGCGTCAAAATTCTTGATCACCAAAAAAGATCGTGGACTATAGCAAACGAAATTTGGCAAAAATAAGGGGTTTGCCTGCTCCAAAACTCGTTTTACCTTCAAAATGGATCATTTTGACCGTCAGGGCACACTGTCTCCATATATAACGCTTAACAGACATCCACAAAAGAATTTGGTAAAAAAGACGTCGAAATTCTGAATCACCAAAAATTCCTGAACTATAGCACACAAAAATTGGCAAAATGGGGGGAGGGAGGTTTACCTGCTTCGGGTCTTGTTTGTCCTTCAAAATGAGTTGTTTTGGCCTTTAGGACCAACAAGTTCCATAGCCAACGTCTTAACGGACGTCCACGGAAAATTTGGGCAAAAAAGACATCGTATTTCTAGATCAGCAAAAAAGATTGTGGACTACAACAAACGAAAATAAAAAAAAATGAGGGGTTTACCTGCTCTTGGGCTCGTTTGACCTTCATAATGGTCCGTTTTAGCCATCAGGGCACACTGGTTGTCACGACCCGAGAGCAACTCTTAACAAGGAGTATTCGACCTTGAAGAGTTCTTGTACAAGCCCGTAGCATATCATGAACATTAAAACATATGAAAATAGCAGAAAATTTAAAACTTTTCTTTAAATCTAAGTCTCTTATAAATGAAAGAGTATCTATGACTCTATGTATTAAACCATCTATAACATAGAATTTCATTAGACTTAAATCTCTTTAATACAACTAAGGGAACGACCGATACGAAAGTCTAAAGACATAGAATGAAGACATAACCAGACAAGGTAGGTTAATCCTCGAACTATGAGGACTCCCTAAGTCTTCATCTACGAGCTCTTTAGAAACCTATCTTCCAAGTATAAGACACCACATCTCCAAACCCCACACTTTGTAGAAAATGTAGAAAGATGGGGTTAGCACGAAAACATACTAAGTATGGAAGCTATGCATAAAACATGCTTAAAAGGGACATTTAGTTGAAACCATGATTTATGCACATTTGAAAATCATCTTGAAAGAGTTGGAGAATGACAAGTCATAGGAAACTCACATATAGTTCATCAAAGCACATATGATAATAACATCACCATAATCATAGTCTCTAAACATAGTCTGAATACAATATCACTCATTCAAGATATAATACTCATGCATAGTCAATTATTAAGATCATTACATCATAATAGAATCCACATAAGTAACCCTTGGTTGAACTTGTTCGATGTGTAGATAAAGTCCCATAACCCTATCTACACTAAGTACTACTTTAGGATCACCATACTAATACTTATCATACATTTGTCTAATCCATAGTTCATACACATAGAAAGGAGGCATTCATAAACATTAGCTTATATAAAGGAAATTCAATCATAAGGCTAATTCAATGGAAGCATGCATTACTCATAATCTTTATAATAAAATGGAACTACATCATGGATACTTGTTAGACCCGCAAACTACTTGATCTAACTACGTGCAGACATGTCAAGGACTTGGCCATTGGTCTTGACATGGATGATGGCAAAACAGTGCAACACAAGTTCAAGTGCTTGGGTGTTGGCAAGGCATCTTGAACGTGCATGGCTTACGTGCTGGCTAAGGGCGTTGGCAAGACAGCATGTTGGCTTGATGAAGCAAGGCTGTGAAGACTTGGCAATGTCAAGGACAAAGGCAGTTCACCCGAAATTGCTGAAATAAAACTAAGTGTGGAAGACAGCTAAAATATTCTAAGTGTTGGAAGCTGGCAGGATTATTCTAAGTGTAGGAATGAAGCCTGAAATATTCTAAGTGTTAGAATATTAGTATTTCGTGTAGATAAGAATGTAATTTGAATTAGATTCTATCTGTTGGAAATATAGCTGTTGGAAAGTTAGTTTTGAACCCTGGGCTGACATGTGTCGGACAGGTGTCGTTTGTAACCGCCGCATGTAACTGCCTGTAACTGCCATTGTGCAGAATTTTGATTTAAGGTGGAAATTCGTCTAAGGCAAGGGAGAGAGTTTTCTAGCCTTAGACTGATTTGTGAAGCCTTCCTTTGTATTAATTATTGATTAATAAAGGTTGGGACTTGTTCCTGTAAACGCTGCCTGTTTAGTGTTTGACATTGTTGTTTAAGTATTTTTATACTTAGTCAATTCCGTGGGTGTAAGTAGGCTGAAGTATTACAGACGCTGTAAGACTGCCTAGAGTGGTGTGCGAGAAAAATAAATCGACCCTCTTTCAATTGGTATCAGAGCGCGGTTAAACAATGGTGAAAAACGCAGAGTTATGGGACTTGGCACGAAAAATTGAATCCTTCTTTGGGTTTACTGAAGATATCTTGGAAGACCCTACGTTTGTGAATTTATTCACACAAATCATTGAGTTGAGAGCGGATGCTGAGAAAGTTCAGGGGGAAACTGGTGGATATCGACAGAATGTTGATAATCACATTACTGAAATCTTGGACTTTCGTACCACAACTACGCAAAAACTGGAGGGACTGCAGAAGGAAAATGAGAACCTTGTGCAGAACTCATCGTTTTGTGTCGGGCTGTGGCCACGTTAAGTTCAACTCATGTTGAATCGTCTAAGGTAAAGATTCCAGACCCTAAGGCCTTTAGTGGCGCAAGGAGTGCTAAAGAACTGGAAAATTTCATCTGGGACATGGAGCAGTATTTTATCGCTGCAAGGGTGCCGGACGCTGATAAGTTGAACATTACCACAATGTATTTGTCGGGTGATGCGAAACTTTGGTGGAGGACTCGTAATGCAGACGACGTAAGTGCTGGTCGTCCTAGAATTGATACATGGGATAAGCTAATTAAAGAAATGCGTGATCAATTTCTTCCTAGCAATGCTTCTTGGCTTGCAAGGGATAAATTGAAAAGGCTAAGGCAGACGGGGTCAGTGAGGGAATACATAAAGGAATTTACCTCTGTGATGCTAGACATACAAAATATGTCTGATGAGGATAAACTTCACAACTTCATTTCGGGCATGCAAGGCTGGGCTCAGAATGAACTACGAAGGCAGAATGTTAAAGATTTGCCCGGGGCTATTGCTGCTGCCGATTCACTAGTGGATTTCCGGACGACTCGTCCTTCGACAGACGTCCCCTCCACTTCAAAAACTAAGAAAAGGAATGAGAAGAAAGGGGAATGGAAAAAGGAAAGTCGTAAAGACAATACAAATAATAAAGGAAAGGCACAAATGAAGGATGGAAAAGACAGGCCAAAGAGTAAAGATGGAAATTCGAAGGGCTGTTGGACTTGTGGTGGTCCTCATTTGGCCAAATCTTGTCCAAACCGGGAAAAAGTGAATGCTTTGCTTGCTAGTAATGTGAATCAAAGGGAGGAGGATGAAGAAATCGTGGCTGCAATGGCAAACCCATTGGGATTGTCCTTCAATCACATTATGGGAATCAATAATGTTGGAGAGATTTCTAACGCTTCGAATCCTCATGCTTCCTTAATTCATATAGAAATGAAAGTGAAAGAACAATGTGTGATGGCAATGGTTGATACAGGGGCCACACACACATTTGTTGATGTGAAGATTGCTACAAAATTGGGGCTGAAGTTGTCTAAAAGCCCTTCCTACGTCAAAACAGTCAATGCTAAGGCACAAGCCATTGTGGGCATGGCTTATGGTGTGTCTATGTCAACTGGAAGTTGGATGGGAAAACATAATTTGATGGTGATGCCGCTTGGTAACTTTGAAATCATACTTGGGATTGACTTCCTAAGGAAATTTCAGTTTGTTCCGTTTCCTCAATTAGATGGAGTAATGGTTATGAATGGAAGCAATGCTGGTTTTCTCAAAGGTGTTCATCCGTTTGGGGACATTAATAAAGTTGCAAAGAAGAAAGACAAGGAAATGTTGCTGTCTGCTATGTCAATCGACAAAGGGCTGAAGAAGGGTGAAGACACCATACTTGCTGCCTTGGTCGAAGTGAAACCTGATGTGAAGATAGAAGTGCCTGATTGTGTTGCTGAATTACTTAAACAGTATGCTGATGTTATGCCGCCTGAATTACCAAAGAAATTACCACCAAGGAGGGATATTGATCATAAGATTGAGTTGCTGCCTGGTACGGTTGCTCCTGCACAGGCTCCATATCGTATGGCTCCTAAGGAATTGGTTGAACTACGCAAACAATTGAATGAATTGCTGGATGCTGGATTAATTCAGCCGTCTAAGGCTCCATATGGTGCTCCTGTTCTATTTCAAAAGAAACAGGATGGAACAATGAGAATGTGTGTAGACTATCGGGCGCTGAATAAGGCAACTATAAAAAACAAGTATCCGGTTCCGTTGGTGCAAGATTTAATGGACAGGTTAAGCAAGGCATGCTGGTTCACAAAACTTGATCTGAGGGCAGGTTATTGGCAGGTTAGGATAGCAGAGGGTGATGAACCAAAGACGACATGTGTAACTAGATATGGTTCCTATGAATTCCTTGTAATGCCGTTTGGGTTGACTAATGCCCCGGCAACGTTTTGCAACTTAATGAACAATGTACTATTTGACTATCTTGATGACTTTGTTGTTGTTTATTTAGATGATATAGTCATTTATAGTCGAACATTGGAAGAACATGTTAATCACCTAAGTCTGGTTTTGTCTCAATTAAAGAAATATACGCTTTATGTCAAGATGGAAAAGTGTGAATTTGCTCAACAAGAGATAAAGTTTTTGGGGCATCTTGTTAGTAAAAACCAAGTTCGAATGGATCCTAAGAAAGTGCAAGCCATTGTTGATTGGCAGGCACCTCGTCATGTGAAGGATTTGAGGTCATTCCTTGGTTTGGCTAATTATTACAGAAAATTTATTGCTGGTTACTCAAAGAAGGCAGCGGCTTTAACAGATTTGTTAAAGAAGGATGCAAAGTGGGTTTGGTCTGAACGGTGTGATGAAGCTTTTCAGAATTTAAAGAATGCTATCGCATCTGAACCTATACTTAAATTGCCTGATTTCGAGTTACCATTTGAAGTGCACACCGATGCGTCAGACAAAGCGATTGGTGGTGTATTAGTGCAGGAAGGTCATCCAGTGGCCTTTGAAAGTAGAAAGTTGAATGATGCTGAACAGAGATACTCAACACATGAAAAAGAAATAGTTGCGGTGGTACACTGTTTGCAGGTTTGGAGAGTCTATCTCTTAGGCACTCGATTTGTGGTAAGAACTGACAATGTAGCAAATACATTTTTGAAGACACAGAAAAAGTTAAGTCCTAAACAAGCACGGTGGCAAGAATTCCTGGCAGAATATGATTTCATGTGGGAACATAAACCAGGAAAACACAACCAAGTTGCTGATGCGTTGAGTAGAAAAGAAGTGTTTGTTGCAGTATATTCAATTTCGAAACTGGAAACTGATTTCTATGATAGAATCAGGCTGTGTGCTGCAAATGATTCATTGTATGTTAAATGGATGGGTCAAGTGCAAGATGGCACAATGAGACGGTATTGGATCGAGGACGATCTGCTCTATTTTAAAGGGGGGAGGATCGTAGTACCAAATCAGGGTGGGTTGCGCAAAGATTTAATGAAAGAGGCGCATGACTCTGCTTGGGCTGGACATCCCGGTGTTGAAAGGATGTTAGCCTTACTGTCTCGTGTTTATTTTTGGCCGAAAATGGAAGATGATATAGAGGCGTACGTCAAGACTTGTCATGTTTGTCAAGTGGACAAGACTGAACGGAAGAAGGAAGCAGGTTTGCTGCAACCTTTGCCTATTCCTGAAAGGCCATGGTTATCAGTAAGCATGGATTTCATTTCTGGATTCCCTAAAGTAGATGGCAAAGCATCTATCATGGTGGTAGTTGACAGGTTTTCAAAATATTCTGTTTTTATTGCTGCTCCTGAATTATGCTCATCTGAAGTTGCTGCTGAGTTATTCTACAAACATGTGGTTAAGTATTTTGGTGTTCCGGCTGACATTGTGAGTGATAGAGATACAAGGTTCACTGGTAGATTTTGGACAGCATTATTCAATATGATGGGAACCGAATTAAAGTTTTCTACTGCAAATCACCCACAAACAGATGGACAGACGGAAAGAATTAATCATTTGTTGGAAGAATACTTGAGGCACTATGTGACAGCAAGTCAACGGAATTGGGTAACATTGTTAGACACTGCGCAATTTTGCTATAATTTGCACAATTCGTCTGCAACGGAAATGAGCCCTTTTGAAATCGTCTTAGGCAAACAGCCTATGACTCCATTGGATGTTGCCAAAACTAAAAATCAGGGAAAATGTCCAGCAGCATACAGGGTTGCAAGGGACAGGCTTGAAATGTTATCTGAGGCACAAGACAGCTTGCGCAAGGCTCAGCGGCGCATGAAGAAATATGCTGATCAACATCGTCGCTCTGTGGAGTTCAATGTGGGTGACAAGGTGTTGCTGAAACTTACCCCACAAATCTAGAAACAGATTGTAAGTAAGACCAGACATCGGGGTTTGATACCTAAGTATGATGGTCCATTCGAAGTGGTAAAACGAGTGGGCGAAGTTGCTTATAGGTTGAAGCTGCCAGAAAGGTTGAAAATTCACCCCACCTTCCATGTGAGTTTTTTGAAACCTTACTTTGCAGATGAAGATGATCCGGACAGGAACAGATCAAAGAGGGCTCCTCCATCAGTACCTACACAGTATGATGCTGAAATTGAGAAGATCCTTGATCACCGGGTTTTGGGCACAAGTAAGAAGAATACTAAGACTGAGTTCTTGGTTCACTGGAAAGGCAAGAGTGCAGCAGACGCTGTTTGGGAGAAAGCAAAAGACCTATGGCAGTTTGATGCTCAAATCGATGACTATCTCAAAATAGTCTCGATGAGGACATCGAGTTCAAGTGGTGCGGGTGGTCTGTTAGACCCGTAAACTACTTGATCTAACTACGTGCAGACATGTCAAGGACTTGGCCATTGGTCTTGACATGGATGATGGCAAAACAGTGCAACACAAGTTCAAGTGCTTGGGTGTTGGCAAGGCATCTTGAACGTGCATGTCTTACGTGTGGGCTAAGGGCGTTGGCAAGACAGCATGTTGGCTTGATGAAGTAAGGCTGTGAAGACTTGGCAATGTCAAGGACAAAGGCAGTTCACCCGAAATTGCTGAAATAAAACTAAGTGTGGAAGACAACTAAAATATTCTAAGTGTTGCAAGCTGGCAGGATTATTCTAAGTGTAGGAATGAAGCCTGAAATATTCTAAGTGTTAGAATATTAGTATTTCGTGTAGATAAGAATGTAATTTGAATTAGATTCTATCTGTTGGAAATATAGCTGTTGGAAAGTTAGTTTTGAACCCTGGGCTGACATGTGTCGGACAGGTGTCGTTTGTAACCGCCGCATGTAACTGCCTGTAACTGCCATTGTGCAGAATTTTGATTTAAGGTGGAAATTCGTCTAAGGCAAGGGAGAGAGTTTTCTAGCCTTAGACTGATTTGTGAAGCCTTCCTTTGTATTAATTATTGATTAATAAAGGTTGGGACTTGTTCCTGTAAACGCTGCCTGTTTATTGTTTGACATTGCTGTTTAAGTATTTTTATACTTAGTCAATTCCGTGGGTGTAAGTAGGCTGAAGTATTACAGACGCTGTAAGACTGCCTAGAGTGGTGTGCGAGAAAAATAAATCGACCCTCTTTCAATACTTTAGAAGTCTACTTGTTCTATGTATGAGTGGCATCCCATAATACCCCTCATACCAAGTACATCTCCTAGAGTAGTCATCAGTTACGGTTCATGCCACGCATTCATGTCATATATCTTAGTCATATTTCATAGTTAGCTATCATAAGTAAACCACCCTCACAATCCCTTCACAAGTTCACTTGTGCAATGTACATATGAAGTCTCATACCCCCACATATACTAAAAAAACCATCAAGAAGTCATAAGCATAGTCACATACTTCATTAGACATCATAATAAGTAAAACCAACCATAACATCATTCATGAGTAACCATGCATGAAGAACTCACACCAGAATCTCTCTTAAGACCCACTTGTGCAATGCATAGGTAACGTCCCATACCATCACCTACACTAGGTAGTATCCCTCAAGAAGCCTAGTTAGAATTCATGTTCTTATCTTCATTCATATTTTAAGCAGTTGGGAAACATCTCCCTAACCGATATAGACAATGTGAGCTATATGAAATCCGGTGACTATCTCTCACACCGAAAAAAAAAGTGTCCTACTTGCCAAGGTAGGGAATACATTCATGATAGCTTTTAGGTGGATCCACTAGCTACAACCTATGTGGGCTCATAGTTAAGGGATATGGAGAGTTCTAGAAACCTTATACTTATTGAAGTGTGGGTTTCCATATCATGAGACCATTGGGGGAACCTCCCTTCCTTTGTGAAGAAAACCTTCTCATTTTCATATCCATTAGGTTCTAAACACGATCCCCCCCTTTTATGTAGTCATTAGTCTTTACTTTAGAAATGGTTCAATACCTTATGGACTTAATCCCTCATATATCATTTATCTCAAGGGTTTCAAGATGAGAATGACCTTTCATCATAGAACCAACATCATGTGAGATTGTATCTTTCATCTCATAGTCATATAGTGTTCATGATAATTACCTTCAACTCAACATAACTACACATCTATAATCATCTCACAACATTCATGTTCATATTATAGTCATATCTTCATGGTCATGTACATTTCATGCATAATAGTATGTAAAGATGTGTATGAGAACTAGCCTTTCAATTGACACCATAGAAATATCATATTCATGTGTATGCAAGTGTATGTGTGTGCATAATTGTCCTCAATTATCATAGAAACTTCCCTTCAAAAGGGATCACAACATGTACATCATATCCCAACTCATGCACAATTCACATATATTGCATTTAAGGATCTTAGACCATGTAGATCAACATATCTAATACTCATTGCAATAGACATGAATACATTCATCATTCAAGTAGGTCATTCATGGTATGTATAGAATCACACACTCATATAGGGTTTATGCATCAAAAGTAAACACCTCCACCATATGTGGATAAAACCATTCATATATAGAAAGTTCAACATATCATACCTTCATAGATTTCCCTTCGAAGCCAAGAGTCAAGATTAAGTATATCATCTTAGACTAGGCACTTTAGATAGAAGAACATAATAAACCAACAACATAACTAATATGATCATAATCAAGTTAGTCTAGGTCCACAAGATTCATCATAATCAATTCATGTCTAGGTGATCTAATTCTAAGGTCATCCATCAAGACCTAACCCTAGACCTTAGTAATAGAGCATGAGATAGATTAACTTCATATTAAAATCACCTAATCAATGTAGAGATTCTAGATTATCAATCTATACCCATCAATCAATCCAAACAAGGCTTACAATTGAGAAAGAAGGGGAAGAACATGGGTCTTTTGGGATATTATTCAAAAAAATATTAATACACCATGAATTCACCAATAATTGAACATATTTTATCATAAACAATCATAATTTATCAATTAAAACGTTTTTAGAAGCTGACCCATGCTTTGGATGAAAACCTAGAATTTGGGGAACTTTGAAATCATAGTTGAAGGAACTTCTTGGTGATAGCTAACCACGAATAAAGAGTTTTCATACCTAAGAGTAGAATTCCATGAAAATCCTTTAAAAAAACTTCCATATTTAAGCGTTACTTGATCTTCTTCTAGGTCTTAAATGGAGGTTTTTTAGAATGAGTTCCGGAGAAACTTTGGGTTTTTTAGGTGGGTTAGTCAGAATGATTAATTTACGGTTTATTAAGCTTATAAAGGTGGTGAAATAACCTATTAAACGACCTATAATAACCCTCATTAATAGCTAACCCAACCCGTAAGTTCTAAATTAAAACGAATAATCTGAAAACTGGCAGTACTTAAATTTGTCCATCTGTGTACCGAACTTTGAACTATTGTCGTAGTTTGGTCTCGTAGTTTGGGATTGACAGTGCTTCACTATTTCGGGCATAACTTTTTACTCCGAGATCGGAATTAGGTAAACTCGGTGGTGTTGGAAAGAGAACTCAAAGCTCTAACTAGATATGTAATGGACCACCTAATCCGTTTTGATCTAAGAGATATGACGCTTTGAAGTTTACCACCTAATTTGTTAAGACTAAATCACTAATAACTGCTTTTAGGGGATTTGTTTTGGGGACTATTTTGAAGGCTCAGATTAGGGTCTTGATAGCATATAAAGGTGATTAATCAACTAAGTAACCAACCCCTGTGAGTCCTTAATTAATTTACCAACTTGATTCTCAATCACCTACTTAGAACTAGAAGGCTGGAAATTGGCAGCACCTACGCCCCTCCACCTATGGACCGTAATTGGAGTTACGGACCGTACTGCATGGTCGTAGTTTGGTTCAGAGGCTCACTTTTTGGGAGCTAAACTACTCAAACTAAGTCCCAACCTAGCGGACTCGAACCGCTGACATCCGCCGCAGGGTAAACCACCGCCTCTCAGGTCCCCCGACTGATTCTACCATAGAGGCCAACGATAGACAATAACTCCCCCCCCCCCGAACACAGCTTACAACTTTCATCGTACTGTGCTCTCTAAAGTGCAACTCTTCTCAAAATCTCACTCAAAAGGTGCTGAGTTGGAATCCCATTCTAACTAGGGATTCTTGTTGTTCCGGAGGATCCAACTACAGGAGAACCAGGAACGGAGGGCTTTCCCCCCTTCCGCCCGACTCTTTTGTCTTAAGAACGCTGGTTTTAAGAATGAGTCATTGCCCTTCTCCGACCCTGACTGCCCAACCTGAGAGCGGACAGCTAATGCGTTCCACTTATTGAACAGGGTCCTATGGTCAGTCCGTGACCCCTGGATGCCGAAGGCGTCCTTGGGGTGATCTCGTAGTTCCTACGGGGTGGAGATGATGGGGTCGGTCCATAGATTTTCCTTTCTTTTCTTTTGCCGCATTTCGCTCAAAGGGTTGAACGGAGATAGTGCATCAAGTTGTTCGCAAGGGCCAACTTGATCCTCTTCCCCAGAGATCTCAGATGAGGGAACCCTATGACCTAGACCTACTGTCCATATAACAGTCTACTGGCCATAGTTTGGGTCTCGTAAGTGAAGTTGTTTTTGACAGCTTTTGTCTCCAAGGTTGGGTCCTCCTCAAGTACCCCTTTGGTCCTCGTGAAGGACGTTTGGACACTGAACATGTAGTTATAAGTGCAGGAGTCACTTCTACAAGTTTTGACCCTCAAACAACACTCAAAACTTCGACGACAGGACCCTTACAACTCACTGGTTCAAATGACTAGTTTTAGTCGTTTCTTGACGTTTGACCTCTAAAATCACCAAACTAAATTCAATAACCATTTTTCATAATTTAAAAAAGTTTCCAACTATAAAATAACATGTTAGGCTCTATTTCAACCTACTAGTTTTAGTCATGCCTTAGCTAGGTATTACTAATGAAATGAGTATATCTAAGTAGGTTATCTAACCTTTTTAATAGGATATCTAGCCCTTTAAATTTACTTAAAAACTTTGACAATAGAAGTTATACTTATAAAAGCAAAAATGTTCAAATATATTTCAACTCTGTTAAGTTTTTTCTTTTTTTTTTGGCTAAAATGACATAAATATTTGTGGAAAGAGGTCATGCTTTGTATAGCAGGATAAGTTAAAGTCTCAACCAGTTAATGACTTAATAAATAGCAATAACAAACAGGTAGTTTCGTATTGTACATAATTCCACACATATTGCTTTGGTTGTGTATATTGGTGGAACTATCTAAATAGTAGTGGTTACTAAAGACTGGTAATTCACTCCTTCTTTGCTCACTCCTCCTTTGCTCAATAGATGAGTCATTCAATTCTGCTCTCTAATGACGTGGGTTGGTGCTGATGCTCCTAGTTGCATTTGAGTCTCAGGAGGAGCGAAGTTCCATTTGACTGTTGTCGCTTCTTTTGAAAATACTTTTTCTTTCATTACTACTATGTACAAGGAAGTATATTCAATTTTGTAGTCCGCACATGAATTTTCTCGTTCTTGTTATTCAAATTAAAATTTGTAAAACCTTGCATATTTAATAGATTTTAAAAACTTTTTATACGCTACTAAAAATGATATTTTCATGAAAATAATTTACTAATGATCCTACAAAGTACATTCAGGTTTTATTTTATATGAAAATATTGCTACACTTGTTTCTATAATATATTAGCTCAAGACTTTATCGCAAATATAAACTTAATGCACGTCATAATCTTAGCCAAGATAATTTACTGAGAGACATAGAAATATTCATCAAGACATTTTTTTATCTTTTTACCTTCTATTTTATCAGACAAGGAAATCCATCAGTGACATTGTTCACAATAGTTTAATTGAAGCCCAAATTTGTTGAGCTCTCCTTTGCTATGATGCTTATTTTCTTAAATATTTAAACGTCTTGTGAGAAAACATGATTCCAGTTTTTAGCTTATAAAGATACATACATTTATGATTTATCGACACACACGCACTCTTCTATGTTTTTCTCTCAAGGCCTTTTATTTTGTGAGTATGTTTCTCATGTTAGAAGCCTATCTTTGATCTTAATTTCATTTATTCTACCAAAATGTCGAGTCAAGACTGGAGTGGATCATCACACAGGTTGTCTGATGCTACAATAGCTTATTGTGTGCTCAAGTTAATGGCCATATTGTATTAGCAAGTGGTTTGTTAACGGACAGATTTTTTTCTTTAGTATTAAAACTAAAAAAGATACAGTATCTATTCAAAATAAATTTATTGAAGAGCATAAAACACATGTATGTGTTTGGGAGGGATTCTTTACTTTTGGCCAAGCCTCTAATTTGCAAGGTATCTCTTGGGTAATATATGTGCAATCACGTTACAGAGTTTTGATCTTGCTAACGTTTAAACATGACATATTTTTCCTTGCAAAGAAAACTTAAACGAGTGAAAGAGACCCTGAAGTTGGGCCATCTATTGGGATATCATTAGTTTTCCATATTCCAATTGAATATTCTCGGAACCTTGATGTGCTAGACATTATTGTCTTTATGAATATATTACAAATGTACTGAAGTATTGATGCTGTTTTTTTTAAAAACTTTGGCAGTGACTCCCATCTCCGATGTTATAAGAATTCGCACTGGTAAGTAGAATGTTTTGCTTAATGATACTCCATTTGTATTTATAAGTTAGATAGTCTCCGTAGGTTTATTTATCATTTAAAATCATATCCTTCATAGAGGTTTGAACTTGTCCCTGGTAATGATTCTATGGTACGCTGGAACAGGTGAACGGGGAGAAAAGGCAGAGAGAATGATGGGAGGGCATGCTGATATGTCCTCTGCATTATCAACTTCTTGAGTGGCAACGCCTCTTATCTTGAAGTAGAAACGTTTAATCATCTTTAGTTGTGTGCAGTCAAGTAGGGAATAAAATAAATAAGTTGGAGACTTACCATGTACCTGTGGTTTAAGTAGCCAATATCCAGAAAAATCGTAGCTTAACAGCCATTTCGTATTTGCACACTTCAGCTCAATCGTGGTAACTTTGCCCCCTCCCCCCGTTTTGGGTGAAGTTGTGCTGTAATATGTTGGTTGATCACTGTGGATATTGAATGATAAGCTATTCAAGCAATTTCCTAAATGAGTCGTTCATATATATCAAATCTGAAACTTTAGCCTTTTTAGATCCCCATGTGTTTGTACTCTCTTGTGCAATATACTAATTCTGGCTGATGCCAAACTTCAGCAGCATTGGGCGCAACTGCGCCCAGCTTCAGACATAGCTGCTGCAATAACCGCTCTGCGATCACAGGCTTCTGGTAGTCCAAAGACTCATCCTCATGAATCTCATCTCCCATCATTATTTTCCTTGTTACCGAAAAAAACACCGAGTATGTTTGTGTTGTTGTTACTTGATTCCTTTGTGTTGTTACTTGATTCCTTTGTTATTATACCAAGCTTGTGTAAATCCAGGGTCCAATCCCCTTTATGATTTCTAATAATACCTCTGATTTCGTCAATACTAGAGCTGAACTTGACAGAACCATCAGTGTTAAGCATGTAAGTCTCACGAGGAGCGGAGTTCCATTTGACTAAGATTGTATATGGTTGTCCTTTAGGTATGGGAGTTTGGTCGATGAGAAGATGGTACTCAATAACTTAGAGGTGTTCCTTTTCCTTTCGTTTAATAAGTTGTTATTCCTTTAAAACCAAATATTCCAAAAAAAAAAAAAAAGAGAAGCATGAAATTCCAAGAGAGCATAACATTATAGGGTTCCTTTGGTTTCTATTTTTAGAGACTCGTGGACTTTTGCAGGCATTTTGATACACTACATAATGTGAAAGGGGATATGCTTCCTAGAGAAACCCTAGCTAGCATAGTTCTGCTAGCCATGTTGAGGAACTTGTCTTGTTGTTCATACTGTCAATAATTGGTTGGCAGTCACTAATGTCAACCTTCATTTGGAAATATATTTTCTTATATTTCTACTATATATAAGGAAGGATATTCAATTTTGTAGTCCACGCATGAATTTTCTTGTTCTTTTTATTCAAATTGAAATTTGTAAAACCTTCCATATTAAACAGATTATACGCTACTAAAAATGATATTGTCATGAAAAATTTTTCTAATGATCCTACAAAGTACATTCATGTATAGAGTTCTTAGTTTATATGAAAATATTACTAAACTTGTTTCAAATAATGTTTACCTCAAGACTTTATCACAAGTATAAACTTAAAAGCACATCATCATCTTAGACAAGATAATTTGCTGAGAGGCGTTATAGATAAATACATCAAGACATTATCGTGGAGAGTGACTTCTATGCCGCCTTATCGTAGTCGTGATCACAATTGTCGGCGGTGAAAAAGTGTAGAGAATAATACAGTAACCAAAGTGAGTGGAAGAAGAACCAATTTATAAAAGAAATAATTAATACATTAATATGCCTTTTAACTTAACTTCAACTAATATTTATGCTCTCTAACTTTGGATGTGCACAAGTAAACATTTAAACTTGTATAAAGTTGAACAAGTAAACACCAGTTCTACATGACACAATACATGTAGGAAAAATATGTCTATTTGTTCAGCTTTATTGAAGTTTAAGTATTTACTTGTACATAACCAAAGTTTGTGGGTATAAATTTGAATTGGGACCAAATTAAAAGACATATTTATGTATCGACAACGCCTTATACATTGGTCCTACTTCGACTCACTAGGGTTATCATATAATTCTCCACACTTTTTTTTGCCGCCGACAATTGTGATAAAATAAGACTAGGACAAGGAGGCGTAAAAATAACTCTCCACGATAATATCTTCAGGTAATCTATAAATTCTCTCAATAAATTATCTTCTTTAAGATCCTGACATGCATTTTAAGATTTTGCTTACAATAAAGTTTATCTTGGCGTTAGATGTTTTAACTTTTAAGTTGTGACCAAAATTCGGAATTGCCTAACATTTTTTGCATACTTTCTCATATGAGAATTCCGTCAGCGCAGTTGGCTTTGGAAGGTAATTTTTTATTGAATAGGATGGTTAGTTTAGGTTTAGAGGCTTCAATTTTTAGTTTGTATTGTTAGATTTTTAACTTTTACGTTTTTACCAAAGACGTCGGAATTCTGGATTACCAAAAAAGATCATGGACTATAACAAATGAAAATCAACAAAATGAGGAATTTATTTGTTTTGGGACTTGTTTTAACTTAAAAATGTCCATTTTCTGTCATGTCCAAATATAACTCCATTGATTACGTCTCTTCGGACATGCACGAAAAATTCGGGTAGAAAAAATGTCAAATTCTGGATCACCAAAATTTAATAAACAATTGTACAATAAAATTGTCAAAATGGGGTTTACATGCTTTGGGGCTCGTTTGACCTTGAAAATCAGTTGCTTTGGCCCTCAGATCCAACTGACTCTATAGCTAACGTCTTAACAAACATCCACAAAAAACTTGAACAAAAAAGACGTTAGAATTTAGGATCATTGAAGATCCATTGACTATAACACACGAAAATCGGCAAATTTGAGCAAAAAAGACGTCATAATTCTTGATCATTAAACATCTCTAGACTATAACATACGAAAATCGGCAAATTGGGGGGTTTACCTAATGCGAGACTCGTTTGACCTTTAAAATGAACCGTTTTAGCCGTCAGGACCAACTAACTCCATACCTAACGTCTTAACAGACGACCACAAAAAATTTGCACAAAAACGACGTATAAATTCTGTATCACCAAAAAACACCATGGTCTGTAGCAAAAGAAAATCGACAAATAAGGGGTTCACTTGTTCTAGCGATCTTTTGACTTTGAAAATGAGTCATTTTGGGCGTTAGAGTCAAAAGACTCCATAGATAAAATTTTAATGGACATTCACAAAAAATTTGAGAAAAAAGACGTCCAAATTTGTAATCTTGAAAAATTCATGGACTATAGAAATGAAAATCAACATAGCTAACTGGCTCCCCCCATATTTTGGTCGATTAGGAAGAGAGACCCCCTATGTTTTGATCGTCAAGGCCAACTGATTCCATAACTAACGTCTTAATAGACGTCCACAGAAAATATGGGCAAAAAAGACGTCGAAATTCTAGAACACAAAAAATTCATGGACTATAGTACACAAAAATCAACAAAATTGGGTGTTTATATTTTCCAAGGCTAGTTTGACCTTCAAAATGAGTCATTTTGGCCGTCAGGTCCAATTGACTCCAGAGCTAACGTCTTAACAAACGTCTAAAAAATATTTAGGAAAAAAATTGTCAAAATTCTACATCACCAAAATAGATCGTGGACTATAGCCCATGTATTTTTTTGATACAAAAATAAAAAAACAAAAATGACCAATTTTTAATGGACGTCCGTTAAGACCTTAGAAATGGAACCAATTCGTTCCGCGGGAAAAGATGATGTATTTTCAAGTGTAAATGAACCTCGACGCAGGTAAAGATAGAATTACCGATTTTCGTGTGCTATAGTCAATGGATTTTTTATAATCCAAAAATCCCAAAACAAAATAGCCAAAAAAATTTCGTGGACGTCTATCAACACCTTAGACATCTGTCAAGACCTTAGAAATGGAACCGGTTCATCTCGCAGGGAAAAATGGTGTGTTTTGAAGTTCAAATGAGCCCAAAGCAGAGAAAGACAAATTTTTACCGATTTCCGTGTGCTATATTCCATATTTTTTTTTTATCTGTAAATCCCAAAATAAAATGACCAAAATTGTACATGGACGTCTGTCTAGACCTTAGAAATGGAACAAGTTCATCTCGCGGAGAAAAAAGGTACATTTTCAAACTTTAAGGATAAATTTGAAAAAAGATAATTAATTATCTTTTGATTTTTTAAATGATAACTATTTTTGGTATATAAGACAACTAAAAGGAACAAATGAAGTATAATATAGAATAATAACCTATAAGATAATATGAATTTGTTCGTTACCATAGATATGTCGTTCTTACTAAAAGTAGATGTTCTTTAATACTTGTCATTTCACAAAAATCAATATTTCTTATTTTACCCTTAGGAATTATTAGTTTAAAGATATGAATTTAACCAAACATATGAAAACTAAATAATTAATTCATGTTCACGTTAATTTTACTAATCAAAATAAATTAATTTATATTTATCTATTGAAAACTGGATTTCAAGATAACTAGAGTCGTCAAAAGAGCTTAACTCATGGGGCCCACCCTACCCGACCTGTTATTGAGGTAGGATTGAGACAACATTTTCAAACTCATTTAAAACTAGGGCTTATATGTCCTATTCATATAAATTCTTGATTAATTATGCTTGACCGGGAAGAGGTCAAGGTCAGTCCATGTACCAAAACTATTTATTTAAGGGTAACTTACAAATTAAAAATCTCTCTAGTGTATGAGTTAATTACTTAAAGACACATTATGTTGTAATAATGTGAATCTTATCAAATTTGGTACGTCCAGATACATGTACTCCAAATTATATTAATTTGTTCTAGATACATTCTATCTATTTGAATATTATGTATTTAGAATACATAGAGCGGCCCTTCTATGGTTTAGCTGAGTTGAATATTCTCAAGTCCTTCTAAATAAGAGACCAACCTGTCCTAGCCCATTAAATTATCTGGCGCGCAAAGCTTGGGCCAAATGGACTGGGCCAATTATTTTTGACAACTCAGTTCTAAAAATAACACTAAATAAGAGTTAAGTAAACCTAAAATAGTGACGTATAAATAAAAAACCAAAAGCGATAGTCAGGTAGCTAGTACAGGAGTCAAATGACGGCGCTGCTCACCTTTGCTCTTGGCCTCTAAATTTGTACCCTCAACAGCTTCATCGGAGACAGAAACCGAAGATCTTCTATCAAAGCCCTCACTTGACAAACGTCGTATCACAAAATTCCCTTATCGGTGGTTACTTCAAACACAACCACATCAAACAAGCAGAATACCTATTCGACCAAATGCCTCATAGAGATGTCATTTTTTGGAACACAAATGCTCTCCGGGTAGCGCAACACCAACAAGCCGGAGAAAGTATACAGATGTTTTCTAGATATGAACAGATGTGGAGAAATGAGACCAATGAGCTCACTTTCACGGTATGTGTTAGCTCCTTCTTGCATTTTTTATTACAAACATTTGATCCCTCAGATTCATTGTCTCGTGCTCTTTTTTGGGATAAGTCTGAATTTATTTGACGAGGGGTTATGTTGATTTGGATGATTACAGGGGTTTAGGTCGAGTTTTTGATGAAATTTTGGACAAAGATGTTATGCTGTGGAATGTTATATGAAGTTTGGGTGCACAAGTGAGGTGCAAGGGCTTTTTGTCAACGCAGAGCAAGGTGGGGTTCGTGGGTTTGTTTGAATTTGTTTCAACCCAGTAGCTTTTCGATAGTCGATGGATTTTTATTAGAAAATTAAATAAATATATATGTATATTAACTTGTGAATATGGTTCAATGATGAAGAAGTGACTGGAGTGCTAGAGTTGTGGGTTTGAAATCCTTTAATCCGAACCACCCTCTCTTTTAGAATTCCAAAACTCTTTATCCTGGCTTTGCCTAAGAACAAGAATCTTAATGAAACTCGATTCGTTTTTGATGAGATGAGTGAGAAAGATGTGATTTCTTGGATAGCAATGATAAAAGGATATGTGTAACATGGAGAGTTATGAAGGCTTTGAAATTGTTTTAGTTGATATTGAACTCGAGTTCTAATCTTAATCATTTTACGTATTCAACTGTTTTAGATGTATTCGCAGGTTACTCTGCTGTTTTTGTAGGCAATCAAGTTCATGTGTGCATCTTGACGTAGTCTTGTTGACCTTCTTGTTGACATGTATGCTAAATGTGGAGATTATGCAAACATGGGCTTGTAGAGAAGACAATGCAGGAGTTTGAGAACTGTGGGCATTGCTAGGATCATGTGGCTTGCACTCATGTCTAGAGCTCGGAGAGATTGCAGCAAATGGTATCTACACATTGGAGCACAACCATTCTGCAGTATACTCGGTGCTTTCCAAAATCCACGGAGACAAAGGAGTGTGCAGTGACATAACTAGTTTCGAACTTTGGATAACTTGATGAAGAAATGGCGTGCTACAAAGCAGAAGGCTGGTAGAATGTCTGTGTACTATGAGGCAAGTGGCTTTCTACATAACACTTTCCTTAAGAAATTATTAAAAATCTATACATCTTTAAATTTTTCCTTTTTAGTATCTTAATTTTTATTCCCAATAGAACATAAATTTTTAGGAACCAAATCATATGGGATATAACATGTAAGTTCTTGTGCCAAAAAACTTTTATCAAATTTGATCATTTTTCTCTTATAAATATAACTTTAACTGTTAAGGTTTTGAATTAAATTTCAAAGATTAGATATTCTATTTATTTGTTTGAATTTGAATCATGATAGTTCATATATACACTCACTTCATTAATTGTTAATTTACATTATTTGATGCTCATTAAAAATTATTACTATATTAATATGTAGTCAAGAGTTATTTATTATCACACATGAGGTCGACCAGAATTGCAATTTTTGAAAATATTTTTTCTTTTATTACTACTATATATAAGGAAAAATATCTAATTTTGTAGTTTGCACATGAATTTTCTTGTCTTTTTTATTCAGATTGAAATTTGTAAGATCATACATATTTGATAAATTTTAAGGACTTTTTATATGCTATTAAAAATGATGTTGTCATGAAAAGGATTATACAATCCTACAAAGTGTATTCATATATTGAGATTACTTAACTTATTACAAATAGTATTTTATTTTAAGAAATTATTGTAAGCATAAATTTAATGCACATTAGGATCTTAGACTATAATTTACTCATAGGCATTATAGAAACATGTCTGAATACATTATCGTGGAATGTGATTTTTACAATAATGTCTTTAGGTATGTTTCTATACTGCCTCTCAGTAAATTATTTTGTCTAAGATCCTAACATGCACTAGGTTTTTGCTTACACTATATAATATCTTAAGACAAAATATTATTTGTAACAAGTTTAATAATATTTTCATATAAATAAAAGACTTAATATACAAATGCACTTTGTAGGATCATTGTTAACTTTTTCATGAAAACACATTTTCTAGTAGCATACAATTTCTTTTAATGTTCTTAAAATTTATTAAATATTCTAGGTCTTACGAATTTCTTTTTGAATAAAAAGGACAAGATAATTAATATGTAGACTATAAAAGTGGATATTCTTCCTTGTATATAGGAGTAAGTAATAAGAGAAAAATTATTTCCAAAAAGTAGCAATCCTGATTCATGCATGATAATATATCACTTGTGATTATATAATTTTTTTAATGAGTATCAAACAATGTGATTTAGCAATTAATGAACTGAATATGTCTAAATAGAATATCTAACCTTTTTAATTGGACATCTAGCCTTTTAAATTTACTTAAAAGCTTTGACAATTAAACTTATAGTTATAAAAGCATAAGTGGTCAAATTTTATTTTTTTACAATGGTAAAGAGATCAATTTATCCTTCGTTATACTATAATTTAAAATTACTCTATCATTATCTAAATAATTCAAATATATTTCACCTCTATTAAGCTTTTGTTTTTGTGGGTTAAATGACACGAATATTTGTGGAACGAGGTCATGCTTTGTATAGCAGGATAAGTAGCTATGAAAAATAGGTAGTTTCCTATTGTATATAGTTCC
The DNA here is from genome assembly GCA_032847665.1 of Solanum chilense. Classification (NCBI taxonomy): domain Eukaryota; kingdom Viridiplantae; phylum Streptophyta; class Magnoliopsida; order Solanales; family Solanaceae; genus Solanum; species Solanum chilense. Next base: position 5,419,657 of record CM064968.1, on the reverse strand, counting down.
ACACATGTTTCTTTGGTTGTATATATTGGTGGAACTATCTACACTGTAGGGTTTACAAAAGACTGGTAATTCACTCCTTCGCTCAATATATGAGTAATTCCGTTCTTCTCCCAGTTGCATTTGAGATCTGTACTACAAAAGAATAATAGAAGAATGCATATTATCATGATTTTGCATATTTATGACTTCTAAAGAGTGGAGATTGATTTCAACGGGGGGGGGGGGGGGGGGGGGAATTGTACTGAATAGCTAGCCATGAGCCTTGTAGGGTTTTGAGCTCTACCATTATGGAATGTGAGGGGCCTTGACATTGAATCCAGGGTCCAATCCCCTCTATGATTTCTAATAATGCCTCTGATATCGTCAATACTAGATCTGAACTTGACAGAACCATCATTGTTAAGCATGTAAGTCTCACGAGGAGCGGAGTTCCATTTGACTAAGATTGTATATGGTTGTCCTTTAGGTATGGGAGTTTGGTCGATGAGAAGATGGTACTCAATAACTTAGAGGTTTCCTTTTCCTTTCGTTAAAGAAGTTGTTATTTCCTTAAAACCAAATATTCCAGAAAAAGAAAAAGAAAAACAAAAGAGAAGCATGAAATTCCAAGAGAGCATAACATTATAGAGTTCCTTTGGTTTCTATTTTTAGAGACTCGTGGACTTTTGCAGGCATTTTGATGTACTACATAATGTGAAAGGGGATATGCTTCCTAGAGAAACCCTAGCTAGCATAGTTCTGCTAGCCATGTTGAGGAACTTGTCTTGTTGTTCATACTGTCAATAATTGGTTGGGAGTCACTATTGTCAGCCTTCATTTGGAAATATGTTTTTTTATATTTCTACTATATATAAGGGAGGATATTCAATTTTGTAGTCCACACATGAATTTCTTTTTTCTTCTTTTTATTCAAATTGAAATTTGCAAAACCTTGCATATTAAACAGATTATACACTACTAAAAATGATAGTCATGAAATTTTTTTCTAATGAGCCATTTTCCGTCATGTCCAAATAACTCCATTGATTATGCCTTAGCGGACATGCACAAAAAATTTGAGCAAAAAAGATGTCGAAATTCTAGATCGCCAAAATTTAATGAATAATTGTACAAGAAAATTGTCAAAATGGGGTTTTCCTGCTTTGGGCTTGTTTGACCTTGAAAATGAGTTGCTTTGAGCCTCAGATCCAACTGACTCTATAGCTAACGTCTTAACAAATATCCATAAAAAACTTGACCAGAAAAGACTTTAGAATTCTATAACACACGAAAATTTAAATTTGAGCGTCTGAAATTCCGAAACAAAATGAATGAAATTTTTCATGGACGTCCATTATGACCTTAGAAATCGAACTAGCTAATCTCAAGGGAAAAAATGGTCAATTTTCAAGTTGAAACAAGCTCCAAAGCAAGAAAAGATAGATTTATCCGATTTTCCATGTGCAACCCATGAATTTTATTTTCTAGAAATCCCAAAAGAAAATGGTCAAATTTTTTCATGCATGTCTGTAAAGACCTTAGAAATGAAACAAGTTCGTCCCACGGGGAAAAACGTTTCATTTACAAGTTCAAACGAGCTTTAAAAGTAGGGAAAGACACATTTTAACGATTTTCTATGCTATAGCCAATGAATTTTTATGGATTGGAAAATCCTGAAACAAAATGACTAAAAATTTTCATGGACTTCCTTTAAGACCTGAGAAATTGAACAAGCTTGTTCCGCAGGAAAATTAGGTGCATTTTCAAGTTCAAACGAGCCTCAAAGAAGAAAAAGACAAATTTAACCAATTTTCGTGTGCTATGCCCATGATTTTTTTTATTTATAAAATTCAAGGAAAAACGGCTGAAATTTTTCATGGACGTCCGTTAGGACCTTAGAAATAGAAAAAGTTCGTCCCGCCGAGAAAAAATTGGCATTTTCAAGTTCAAACCATGTAAAGATACAAATTTTATCAATTTTCATGTGGTATAGCACATTGAGTTTTTTATCTGAAAATGTAATGTAAAAAAAAATGGCCGAAAGTTTTCAAGAGCGTCTTTTAAGACCCTATAAATGGTTTATTTTCAAGTTTAAACGAGTCTCAAAGCACGCTAAGACAAATTTTATCGATTTTCTTTTGCTATAGTCGATAATTTTTTTATCTAAAAATCTTAAAACATAATGACTCAAATTAATCGTGGACATCCGTTAAGATCTTAGAAATGGAACCAGTTCATTCCGTGGGGAAAATGGTGCGTTTTCATGTTAAAACGAGCCGCAAAGCAGGTTCAGGCAAATTTTACCGATTTTCTTTTGTTATAACTCATGGACTTGATTTTTATCTGGAAATCAAAAAATAGAATGACCAAAATTATTTATGGACATCCGTTAAAATCTTAGAAATGAAACCAGTTCGTTTCGAGGGTAAAATTGTGCATTTTCATGTTCAAATGGCCCCAATGAAGGAAAAACAGATTTTATCAATTTTTGTGTGCTAAAACTCATGAATTTTTTTATCCGGAAATTACAGAGCAAAATGGACGAAATTTTTCATAGACGTCTATTAAGACCATAGAAGTGGAACCAGTTTGTCCCATGGGGAAAATTATGCATTTTCAAGTTCAAGTTAGTCTTAAAGTAGGCAAAGACAGATTTTATCGATTTTGTTATGCTATAGCCAATGAATTTCTTTTATCCAGATATCCCAAAATCAAATGACCGAATTTTTTCACGTATGTACGTTATGACCTTAGAAATTAAATCAATTTATCGCGCGGAGAAAAATTGTGTATTTTTAAATTCAAACGAGCCCCAAAGAAGACAAAAACAAATTTTACCGATCATCGTATTCTATAGCCCATGATATTTTTTATCCGAAAATTTCAAAATAAAGTAGCCAAAAATGTCATGGACGTCCATTAAGACCTTAGAAATGAAACCACTTTGTATGATAGGTAAATATGATGACGAGCCTGAAAGAAGGTAAAGACGAATTTTACCCATTTTCATGTGCAATTGTCAGTAGATTTTTTTATCCGGAAATCCAGAAATAAAATGACCTATGTTTTTCATGGACGTCCCTTAAGACCTTAGAAAAGAAACTAATTTGCCGCGCGGGAAAAAAATAGTGCATTTTGAAGTTCAAATGAGCCTCAAAGATGGCAATGACAAATTTTTACTAATTTTCATTAAAGCCGTCAATATGGGCTAGGCCCGTTGAGCCAGCCTGGCCTAACCAGTGATTTAATAGGGCTGGGCTAAGATTTTTGGAGTCCATTTAAGAAAAGGGCTTTTTAACCGGCCTGAATAAGTCTGCTCATTTGGGGGCTTGAGAAATATCAGTAGGGGCGGCCTGTGGGCCAATAAAAGTTAATTAAAAAATATAATACAATATTAATATTTAAAAATAAAGAGAGTCCAAAATAAAAACAATCAGGTTAATATTTCTATTTAGATATTTATACTTTTAGTTGATAAAAAATTAATAAATATCAGGGAAAATGCACAAGTACTCCCTAGACTATGACCAAAATCCCAGAGACACACCTTAACTAAATTAAGGTCCTATTACCCCCTGAACTTTTTTTTTTGTAATTTTATACACCTTTTGTCTTATCTGGCACTCTATGTGACTCCACGCAACTGAGGCGTGTCAGAGATATTTGGATGCCACGTAAGCCAAAGAGGTACACAAAATTACAAAAAAAAAAAGGTAAGAGGGGTAATACGACCTTAGTAAGGTGTATCTTTGGAATTTCGATCATAGTCTTGGGGGTACTTGTGCATTTTCCCTAAATATTATAAAGATAATTTTATTTTTGAATTTGATTAACAAGTAGTGACATTAAGGTCTCATTTGTTTCTATTAAGATGAAGACGTCTGAATTTGAATACGCATTTAAATATTAAGATGTGCATTAAGATCTAGATGTGTAAATCTGAATAAACATCTAAATATTAAAATATTATCTCTAAATTTGAACACTAAATTATTGGGACAGTTTGTTTTCAATATAAGAATGTACATATGAAATTAAACGTTATATCAATAAATATTATCAAAACCTTGTTAGTAAAATAGTTTTTTTCATATAAAATAATATTTTGAACATTTTTTACCGTAACAAGGTAATATGATGTATCTTTTAAGAACTCAACATCAAGTTACATCATTAATATGAATATTTTTTTGCACTCAAAATACTTTGAGAATAATTCAATTTAAAATAGTTTATATAAAGTAGTAAATATATATTTTAGGAAAATATTTTATTTTATTTTATTGTAGAAATTTATTATTGTTATCGTCAAATAACTAATACTTTCTTATTTTTTGAAATCGTGCTAAATATTATATCATGGGAGTGCTTATCAATTCAAATATATTGATTAATTTATGAAAGTAAAAGAAGTATATTAAGTTAACATGAATAAAGAAAATTATAATGGCAAACATGTAATTCAATATTAATTAAATAAGAAAAAAAAATTTATGAGTTGTTGTCATTTAGTTGAATTAAGATAGGAGTAATATTTTTTAGTCTGAATAGTGTTAAGGTGTGTTACAAAATCTGATTCATTCAGATATATCCACACCCATTAAGAGACTTATAAGAAAATAAAACAAACGAACTTAATGAACTGAATCTGAATATTAAGATCCAGTTCTTAAAAACAAATACGTTTAATGAGGCAAATCTGAATTATTAAGATTCAAACCCCATTAAGTGCAAACAAATGAGGCCTAATATAATGTAATATTGTTTTGTCGATATTTAAGATAATATTTTTAAATTATAATTTATAATTTAATTTAATAATTATAAAAAAATTATAATTTTTTAAAAAGTGGGCTGGCTCGGCAAGCCTGTAGCCCACGTACTTGTGGGTTGGACCGACCATTTTCCGGCCTACACCAAAAATGGGCTAGCTCGGCCAGACCCGTAAAATATCAAAGCCTGTATTGGTTAGCCCGGATGGGGTGGACTAGCCCATATTGACATCTCTAATTTTCGTGTGTAATATTCTATTGATTTTTTCATCCAGAAAACACGAAAATAAATATAGATAAAATTTTTCATTGACGTCCGTTAAGATCATAGAAATAGAATTAATTTGTTCCGCGGACAAAAATGATGCATTTTTAAGTTCAAAGGAGTCCCACAAAAGACAAAGACAGATTTTACTGATTTTCTTGTGCTATAACCCATGCATTTTTTTAAAATTCGGAAATTCTGAAAGGAGATGGCTGAAATTTTTCATGGACATCCGTTAAGATCTTAGAAATGGAACTAGTTAATCCTAGGGGAAAAATGGTGCATTATCAAATTCAAACGAGCCCAAAGCAGGCAGAGGCAATTTTTTTCGATTTTCGTGTGCTATAACCCATGATTTTTTTAAATCTAGAAATCATGAAATATAATAACTGAAATTTTTCATGGACGTCTGTTAAAACCTTAGAAATTGAACAAGTTCATTCCACGGGAAAAAAATGTTATATTTTCAAGTTCAAACGAGCTCCAAAGCAGGCAAAGATATATTTTATCGATTTTCGTATTTTAAAACCCATAAAATTTTAATAAGGAAATTTTGAAACAAAATTGCCGAATTTTTTCATGGACGTATGTTAAGACCTTAGAAATTGAACAAGTTTGTCCCGCAGGAAAAAGTGATGTATTTTCTAATTCAAACGAATCTCTAAGAAAGCAAAGACATTTTTTACCGATTTTTGTGTGCATAGCCCATGGGTCATTTTTAATTAGTAAATCATGAAATAAAATTGTCAAAATTATTCATGGACGTCCGTTTAGACCTAAGACGTCGAAAAAGTTTGTCTCATGGAGAAAAATTGTGCATATTAAATTTCAAATGAGTATCAAAGCAGACAAATTTCAAATGAGTTTCAATACAAAATGGCCGAAAATTTTGGTTGTCCGCTAAGACCTTAGAAATGAAACCAGTTCGTCTCGAGGGGGGGGAAATTTGTGCATTTTTCAAATCCAAACGAACCCAAAGTAGGCGAAAGCAGATTTACATATTTTCATATGCTATAGCCCATGGATTTTTTTAATCCAAAAATTTTGAAATAAAATTGCCGAATTTTTTCATGGACGTCCATTAAGATCTTATAAATTAAACAAGTTCGAACTGTAGGGGAAAATAGTTTATTTTTAAGTTCAAACGAATCACAAAAGCAGACAAAGACAAATTTACCGATTTTTATGTGCTATAGCCTATGAATGTTTTTATATCCGGAAATCCAAAAATAAAATTATAAAAATTATTCATGGACATTCTTTTAGACCTTAGAAATAAAACCAATTTATCCTTCGGGGGAATTGGTGTATTTTCAGATTCAAACGAGCCCAAAGCAGACAATGACTATTTTAATGTGTTATAGCACATGAATTCTTTTATGAGGAAATCCAGAAATAAATGACCAAAATTATTCATGGATGTACGTTAATACCATAGAAATTGAACCAGTTGGTCCTACGGGGAAAAATTATGCATTTTTAAGTTCAAACTAGCACCAAATAAGGCAAATGCAGATTAAACTGATTTTAGTGTGCTATACCATGAATTGTTTTTTATTCGAAAAATCCAGAACACAATGGCATCATTTTTTATGGACCTTCCTTAGGCCCTTAGAGATGGAACTACTTCATCCCGCTTAGAAAAATGGTGCAGTTTAAATTCAAGCGAGCTCTAAAGCACGCAAGACAAATTTTACCGATTTTTGTGTGCTATAACCCATGAATTTTTTGATCCGGAAATTCTGAAACAAACGGCCAAAATTTTTCATGAACGCCCAATAAAACCATAGAAATGGAACCAGTTCGTCCTGTCAGGAAAAATGATCTATTTTCAAGTTATAACGAATCCCAAAGTAGGTAAAGATAGATTTTTACCAATTTTCATGTGCTATATAGCCCATGAATTTTTCTATCCGAAAATTCAAAAATAAAATGTTTGAAATTTTTCATGACGTCCTTTAGGACCTTATAAATGGTACCAGTTCGTCACTCGAGGGAAAATGGTGCATTTTAAAGTTCAAACGAGCCCGAAAGCATGCAAAGGAAGATTTTACCTATATTTGTCTGATATAGCCTATGAAAATTTTTTTATTCACAAATTCTTAAAAAAAATAGCCAAAAATTTTAATGGACATCAATTAACACCTTAGAAATGGACAAGTTCAACCCGCGGGGTTAAAATGGTGCATAATCAAGTTTAAACGAGGCCAAAATAGGTAAAGTCTAATTTAATCGATTTTCGTTTACTCTAGCCCATGGATTTTTTTGATTCATAAACCCTAAACAAAATGGCCGAAATTTTCATGAACGTCCGATAAGACCATATAAATGGAACCAGTTCATCCCAGCGGGAAAATGGTGCATTTTAATGTTCAAACGATCCCTTAAGAAGGCAAGGAAAATTTTACCGATTTTAGTGTGCTATTGCCCTGGGTTTTTTTTATCGAGAAATTCCTAAAAAAAATTGACAAAAAATTTCATGTTAGCCTATTAATACTTTTGAAATTGAACAAGTTCGTCTTGCAGGAGAAAACAATGTATTTTCAAGTTTAATCGAGCCCCTAAGTAGGCAAATGAAAATTTTACTGATTTTCATGTGCTATATAGCTCATGAAATTTTTTTATCCGAAAATTCCGAAACAAAATTGCCATATATTTCATGGACATCCCCGCGAAGAACTTAGAAATGAAACAAGTTTGTGCCTAGAGGAAAATGGTATATTTTTAAGTTCAAACGAGCCCCACATATTTTATCAATTTTCGATTGCTATAATCCATGATTTTTTTATCAAAAAATCTCAAAAATAAAATGGCTGGTATCTTTTATGAATGCCCGTTAAGACCTTATAAATGAGACCAATTCGTCCCTCAGAAAAAATGGTGCATTTTTAAGTTCAAACGAGCCATAAAGCAGGCAGAAAGATTTTACCAATTTTTGTGTACTATAACCCATTATTTTTTAGGTTCGAAATCTCAAAATAAAATAGCCAATTTTTTTTATGGACGTCCGTTAAAACCTTATAAATGGAACCAGTTTGTGCCGTTGGAAAAAATGGTGCATTTTGAAGTTCAAACGATCCCCAAAGTAGGCAAAGTCAAGTTTTAGCGATTTTTCGTGTGCTATACCCCATATATTTTTTTGATCTATAAATAACAAAACAAAATGTCCAAAATGTTTCATGGACTTTCGTTAAGACATTAGAAATGGAACCAGTTCGTCCCGCGAGGAAAAATGGTGCATTTTTATGTTTAAACGAGCTTCAAAGCAGGAAAAAATAAATTTTACCAATTTTTGTTCGCTATAGTCCATGTATTTTCTTTTATCAGGAAATGCCAAAACAAAATGACCGAAATTTTCATGTCCGTCTATTAAAATCTTATGCATTTTCAAGCTCAAACGAGCCCCAAAGCAGACAAAGACAGATTTTACCAATTTTCTTTTTCTATTGTCCATGATTTTTTTAATCTTTAAATCTCGAAATTGAATGACCGAAATTTTTCATGAACGTCCGTTAAGATCTTAGAAATGGATCCAGTTTGTCCTGTAGGAAAAAATGGTTCATTTTCAAGTTCAAACGAGCCCCTAAGAAGGCAAAGGCAGATTTTATCGATTTTTATGTGCTAATCCCCATGGTTTATTTTGATCTAGAAATACCGATATAAAATGACCAAGAATTCTAATGTACATCCGTAAGACATTAGAATAGAAACAGTTCACCCCGAGGGGAAAAATGGTGCAATTTCAAGTTCAAACGAGCCCAAAACAGATAAACACAATTTTTACCAATTTTCGCGTGCTATATACCATGAATTTTTTTATTTTGAAATCCCAAAAATGAATGGATGAAATTTTTCATGGACGTCCGTTTAGACCTTCGAAATAGAACTAGTCCGTCCTGTAAGAAAATGATGAGTTTTCAAGTTCAAACGAGTCCCAAAGCAGGCAAAGACAGGTTTTGTCGAGTTTTGTGTGCTATACCCATGAATTTTTTTAATCGAGAAATCCCGAAATAGAATGACCCAAATTTTTCATGGACTTCCGTTCAGCCATATAAATGGAACCAGTTCGTCCCGCATTGGAAAATGGTGCATTTTAAAGTGCAAACGTCCCAAAGCAAGAAAATGCACATATTACTGATTTTCTGTGCTATAGACAGTGATTCTTTTTATCTTGAAATCCCAAAATAAAATGATCAAAATATTAAATGGACGCCCGTGAAGACCTTAAAATGGAACAAGTTTGTCCCGCGGGGTAAAATTGTGCATTTTCAAGTTCAAACGAGCCCCAAACTAACAATGGCAGATTTTACCAATTTTCATGTGTTATAGCTCATGAATATTTCTTTATGCTGAATTCTTAAACAAAATAGATGAAATTTATCATGGACGTCTGTTAATACCTTAGAAATAGAACCAGTTCGTCCCGCGGAAAAAAATGGTGCAGTTTCAAGTTCAAATGAGCCCAAAAGCTGACAAAGGCAGATTTACTGATTTACATGTTCCACACTCCATGAATTTTTTTAAATTCAGAAATCACGAAATAAATAGACCGAAATTTTCATGTAGATCCTTTACGACATTAGAAATGGAACCAGTTCGTTCGTGGGGAAAATGATATTTTATTAAGTTCAATGGAGCCCCAAAGCGCAAAGGTAGATTTTACCGATTTTCGTGTACTATAGCCAATGAATTTTAATTGATCTACAAATCCCAATACAAAATAGCTGATATTTTTCATTAACGTCCGTTAAAACCTTAAAAATGGAAATAGTTTGTCCCGCGGGGAAAAATGGTGCATTTTAAAATTCAAACGAGTTCCAAAGCAAGCAAAGACAAATTTTACAAATTTTCATGTTTCTAGATTTTTTTTGATCTGGAAGTCCAAAATAAAATTTTTGAAATTTTTCATGGACATTTGTTAAGAATTTAGAAATGAAACAAATTCATTCCGGGAGAAAAATGCATTTTCATGTTCAAACGAGCCCCAAAAAAGGCAAAGGTAGATTTTATCATTCTTCGTGATGTATAACCCATACAAAACTTCATCTGAAAATCCCAAAACAAAAATGCTAGAAATTTTACGGATGTCAATTAAGATCATAAAAATTGAACAATTTCGTTCCGCGGGAAAAAATGGTGCATTTTTATGTTCTAACGAACCCCAAAGTAGGCTAAGGTAGATTTTACAAATTTACGTTTGCTATAGGCAAACTTTTTTATTCGAGAATTCAAAAAAGAATGGCTGAAATTTGTCATGGATGCGTGTTAAAATTTAGAATTAAACTAGTTCATCCTGCGTGAAAAAATTGTGTATTTATAAGTTCAAACAAGCCTCAAAGCAGACAAAGGTAGATTTTACCAATTTTTGTGTGCTATAACCCATGAATTTTTTTTATCCAGAAATCCCAAAACAAATTGGCCATAATTTTTCATGAACGTCCGTTAGAACCTTAGAAATGGAACCAGTTCGTCACGGGGGAAAAATGAAGCATTTTCAAATTCAAACAACCCCAAAGATGACAAAAGCAAATTTTTTTTATTGATTTTCGTGTTTTATAGCCCATGAATATTTTTAATCCCGAAATAAAATGACAAAAAATTTTCATGGACATCCGTTAAGATATTAGAAATGGAACCAGTTTGTCTCGTAAGGAATAATAGTGCATTTCCAAGTTCAAAAGATCTCTAAAGCAGGCAAAGACAAAGTTTATGGATTTTTGTATGCTATACCCATTGATTTTATTTGATCCAAAAATCCCAAAACAAAATGGCTGAACTTTTACATGAACGTCTGTTAAGATCTTAGAAATGGAACCAATTCGTCCCATGGGAAAAAATGTTGCATTTTCAAGTTCAGACAAGCCCAAAGTAGGCAAAGACATATTTTTTCGATTCTATTGCTGATAGATTTTTTCATCCAGAAATTCCAAAATAAAATTGTCGAAATTTTTTATGGACATCCGTTAAGACCTTAGAAATAGAAAGTGTTCATCACGAAGGGAAAATAGTGGTCTTTCATGTTCAAACGAGCCCAAAAATGGCAAAGATAGATTTTACCGATCTTCGTGTACTATAGCTCATAGATTTTTTGATCCGAAAGTCCCAAAACAAACTGGATGAAATTTTTCATGGATGTCCCTTTAGACCTTAAAAATGAAATCAGTTCGTCCCGCAGTGAAAATGGTGCATTTTTAAGTTCAAACGAGCCCAAAGCAGGCACAGGTAGATTTTATCAATTTTCGTGTGCTATTGCCCATGAATTTTTTTAATTTGGAAACCTCGAAACAAATTGATAAAAATTTTCGTGAATGTTTTTAAGACCTTAGAAATTGAAGCAGTTTGTCCAATGGGGAAAATTATGCATTTTCAAGTTTAAAAGAGCCCAAAGTAGGGAAAGAGAGATTTTTACCTATTTTTTTTGTTCTATATCCATGTGTGTTTTTTGGTTCGGAAATCCCCAAACAAAAAGAAGGAAATTTTTAAAGGATGTCTGTTAAGACGTTAGAGACGAAACCAATTCATTAAGCTGGGAAAAAGGTGCATTTTCAAGTTCATACGAGCCCCAAAGAAGGCAAAAAAAGATTTTACCGATTTTTGTTTGCTATAACCTTTTTGGGGGCTTGTTTGACCTTGAAAATGGATCATTTTAGACGTCAGGGACAATTGGATCCGTATCTAATATCTTAAAAACGTCCAAAAAAACTGGACAAAAACAATATCGGATATCTTAATTATTAAAAATCCATATACTACCGTACACGAAAATCGATAATGTGCTATTTACATGTATCGAGGATCATTTGACCATGAAAATGGATCGTTTTGGTTGTCACAGACAACTTGCTCCATAGATAACGTCTTAACGGATGTCCATGAAAAGTTTGAGGGTAACAGATGTTGGAATTCTTTATCGCCAAAATCCATGGACTACAACACATGAAAATCCGTGGACTATAGCACATGAAAATGGGTAAAAATCCATGGACTATAGCACATGACCTTCAAAATGAGCCGTTTTGGAAGAAAGGAACAACTGGCTTCATACATAATGTCCTAACAAATGTCCACAAAAAATTTGAGCAAAAAAGACGTCGAAATTCTAGATCACCAAAAATCCATGGACATAGTACACGAAAATCGGCAATATGAGTTTACCTTCTCTGAGGATCGTTTGACATTGAAATTGATCGTTTTGGCCGTTAGTGACAACGTTCTTCATAGCTTACGTCTTAATGGACGTCCATGAAAAATTTGAGCAAAACAGATGTCATAATTCTTGATCGCCAAAAATCCAAGGACTAGAGTATATGAAAATTGACAAAATATGGGGTTTACCTGCCTAGGGGCTTGTTTGACCTTTAAAATGAGTTGTTTTGGCCGTCAGGGACAACAAGCTCCATCGCTGACGTCTTAAAGGTCGTCCACAATAAATTTGGGCAAAAAGGATGACTGAATTCTGGATCACAAAAAAAGATTGTAGACGGTAACAAACGAAAATTGACAAAATGAGGGTTTACCTGCTTCGAGGCTCATTTGACCTTCAAAATGATCCATTTTGGTAGTCATGACAAACTTGGTCAATTGATAACATCTTTACTATGTCCATAAAAAAATTGGGCAAAAAAGATGTTGAAATTCTGGATAAGCGAAAATCCATGAACTATTATGCACGAAAATTGACAAAATGGGGTTTACTTGCTTCATGTCTAGTTTAACCCTTAAGATAGACTATTTTGGTTGTCAGGGCCAACAATATCCATAGATAACTTCGTAACTGACGTTCAAAAAAATTGAGCAAAAAAGATGTCAAATTTTTTTATCACTCAAAAAATCTATGGACTATAGCACATAAAAATCGGCAAAATAGAGAGTTTAATTGCTCCAGGGCTCGTTTAACCTTCTTAATGAGCCGTTTTGATCGTCATGGCAATCTTACTCCTTATCTAACGTCCTAACATACTTTCACAAAATAAAAGGGCAAAAAAGATAACGGAGTTGTGGATCACCAAAAAAAGATCATGGATTATAGCAAACGAAAATGAGCAAAATTAGGGGTTTACCTGCTTCAAGGCTCATTTGAACTTTAAAATGGGTCGTTTTGACCGTCATGAATAACTATCTCCATTAATAATGCCTAAACGGATGTCCATTAAAAAAATAGGGCAAAAAAGACATGGAACTCCGTATCACCAAAATACGGTTTACATGCTTCAGCGATCGTTTGACCTTGAAAATGGGCCGTTTTGGTCGTCAGGGCACACTGACTTGATAGGTGACGTCTTAACGGTTTTCGCGATTTCGGATCACCAAAAATCCATGGACTCTAGCACACGAAAATAAGCAAAACATGGGGTTTACCTGCTCCAGGGCTCGTTTGGCTTTCAAAATGGGTCGTTTTGACCGTCAAAGACAACTAGTGCCATAGGTAACATCTTAACGGACGTCAACAAAAAATTTGGATAAAAAATACTTAGGAATTTTTTTTATCAAAAATTTTGTGCACTAAGGCAAACAAAAATCGGCAAAATAAGGGGTTTACCTGTTGAGGGCTCATTTGACTTTTAATAAGGGTCGTTTTGACCGTCAGAGCCAAGTTTCTCCATGGATGACGTCTTAACGGAAGTCCAACAAAAACTCGGGAAAAAAAACGTCGAAATTCTGAATCTCAAATAATCTATGGACTATAGTACACAAAATTGGTAAAATGGGGTGTACCTGCTTCGGGGTTCGTTTGACCGTGAAATTGGATCGTTTTGGCCGTCAATGTAATCTGTATCTATAGTGAACCTCTTAAAAGACATCAACAAAAAATTTGAGCAAAAAAGATGTCGAAATTCTGGATCACCAAAAATCCATAGATTATATCACAAGAAAATTGGCAAAAAAGGGATTTACCTGCTCTGGGCCTTGATTGAACGTCAAAATGGATCGTTTTGACTGTCATGGCCAACTGGATTTTTAAGTAACGTCTTAACAAACGTCCAGAAAAAGTTTTGGCAAAAAGAATGTCAGAATTTTGAATCATCAAAAATCCATGGGCTTTATCAGTACACAAAATTAGCAAAATGGGATTCACTTGATTCGGGGCTCGTTTGACCTTGAAAATGAGACGTTTTGACCGTCAGGGCAACCTGGCACCATAAGTAGCGTCTTAACAAACGTCCACGAAGAATCATAGCGAAAAAGACGTGAGAATTCTGAATCACTAAAAATCTATAGACTATAGGACAAAAAACGGTAAAATGGGGGATTTACCTTCTACAAGGCTAATTTGTCGTTCAAAATAGGTCTATTTTGCCGTCAAGGCCAACTGGATCCATAGATATAGTCTTAAAAGACTTTCACAGAAAGTTCTAGCAAAATGACATCGAAATTGTGGACGTTTATGAAAAATTTGGGCAAAACGGACTTTGGAATTTCTGATAGCCAAAAATCGAATGGACTATGGTACACCAAAATCGGAAAAATGGGGTTTACCTGCTTCGTGGCTCGTTTGACCTTGAAAATGAATAGTTTTAGCCGTCAGGGGCAACTGGCTCCATAGATAACATCCTAACGAACGTCCATAATATCTAAGAAAAAAAGATATCGGAATTCTGGATAACAAAAATCCATGTACTATAGCACACGAATATTGGCAAAATTAGAGATTTACCTGCTTTGGGGCTCATTTTGACCTTCATAATGGGTCATTTTGGCCATTAAGGCCAACTAACTCCAGAGCTAGCGTCTTAACGGACATTCACAAAAAAATTGGGTAAATAAAATGTTCAAAATTCTAGATCACCAAAAAATATCGTGTAATATAGCAAACAAAAATCGAAAAAGTTAAGGGTTAACATGCTCTAGTGCTCGCAAAACCTTCAAAATGGGACATTTTAGCGGTCAGGACCAACTGACTCCAAATATAAAGTCGTAACGGATGTCCACAAAAAATTTGGGCAAAACAGACATCACAATTCTGGATCACCAAAAATCCTTAGCAAAATGAGATTTACCTACTTCGGGGCATTTGACCTTGAAAATGGGTCGTTTTCGACATCAAGGCCAATTGGCTGCATAGTTAACGTCATAATAGATGTCGAAAAAAATTTGAGCCAAAAAGACGTTGAAATTCTAGATCATTTAAAATCCATGGACTAGCATAGGAAAAATGGCAAAATGGGGTGCTTACATACTGAGAGGCTCGTTTGACCTTCAAATGGGTCGTTTTGGCCGTCAAGGATAGTTAGCTCCATATCTAACGTCTTAATAGACGTTCACAAAAATATCTGGCATCAAAGACCTCGAAACTCTGGGTTAACAAAAAAGAATATGGACTATAGATAACTAAAATCGGCAAATGATGGGTTTACCTGCAGTGGGGCTCGTTTGACCTTCAAAATGGGTCGATTTGACCATCAGGGCCAATTGACTCTATTGATAACGTCTTAATGGACATCCACAAAAAATTAGGCAAAAAAGACGAAGGAATTCTTTATCACCAAAAATTCATGGACTATAGTATATGAAAATTATTAAAATGGGGTTTACCGACTTTCGGGGCTCCTTTGACCTCGAAAATGGGCTGTTTTGGACGTCAGGGCCAACTTACCCAATAACTAACATGTTAGCAGACATTCATGAAATAGCACAGAAAAATCGACAAAATGGGGGGTTTACCTTTTCTGAGCCTGTTTGCCCTTCAAAATGGGAACTTTTGGCCGTTAGGCCGACTTGCTTCATATATAACGTCTTAACGGACGTCCAAAAAAAGATTTTGTCAAAAAAGACGTCAAATTTCCAAATCACCAAAAATCGATGAAGTATAGTACACAAAAATTGGCAAAGTGGGGTTTACCTGCTTTGGTGCTTGTTTGACGTTGAAAATAGATTGTTTTGGCGGTACGGGTCAATTATCTCCATAGCTAACGTCCTAACGGGTGTCCAAATAGAAATTTGATCAAAAAGACATCAAAATTATGGATCACCAAAAATTCAAGGACTATAGCACACAAAAATCGGCAAAATGAGGGGTTTACCTTCTCCGGTGCTCATTTGACCTTCAAAATGGATCTTTTTGGCTGTCAAGCCAACTGGATCCATAACTTATGTCTTACTGGACCTCCACAAAAAAAACAAGAAAAAAAGATGTCAAAATTCTGGATTACCAAAATAGATCATGAACTATAGCAAATGAAAATTGACAAAATAAGGGGTTTACCTACATTGGGACTCGTTTTACTTTCAAAATGGGTAATTTTGGCCATCAGAGAAAATTGACTCCAAATCTTATGTCTAAACGGACGTCCACAAAACTTTGGACACACAAAAATCAGTAAAATAGGGTTTACCTGCTTCGGGGCTTGTTTGACTTTGAAAATGGGTTGTTTTGGTCTTCAGAGCCAACTAGCTCCATAGCTAATTTTAGAGGTGTACAAACCGAAAAAAATTGACTTGTGGTTTGGTTTTATTGGTTTGGCGATTGAAAAAAAAATCGACCACTATTGGTTTGGTTTGGTATTAGAAAAAAAATCAAACCAAACTGACACACTTATATGTATTCATAATTTATTTCATTTATAGATTAAAATATTCTTTACTTATAATATACTTTGGTGATATATTTTTAGTTAGTTTATGATTTTCAATTTTATATATTTTATTTCAAATTTGGATTTGTAAAATTTTGTGTGTGTGTACATATATGTACACACACACACACACACACACATATATATATATAATTTTATTTATAACTTAAAAATATTATTTATAATCTACTTTATTAATATATTTTAAGTTAGTTTATAATTTTCAATATTTATTTATTTTATCTCAAATTTAGGCTTGTAAAAATTGTAAATATTTGATTTTGTGTAAAGATCCGAAGTTATAATTATATTGTTATAGTTTTTCAAATTCGAAGATAACAATTTACTTGTAACTATTTTTTTGTAATCAGATTGTATCTAGCCTCTAATCTTATTTGTTTAGCATAATAAACGTTGATATTTCAAAAAAAAATTCAAAATCAAATCGAATATTCTCGGAATATTGATGTGCTAGACATTATTGTCTTTATGAAAATATTACAAAATGTACTGAATTATTGATGCGATTTTTTTTTTTAAAATTTTGGCAGTGACTCCCATCTCCGATCTTATAAGAGTTTGCACTGGTAAGTAGAATGTTTTTCTTAATGATACTCCATTTGTTTTATAAGTTAGATAGTCTCTGTAGGTTGATGTATCATTTAAATTTCATATTCTTCAAAGAGGTTTGAACTTGTCCCTTGTAATGATTTTATGGTACACTGGAACAGGTGAACGGGGAGAAAAGGCAGAGAGGATGATGGGAGGGCATGCTGATATGTCCTCTACATTGTCAACTTCTTGAGCGGCAACGCCTCTATCTTGAACTTGAAACGTTTAATCATCTTTAGCTGTGTGCAGTCAAGTAGGGAATAAAATAAATAAGTTGGAGACTTACCATGTACCTTTGGTTTCAATAGCCAATTTCCAGAAAAATCGTAGCTTAACAGCCATTTCGTATTTGCACACTTCAGCTCAATCGTGGTAACTTTGCCCCCTCCCCGCGTTTTGGGTGAAGGTGTGCTGTAATATGTTGGTTGATCACTATGGATATTGAATGATAAGCTATTCAAGCAATTTCCTAAATGAGCCGTTCATATATATCAAATCTGATACTTTAGCCTTTTTAGATCCCCATGTGTGTGTACTCTCCTGTGAAATATATATTGAACCATTAATTCTGGCTCATGCAAAACTTCAGCAGCATTGGGCGCAGTGAGATAGTGCACTGCGCCCAGCTTCAGACATAGCTGTTGGGTTATTTGAACGGTGGAGATCGGATTCGGAGGTCAGCAAGATCCTGTTTTAGGTCCCGAACCAGAAGCTGGGTTTGGGTGGTGTTTCTTTCTGTATTTTGTACTCTCATATTATAGTGGATTGCTCATCTCCTTTGTGGACGTAGGTCGATTGACCGAACCATGTTAAATCTTTGTGTCTTTTGTCATACTTCTCGTTGTCTTCTTACTCGTGATCTTTCGAGGTTTGCTTTGCTAGCTTCCGCGTTACACCTGCTTATTTTCCAGTCCTAACAAGTAGTATCAGAGTCAGATTCAATGACGGAATCAGGTTCAGTGGTTCGATAATCGATTATTGAACCAGGTTAGACAGAATTGTTAATCTTGGCGGGTGTAGTTCTAGCCGCAACCTTTTTGACAGTAATGAAGATTTTGTTGGAGAAATTGTTTCAGAGAGGTTCTCTATATTGAGACATAAATTTTGCGAAGGACATTATGGTGAGGAGAAGCAAGTTGTTGAAGATTAAGTAAAGAAGGTGGACAAATTTACTTTGTCAGAAATTCAGGCCAAGGGGAGATTTGTTGGGTTTTATTTGCCCTGATTTTTTACCATAAATAGGCTCTCCTTTTAGGAAAATGTTTTGGATTGTCTAATCCTTTTTCTAGTAGGATAAGGTTTAGCACTCTATAAATAGAGACATGTTCCTTCTAACTTAATCAACATTCACAATGTAGTCTTAAGGGCTTTGAGAGTTTTGGTTAAAGGGAGAATTTGTGGGTCACAAGCTTGATACATTATCACTTGTGTGAACCTCCCATGTATTCCGAGTGAATTGGTTGAGGTTGTTTCTCTCTGTATTTTGTACTCTCATATTTATAGTGGATTGCTCATCTCCTTTGTGGACGTAGGTCGATTGACCGAACCATGTTAAATCTTTGTGTCTTTTGGCATACTTCTCGTTGTCTTCTTACTCGTGATCTTTCGAGGTTTACTTTGCTAGCTTCCGCGTTACACCTGCTTATTTTCCTGTCCTAACAATAGCTATTGCAATAACCACTCTGCGGTCAGAGGCTTCTGGTAGTGTAAAGACTCATCCTCATGAATCTCATCTCCCACCATTATTTTCCTTGTTACCAAAAAATATAGTCTTATTACTGGAAGCAATATAAAGTCTACGTTCACTTAACTTCCTTAGGTTCACTTGTGGAATAACACAGAGTATGTTTGTGTTGTTTTTACTTGTAAGTACTAAGCTTATATGACACTGTTAAAAAGAATATCTTTTTTTGTATTTTGGAAACTAATTTTAGTTTAAATTATCTATTTTATCCTAAAAAAAGTACTTTTTATAATCAACAATATCTTTTATGATATATTTTGAGATCAATCCAAATAAATAGTGACAAATAGAAAATAGTTGTATTACTTTCATCTCTGGTCATTTGATTCTCCGCCAAACCCACCATTTGTTGGAATTTCAAAGCATCGTGTGCATTAAGAATCTTTGAATTCAAACATATAGTACACTATAGATCTTAGTTTCATATTTAATTTCTAAATGTCTCAAACTCACAGTTATTATGGATAGCGTCAGTGTTTGTTTTTGCAGTCTCAAGATGCAATCTGTTAACTCATGTACATGGTTCATTTGGTTTTTCACCTTGTTTCTAAGTGACTTTTAGTGGTAATTTCTCAAATATTAATGGTTGAACCAATAACCGAATAAATATTTTAATGGTTCTATAATAGCTTTAACTCATAAATCAAATTGATAAACTTTTAAATCAAACCAAACTGATTAATATGCAACACTATTTATAACAATTAAAACATTCGATAGATTCAGAATTTAAAATTACTAGATTAAAAAGACGCGGGATTAGATTTATACCTTCCTTGAGTAGGGTGATTTTGGAGTGGTGAGCGAATAAAGGCATTAATTGGCATCCTTCTACATTGAGCTTAGCGCGGTAAACGCGGTTAGACTTCATCACTACAAATTCAAGAATCAAATACCTAGAAAACTTAATTTAAAATGAAGTCAATATATACAATATACACTTTCTCACAATAATTCTCATAATAACAATAATAATAATAATAATAATAATAATAATAATAATAATAATAATAATAATAATAATAATAATAATAATAATAACGTGACTTTTATCATTTTTCTCGTGTATATTAGCTCATGAATCTGACGCCATTGTAGATACCCAAAACTTTTTTTAAAAAAAAAACTACATTAGGACCAGAAGCATTACGTATTGTTCCCTCCGTTTTAAAAGTCCGCTATCAATTTCTACAAGTCCATTTAAGTTTGAGAAACTTACATAAATATACTATAATAAAAAAAATATTTATCATTTATAACAATAATATATTTTTTCACTTGATCACTTTTGATTCATTTACAATACAAGTTTAATACATATTACAAAGAACAATTTATTATTCAAATATAAAATATAAGTTTTAATGATGGATAATACATTTATCACACATTTTAATACACTTATAATACAATGTATCAAATTTTTACCAAACAAATATAATAATTTTAAAAAAAAGAATTATAATACATATATATTGCATACATAATTCACCTTTAATACACATTACAAATTTAACATAATATTGTTCTAAATAGTAATAAATAAAGATTATTACTAAAATCAGTAATTATTTATCAAAATGTATCGATTCATCTAATTTTTCCTTTGAGTTTTATGAGTTACAAGATTTTATATGTACTAGTATATATTTTTGCCATAAATCCAAATTGGTCATGCACATGTTTTCTCCAGTTACAAGTTCCATAACATGTAGAAAATTTGCATGACATGCCTACTAATCGCAAAATATACTTAATAAATTGAAAAAAAATCGTATTGAAAACATTCTTGAATTTGACAATATTATTCGCTATTTATTGTTCCGAAACATTTCATTATATTTATGTCTACTAGTTAGTACGTATTGGTACTAACGAACGTACACAATCCTCTCTTTCTATGCAAACCTTATCTCAAACTTTTAGAATCACTACCTCCCAAACCAATTAAAAAGGACTTTCATGACTAAAGACACTTTCTATATACTTATATATATAGTCACTAAGCTAATTCCAAACATCGATTCATAACAATTAATTAATATTTGAGTTTTGCGAATGAAGCAAGTATCAATGGAGATGAAGAAAGGACCCTGGAGTTCCGATGAAGACTCTAAACTCATCCATTCCATCTCCATATTTGGACAAGGACGTTGGGATTCACTTGCTCAAGTTGCCGGTATATATATATCATGTTGTTAGAGAGATCACAAGTATACAATATATAACATTTTATTTCTATTATCAAAAAATAATTACGTATATATTGATATATATAGGGTTGAAGCGTAGCGGTAAGAGTTGTAGACTAAGATGGTTGAATTATTTGCGGCCAAATTTAAGACGAGGAAAAATAACTCCTCAAGAGCAGCTCCTTATTCTACTCCTTCATTTTCGCTTCGGAAATAGGTAAGTAAAATATGTATAAAATATGTCATATAAATTGAAAAAATGAAATAATTATATTTTATAAAGTTTGAAAACATATATGGATAGAAATTTTATTGTTATTATTATATTTTTTAATAAATAAAAAAAGATAGTGATATGGTCAATGATTTTTAAGATATGGTAATAATTATTTAATTTTTTTTTTCAAAAATAAAAAATAGATGGTCAAAAATAGCAGAGAATTTTCCTGAGAGAAGTGATAACGATGTTAAAAGTTACTGGACAACCAAAGTGCAAAAGCATGCAAAAGAGCTTCATTGCGAAATTAATAGTCAACAATTTCGACACTTCCTTCTCTATCAATGGATGCCTTCCCTGTTGGCTCAACAAATACCGACTTCTTCTTCATCATCATCTTCTTCTGAATTAATGGTGATGGAGAATTATTCTCCTAACAATATCAATACATATCCAAACGTTAATATTATTTCATCAACAGATTCATTCGTAAAGGAAGATGACAGTAATATTTGGAACAACTTGTCTAGTTTTGAAGATGGAATTAATATTCCTCATGATTTTTCAATCCCTTCAGATAAGACACTTCATAATTATTCATCTCATGATGAGTATGATTAGTACCACTTTCACAATTATTGGATAAGTGCAGAAATGCCAAGTTTGTATGAAATGGACCTTTGGCTCTGATTACGAGTATACGTGAATCCAATAATATTTTTATCCAATTTATATATATACTAGTTAATTAATTATTATTGTATTGTAATATTTACTTGAAATCATTATCAAACTCATAGTATAAATTTTAGCTATGAATTTTCTCTCACCTCTCTCTCTCTGTCTCTCTCTCTCTCTCTATATATATATATATGCATGCGCACCCATCGCGTCAACATTTTTCCATGCATGTACGTACTATATAATTAACACGAACCTTTGTTTCATCGCCTCACTTTTAATTTAAGATGATTATATGATTTAAAATCTATTTTTATTTCTAATTAAGTTAAGTGTCGAATTAAACTAAAAACATTTGAATTAGGATGGAGGAATTATAAAATAGAAACTTCCCTCACTACAAGATCGATATAAGAAACTACTTCGATCGTTTCTTTTTAGTAGTCATTATAAGGTTTGACACAATGTTGAGAAAAAAATTAATAAAGAGTGTTGTTTGATGAATATATTTCTTACTAGTTCTTTAATCTTTATCTATATCATATATTATTATAAGTGGAAAGATTTAATACTCAAAGTTGAATTATCATTTTTACCCTTATATTAAAATAAAAATAACAAATGTTATAAAATATAATTAAATATTTAATAAATAACTCATTTGAATTAGTGCACGAATCAAATTCACATTAATAATTAATTTCTCTTTTGTTATAAAAATCAAGAGTATTTGAAGAGCTTTTTCTTTAAATAAATTTTATATGGACTAAAATCATCGAACTACTTTAATGCAAATTAATTTTACCTACTAAAAAGTTATCCTAGCTACTTCTAGAAAATACCTAGAGGAGGATGAGAGATTCTCAAGCAAAAAATTAATCTTGCTCATCATTTTGTATTGCAGTAATTTCCTTTTGTTTTTATTCACTCCTCCTTGTCAAGCTTAAGTATTTTTTACATCCTTTTTTAATATTTTGATCGATATACTTTCTTAATATTTTGTTTTTTTATTGGAATATCTTGTGTCCTATATGAAAATTAGTGATATACAATTCATGTTCTACTATATTTCTTAATTATTGATGAAATTCATTAATAAGTTAATTTGATATGCGACTATCGATAGAGTGCTTTACTTTAGTTTAAATATATTTTCGAGATTATTATTTATTAGTAGTGAGGGGAATAATTAAATGAGAAAAATCACATATGAGTTTTTTAAATGTATTTTTATTTTACTTTTCGTTTACATTGTATAATCTTTTGATCTTATTAGTCTATTATTGATTTGTGTAAACATTCATTCTTCAAATTGACCATATACCTAAAAAAAGTCATTTTGAAAAGTTTATATTGCTCCATTTATATCAAGTATCCAAAGTGAAATTTTACGAAAAAAGAGTATTGTTCTTTTCTCTTCATAAATCACGTACAATATTTCTCAAGGTTAAAAAGAATATGTATATGTGATATAAAAAAATTATTAATATAATAAGTATGATGATGGATGCAAGTGTGTTTTGTATAGATCAAGTATTTATATTATTTGCATATGTATAAATTGATGATGTCTTTTAGAACTTATAAGTTGCATGCATCAAACTTCTATTTAATGTGATGAGAAGCTATTTATTGTTGATGTAAAATTTTAATTATGGATGGAAAATTGTGAACTCATGTTTCCAGATTATTGGTTGGACACATAAACAGTCAAGCAGTAATGTCCAAATTAGAATGTCTACTTTAGCCTTAGAGATATTATTTTATTTAAAAGAATGTGATATTCTTCTGCCTAATAATTGAATGTTAATTATTACTCATACCTATAATTTTTTGAAATTGAAAGTTGAATATGAATATTCTCTCCACTATTATTTAAAAACACTTTTAGAATTAAAATTTCAATATGCTTTTTAAGAACCAATTTACAAAGATTTATGTTATATGCATAATTCAAAATGAGAAGAAAAGAGAATGAGAAACTTCAAATGAAGGATAACCAAAAATGCTGAAATATTCGTAGTATATTTTTTTATTATTTAGTGAACAAAATATAAATGATAAAAATACTATTGCTAATTTCAGCATTCCTATTTTATAACTCAATTTTTTAGTGTATAAAAATTTAATAATAAGAGATAGACGTGCAACGCACGTTCCCTAAAACTAGTATATATATATATATGCCTCTTAATTCTAAAATTATTAACTTTAAGGATAAAGTTGAAAAAATATAATTAATTATCTTTTGATCGTTTAAATGACAACAGTTTTTGATATATAGGACAACTAAAAGGAACAAATGAAGTATAATATAGAATAATAACCTATAAGATAATATGAATTCTTCGTTACCATTTATATGTCGTTCTTACTAAAAGTAGATGTTCTTTAATCTTTGTCATTTCACAAAAATCAATAATGTCATAAGATTTCTTATTTTACCCTTAGGAGTTTTTAGTTTAAAGATATGAATTTGACTAATAATATGAAAACTAAATTATTAATTTATGTTCACGTCAATTTAACTAATTAAAATAAATTAATTTATATTTATCTATTGAAAACTTGATAACTAGAGTTGTTAAAATGAGCTTAACTTATGGGCCCCACCCTACCCAACTCGTTATTGGGGGTAGGGTTGAGATAGGATTTTCAAACTCATTTAAAACTAGGGCTTATAAGTCCGATTCATGTAAATTCTTGAACATTGATGCTTGACCGGGAAAAGGTCAAGGTTAGTCCATCTATCATAACTATTTATTTAAGGGTAACTTACAAAAATCTCTAGAGTGTATGAGTTAATTACTTAAAAAGACACATTATGTTGTAATAATGTGAATTTTATCAAATTTGGTACATCTAGATACATGTACTCAAAATTATGTTAATTTGTTCTAGATACATTCTATCTATGTGAAATTATGTATTTAGAATACATAGACAAATCTCTTGGACCTTTTAGGGTTTAGTTGAGTTGAATATTCTCAGGTCCTTCTCAATTAAAGACCGACCTGTCCTAGCCCATTAAATTATTTGGCCCGCAAAGCTTGGGCCGAATGGACTGGGCCAACTATTTTTGACAACTCAGCTCTAAATATAACACTAAATAAGAGTTAAGTAAACTGACCTAAGAATGTGAAACCTAAAATAGTGACATATAAATAGAAACCAAAAGCGATAGTCAGGTAGCTAGTACAGGAGTCAAATGACGGCACTGCTCACCTTTGCTCTTGGCCGCCAAATTTGTATCCTCAACAGCTTCATCGGAGACGGAAAGCGAAGCTCTTTTATGAAAGCCCTCACTTGATAAACGTCGTATCAATGAATTTCCTTATCGGTGGTTACTTCAAACACAGCCACATCCAAGAAGCGGAGAGGCGTTATAGATACATACATCAAGACATTATCGTGGAGAGTGACTTCTATGCCGCCTTATCGTAGTCGTAATCACACTTGTCTTCGGCGAAAGAGTGTAGAGAATTATACAATAACCCTAGTGAATGGAAGAAGAACCAATTTATAAAAGAAATAATTAATACATTAATATGTCTTTTAACTTAACCTCAACTAATATTTATGCTCTCTAACTTTGAATATGCACAAGTAAACATTTAAACTTGTATAAAGTTGAACAAGTAAACACGAGTTCTACATGACACAATACATGTAGGAAAAATATGTCTATTTATTCAGCTTTATTGAAGTTTATGTATTTACTTGTACATAACCAAAGTTTGTGGGTATAAATTTGAGTTGAGACCAAATTAAAAGACATATTTATGTATCAACTACGCCATTATACATTGGTCCTCCTTCGACTCACTAGGGTTATCATATAATTCTGTACACTTTTTTTGTCTCCGACAATTGTGAAAACATAAGACTAGGACAAGGAGGCGTAAAAATAACTCTCCACGATAATATCTTCAGGTAATCTATAATGTCTCTCAACAAATTATCTTGTCTAAGATCCCGACGTGCATTTAAAGTTTGTGGTTACAATAAAGTTTATCTTGGCGTTAGATGTTTTAACTTTTAAGTTTTGACCAAAATTTGGAATCGCCTAGCATTTTTTGCATACTTGCTCATATGAGAATTCCGTCAGCTCAGTTGGCTTAGGAAGGTAATCTTTTATCGAATAGGATGGTTAGTTTATGTTTAGAGGCTTCCATTTTTAGTTTGTGTTGTTAGGTGTTTTAACTTTTAAATTTTTGCCAAAGACGTCGGAATTCTGGATCACCAAAAAAGATCATGAACTATAGGAAATGAAAATCAGCAAAATGAGGGATTTATTTGTTTCGAGATTTTTTTTACCTTAAAAAATGAGCCATTTTCCTTCATGTTCAAATAACTCCATTGATTACGTCTTAGCGGACATGCACAAAAAATTTAGGCAAAAAAGATTTCAAAATTCTGGATCACCAAAATTTAATGAACAATTGTACAAGAAAATTGTCAAAATGGGGATTACCTGCTTTGGGGCTCGTTTGACCTTGAAAATGAGTTGCTTTGGCCCTCTGAGCCAACTGACTCTATAGCTAACGTCTTAACAGACATCCACAAAAAACTTGAACAAAAAAGACATTAGAATTATGGATCATTGAAGATCCATGGACTATAACACACGAAAATCGGCAAATTTGTGCAAAAAAGACGTCACAATTCTGGATCATTGAAGATCCATGGACTATAACATACGAAAATCGGCGAATTAGGGGGTTTACCTAATGAGAGACTCGTTTGACCTTTAAAATGGGCCGTTTTAGACGTCAGTACCAACTAGCTCCATACCTAACGTCTTAACAGACGTCCACAAAAAAATTTGCACAAAAAAGACGTATAAATTTTGTATCACCAAAAACCACCATGGTCTGTAACTAAAGAAAATCGACAAATAAGGGGTTCACTTGTTCTAGGGATCTTTTGACTTTCAAAATGAGTCATTTTGGGCGTTAGAGTCAAAAGACTCCATAGATAAAACTTTAACGGACATTCACAAAAAATTTGAGAAAAAAGACGTGGAAATTCGTAATCATAAAAAATTCATGGACTATAGAAATGAAAATCAACATTGCTAACTGGCTCCCCCCATATTTTGGTCGAATAGGAAGAGAGACCCCCTATGTTTTGATCGTCAAGGCCAACTGATTCCATAACAAACGTCTTCTTAGACGTCCACAAAAAATATGGGCAAAAAAGACGTCGAAATTCTGGAACACAAAAAATTCATGGACTATAGTACACAAAAATCAGCAAAATTGGGGGTTTATCTTTTCCAAGGCTCGTTTGACCTTCACAATGAGTCATTTTGGCTGTCAGGGCCAATCGATTCCATAGCTAACGTCTTAACAGACGTCAAAAAAATATTTGGGGAAAAAATTGTCAAAATTCTAAATCATTAAAATAAATCGTGGACTATAGCCCATGAATTTTTTTTATACGAAACTAAAGAAACAAAATGACCAATTTTTCATTGACGTCCATTAAGACCTTAGAAATGGAATCAATTCGTTCCGCACGGAAAAATGATGTATTTTCAAGTTTAAACGAGCCTCGACGCAGGTAAAGGTAGAATTACCAATTTTCGTGTGCTATAGTCCATGGATTTTTTATAATCCAAAAATCCCAAAACAAAATAGCCAAAAATTTTCGAGGACGTCTTTCAAGACCTTAGAAATGGAACCAGCTTGTCTCGCAGGGAAAAATAGTGGATTTTGAAGTTCAAACGAGCCCAAAGCAGAGAAAGAAAAATTTTACCGATTTTCGTGTGCTATATCCCATAGATTTTTTTATCTGTAAATCCCAAAATAAAATGACCGAAATTCTACATGGACGTCTGTCAAGACCTTAGAAATAGATTAAGTTCATCTCGCGGAGAAAAAAGGTACATTTTAAAGTTCAAAAGAGCCCAAAGAACGCAAAGACAAATTTTAACGAATTTGTTGTCCTATACGCCTCTTGATTCTAAAATTATAAAACTTTAAGGATAAAGTTGAAAAAGATAATTAATTATCTTTTGATTTTTTAAATGACAACTATTTTTGGTATATAAGACGACTAAAAGGAAAAAATTAAGTATAATATAGAATAATAACCTATAAGATAATATGAATTTGTTCGTTACCATATATATGTTGTTCTTACTAAAAGTAGATGTTCTTTACTACTTGTCATTTCACAAAAATCAATAATGACATACTATTTCTTATTTTACCCTTAGGAATTATTAGTTTAAAGATATGAATTTGATCAAACATATGAAAACTAAATAATTAATTTATGTTCATGTTAATTTTACTAATCAAAATAAATTAATTAATATTTATCTATTGAAAACTTGACTTCAAGATAACTAGAGTCGTCAAAAGAGCTTTTAACTCATGGGGCCTACAACCCGTTATTGGGGGTAGGGTTGAGATAGGATTTTCAAATTTATTTAAAACTAGGGCTTATAAGTCCAAATTTATATAAATTCTTAAACATTGATGCTTGATCGGGAAAAGGTCAAGGTCAGTCCATGTACCAAAACTATTTTTTTAAGGGTAACTTACAAAAATTTCTCTAGTGTATGAGTGAATTACTTAAAGACACATTATGTTGTAATAATGTGAATCTTATCAAATTTGGTACCCCCAGATACATTAAAGATACATTATGTTGTAATAATGTGAATTTTATCAAATTTGGTACGTCCAGATAAATGTACTCCAAATTATGTTAATTTGTTCTAGATACATTCTACCTATGTGAATATTATGTATTTAGAATACATAGAGCGACCCTTCTAGGGTTTAGCTGAGTTGAATATTCTCAAGTCTTTCTAAGTAAAAGACCGACCTGTCCTAGCCCACTAAATTATCTGACCCGCAAAGCTTGGGCAGAATGGACTGGGCCAATTATTTTTGACAACTCAGCTCTAAAAATAACACTAAATAAGAGTTAAGTAAACCTAAAATAGTGACATATAAAAAGAAACCAAATGCGATATTCAGGTAGCTAGTACAGGAGTCAAATGACGGCGCTGCTTACCTTTGCTCTTGGCCGCCAAATTTGTATCCTCAAAAGCTTCATCGGAGACGGAAACTGAAGCTCTTCTAACAAAGCCCTCACTTGACAAACGTCGTACCACGGAATTCCCTTATCGGTGGTTACTTCAAACACAGCCACATTCAACAAGCGGAATACCTGTTCGACCAAATGCCTCATAGAGATGTCATTTTTTGGAACACAAATGCTCTTCGGGAAGCGCAACGCCAACAAGCCGGAGAAAGTATACATATTTTTTCTAGATATGAACAGATGTGGAGAAATGAGACCAATGAGCTCACTTTCACGGTATGTGTTAGCTCCTTCTTGCATTTTTTATTACAAACATTTGATCCCTCGACTTCATTGTCTCGTGCTCTGTTTGGGGATAAGTCTCAATTTATTTGATGAGGGGTTATGTTGATTTGGATGATTACAGGGGTTTAGGTCGAGTTTTTGAATGAAATTAAGGACAAATATGTTATGCTGTGGAATGTGTTGATTTTGGGTTATATGAAGTTTGGGTGCACAAGTGAGGTGCAAGGGCTTTTGGTCAAGGCAGAACAAGGTGGGGTTCGTGGGTTTGTTTGAATTTGTTTGAACCAACAAGCTTTTCGATAGTCGATGGATTTTTACTAGAAAATTAAATAAATATATATGTATATTAACTTGTGAATATGGTTCCATGCGGAAGAAGTGACTCCGGAGTACTTGAGTTGTGGGTTTGAAACCCTTTAATCTGAACCACCCTCTCTTTTAGAATCTCAAAACTCTTAATCCTTACTTTGCCTAAGAACAAGAAGCTTAATGAATCTCGATTCGTTTTTGATGAGATGAGTGAGAAAGATGTGATTTCTTGGATATCAATGATAAAAGGATATGTGTGATATGGAGAGTTATGAAGGCTTTGAAATTGTTTAAGTTGATATTGAACTCGAGTTCTCATCTTAACCATTTTACATTTTCAACTGTTTTAGATGCATGCGCAGGTTATTATGCTATTTTTGTAGGCAATCAAGTTCATGCGTGCATGTTGATGTCGTCTTGTTGACCTCCCTTGTTGACATGTATGCTAAATGTAGAGACACTGAAGTTGCTTTCTGTATTTTTGAGTCAATCCCTTCAAGAAATTCGATCATTGGAGGATATGCAAACATGGGCTTGCAGGTGTTTGAGAGGATGCTGAAGAGTGGTATCAGGTCTGGGGGCATTGCTAGGATCATGTAGGTTGCACTCATGTCTAGAGCTCGGAGAGATTGCAGCAAATGGTATCTACACATTGGAGCACAACCATCCTGCAATATACTCGGTGCTTTCCAAAATCCACGGAGACAAAGGAGTGTACAGTGACATAACTAGTTTCAAACTTTGGAAACTTGATGAAGAAATGGCATGCTTTAAAGCAGAAGGCTGGTAGAATGTCTGTCGACTATGAGGCAAGTGGCTTTCTACATAACACTTTCCCTAAGAAATTATTAAAAATCTATACATCTTTATGTTTTTCCTTTTTAGTATCTTAATTTTTATGCCCGGTAGAACATAAATTTTTAGAAGCCAAATCATATGGGATATAACATGTAAGTTCTTGTGCCAACAAACTTTTATCAAATTTAACCATTTTTCTCTTATAAATATAATTTTAACTCTCAAGGTTTTGAAGTATATTTAAAAGATTAAATATTCTATCTATTTGTTTGAATTTGAATCATGATAGTTCATAGATACACTCACTGCATTTGTTGTTCATTTACATTTTTTGATGCTGGTTAAAAATTTATTACTATATTGATATGTAGTCATGAGTTATTTATTATCAGACATGAGGTCGATCAAAATTGCAATTTTTGGAAATATTTTTTCTTAAGGAAAAATTTCTAATTTTGTAGGTTGCACATGAATTTTCTTGTCCTTTTTTATTCATATTGAAATTTGTAAGATCATACATATTTGATAAATTTTAAGAACTTTAAGGACTTTTTATATGCTACTAAAATTGATGTTTTCATGAAAAAGGTTATAAAATCCTACAAATTGTATTCATATATTGAGATTACTTAACTTGTTACAAATAATATTTTACTTTAAGACATTATTGTAAGCATAAATTTTGATGCTCATTAGGATCTTAGACTATAATTTACTCAGAGGCATTATAGAAACATGTCTGAATACATTATCGTGGAAATTGATTTTTACAGTAATGTCTTTAGGTATGTTTCTATAATGCCTCTCAATAAATTATTTTGTCTAAGATCCTGACATGCATTAGGTTTTTGCTTACACTATATAATATCTTAAGACAAAATAATATTTGTAACAAGTTAATAATATTTTTATATAAATTAAAGACTTAACATACGAATGTACCTTGTAGGATCATTGTTAACTTTTTCATGAAAACACAATTTCTAGTAGCATACAATTTCTTTAAAGTTCTTAAAATTTATTAAATATTCTAGGTCTTACGAATTTCTTTTTGAATAAAAGAGACAAGATAATTAATGTGTAGACTAGAAAAGTGGATATTCTTCCTTGTATATAGGAGTCGTAATAAGAGAAATCATTTGTGATTATATAATTTTTTTAATGAGTATCAAACAATGTGATTTTGCAACTAATGAACTGAATGTGTCTAAAGAGAATATCTAACTTTTTAATAGAACATCTAGCCTTTTAAATTTACTTAAAAACTTTGACAATTAAAGTTATATTTATAAAAGCATAACTAGTCATATTTTATTTTTTTACAATGGTAAAAAGATCAATTTATCCTTCGTTGTACTATAATTTAAAATTACTCTATCATTATCTAAATAACTCAAATATATTTCACCTCTGTTAATTTTTTTTTTGGTTAAATGACATGAATATTTATGGAAAGAGGTCATGCTTTGTATAACACGATAAGTAACTATCACAAAAAGGTAGTTTCCTATTGTACATAGTTCCACACATGTTGCTTTGGTTGTATATATTGGTGGAACTATCTAAATAGTAGGGTGTACAAAAGACTGGTAATTCACTCCTTTGCTCAATAGATGAGTCATTCGATTCTTCTCCCAATTGCATTTGAGATCTTCACTACACATGAATAATAGAAGAATGCATATTATCATGATTTTGCATATTTATGACTTCTAAAGAGTCGAGATTGATTTCAACAGGAGGAAAGATTGTACTGAATAGCTAGCCATGAGCCTCGTAGGGCTTTGAGCTCTTCCACTATGGAATATGAGGGGCCTTGACATTGAATCCTGGGTCCAATCCCCTCTATGATTTCTGATAATGCCTTTGATTTCGTCAATACTAGAGCTGAACTTGACAGAACCATCAGTGTTAAGCATGTAAGTTTCACGAGGAGTGGATTTCCATTTGACTAAGATTGTATATGGTTTTCCTTTAGGTATGGGAGTTTGGTCGATGAGAATATGTTACTCAATAACTTAGAGGTGTTCCTTTTCCTTTCATTTAATTAGTTGTTATTCCTTTAAAACCAAATATTTAACAAAAAAAGAAAAGAAAAAGAAAAGCATGAAATTCCAAGAGAGCATAACATTATAGGGTTCCTTTGATTTCTATTATTAGAGACTCTTGGACTTTTGCAGGCATTTTTATGTACTACATAATGTGAAAGAGGATATGCTTCCTAGAGAAACCCTAGCTAGCATAGTTCTGCTAGCCATGTTGAGGAACTTGTCTTGTTGTTCATACTGTCAATAATTGGTTGGGAGTCACTATTGTCAGCCTTCATTTGGAAATATATTTTCTTATATTTCTACTATATATAAGGAAGGATATTCAATTTTGTAGTCCACACATGAATTTTCTTGTTCTTTTTATTCAAATTGAAATTTGTAAAACCTTGCATCTTAAACAGATTATACGCTACTAAAAATGATATTGTCATGAAAAAAATTTCTAATGATCCTACAAAGTACATTCATGTAAAGAGTTTTTAGTTTATATGAAAATATTACTAAACTTGTTTCAAATAATGTTTACCTCAAGAATTTATCACAAGTATAAACTTAAAAGCACATCATCATCTTAGACAAGATAATTTGCTGAGAGGCGTTATAGATATATACATCAAGACATTATCGTGGAGAGTGGCTTCTATGCCGCCTTATCGTAGTAGCAATCAAAATTGTCGGCGGCGAAAAAGTGTAGAGAATTATACAATAACCATAGGGAGTGGAAGAAGGACCAATTTATAAAAGAAATAATTAATACATTAATATGCCTTTTAACTTAACCTCAACTAATATTTATGCTCTCTAACTTTGAATGTGTACAAGTAAACATTTAAACTTGTATAAAGTTGAACAAGTAACACGAGTTCTACATGACACAATACATGAAGGAAAAATATGTCTATTTATTCAGCTTTATTGAAGTTTAAGTATTTACTTGTACATAACCAAAATTTGTGGGTATAAATTTGAGTTGAGGCCAAATTTAAAGACATATTATGTATCAACTACGCCTTTATACATTGGTCCTCCTTCGACACACTAGGGTTATCATATAATTCTCTACACTTTTTTTGTCGCCGACAATTGTGATAACATAAGACTAGGACATGGAGGCGTAAAAATAACTCTCCACGATAATATCTTTAGGTAATCTATAACGTCTCTCAATAAATTATCTTCTCTAAGATCCTGACGTGCATTTAAAGTTTGTGCTTACAATAAAGTTTATCTTGGCGTTAGATGTTTTAACTTTTAAGTTTTGACCAAAATTTGGAATTGCCTAGCATTTTTTGCATACTTGCTCATATGAGAATTCCGTCAGCGCAGTTGGCTTTGGAAGGTAATCTTTTATCGAATAGTATGGTTAGTTTAGGTTTAGAGGCTTCAATTTTTAGTTTTTGTTGTTAGGTGTTTTAACTTTTATATTTTTGCCAAAGACGTTGGAATTCTGGATCACCAAAAAAGATCATGGACTATAGCAAATGAAAATCAGCAAAATGAGGGATTTATTAGTTTCGAGACTTGTTTTACCTTAAAAAATGAGCCATTTTCCTTCATGTCCAAGTAACTCCACTGATTACGTCTTAGCGGACATGGACAAAAAATTTGGGCAAAAAATATGTCAAAATTCTAGATCACCAAAATTTAATGAACAATTGTACAAGAAAATTGTCAAAATGGGGTTTACCTACTTTGGAGGTCGTTTGACCTTGAAAATTAGTTGCTTTGGCCCTCTGAGCCAACTGACTCTATAGCTAATGTCTTAACAGACATTCACAAAAAACCTGAGCAAAAAAGACGTTAGAATTCTGGATCATTGAAAATCCATAGACTATAACACACGAAAATCGGCAAATTTGAGCAAAAATGACGTCAGAATTCTGGATCATTGAAGATCCATGGCTATAGCATACGAAAATCCGCAAATTGGGGGGTTTACCTAATGTGAGACTCGTTTGACCTTTAAAATGGTCTGTTTTAGCCGCCAGGACCAACTAGCTCCATACCTAACGTCTTAACAGACGTCCACAAAAAATTTGCACAAAAAAAGACGTATAAATTCTGTATCAGCAAAAAACATCATGGTTTGTAGCACAAGAAAATCGACAAATAAGGGGTTCACTTGTTCAAGGGATCGTTTGAATTTCAAAATGAGTCATTTTATGCGTTCGAGTCAAAAGACTCCATAGATAAAATTTTAACGGACATTCAAAAAAAATTTGAGAAAAAAAAATGTCGAAATTTGTAATCATAAAAAATTCATAGACAATAGAAATGAAAATCAACATAGCTAACTGGCTCCACCCATGTTTTGGTCGAATAGGAAGAGAGAACCCCTATGTTTTGATCGTCAAGGCCAACTGATTCCATACCTAACTTCTTAATAGACATTCATAAAAATATGGGCAAAAAGGACGTCGAAATTCTAGAACACAAAAAATTCATGGACTATAGTACACAAAAATAAACAAAATTGGGTGTTTATATTTTCCAAGGCTTGTTTGACCTTCAATATGAGTCATTTTTGCCGTCAGGTCCAATTGACTCCATAGCTAACGTCTTAACAAACGTCCAAAAAATATTTGGGAAAAAAATTGTCAAAATTCTACATCACCAAAATAGATCGTTGACTATAGCCCATGAATTTTTTGATACAAAAATTAAAAAACAAAACAAAATGACCAATTTTAAATGGACGTCCGTTAAGACCTTAGAAATGGAACCAATTCGTTCCGCGGGAAAAGATGATGTCTTTTCAAGTCTAAACGAGCCTCGATGCAGGTAAAGATAGAATTACCGATTTTCATGTACTATAGTCCATGTATTTTTTATAATCCAAAAATCCCAAAACAAAATAGACAAAATCGTAGACATCTGTCAAGACCTAAGAAATGGAACCGGTTCGTCTCGCAGGGAAAAATGATGCATTTTGAAGTTCAAATGAGCCCAAAGCAGACAAAGATAGATTTTACCGATTTTCGTGAGCTATATCTCATAGATTTTTTTATCTGTAAATCCCAAAATAAAATGACCAAAATTTTACATGGACGTTTGTCAAGACCTTAGAAATGGAAAAAATTCATCTCGTAGAGAAAAACGTACATTTTAAAGTTCAAACGAACCCAAAGAAGGCAAAGACAAATTTTAACGAATTTCTTGTCCTATAGTATATAGATTTTTCATCTGAAAATACCGAAACAAAATGAACGAAATTTTTCATGGACGTCTACTAACACCTTAGAAATGGAACCATTTAGTAACGCGGGGAAACTGGTGTCTTTTCAAGTTTAAACGAGACCCAAAACAGACAAACAAATTTTATCAATTTTCGTGTGATACAGCCAATTGATTTTTTTTCTTTGGAAATCTCTAAACAAAATTGTCAAAAAATTTCATGGACGTCCGTTAAGACTTTAGAAATGATACCAGTTCTCTCAGATAGAAAAATGGTGCATTTTAAAATTCAAACGAGCCACAAAGCAGACAAAGACCGATTTTACTGATTTTTGGGTAATATACCCCATGAATATTTTTTTATTCGGAAATCCCAAATAAAATGACCCAAATTTTACATGGATAATTTTTCAAGAACATAGAAATGGAACAAGTTCGTTTAGCGGAGAAAAATGGTGCATTTTCAAGATTAAGTGAGCCTAAAGCAGACAAAGACATATTTTAATAATTTTTCTGTTCTATAGCATTTAGTTTTTTTTAATCCAGAAATCAGAAAATAAAATGACCGAATTTTTTCATGAATAAGTTAGTACTCCGGGGAAAATGGTGTATTTTCAAGTTCAAAAGAGTCCCAGAGCAGGTAAATGCAAATTGACGAAAATTTTCATGGACGTTTGTTAAGACCTTAGAAATGGGAACCGTTCTTCCCATTCAAGTTCAAACGAGTCTCAAAGCAGGCAAAGACATATTTTAGTAATTTTTGTTTGTTATAGCACATGATTTTTTTTAATTTGAAAATCCTGAAACAAAATGACCAAATTTTTTTATTAATGTTTGTTAAGACCTTAGAAATGGAACCAGTTCCTCCTAGGAGAAAATGATGTATTTTCAAGTTCAAACAAGCCCAAAGCAGACAAAGACAGGTTTTTCCGATTTTCATGTTCTATACCACATGAACTTTTTTAGATCTCGATTTTGAAAAAAATGACCAAAAATTTTCATGGATGTCTTTTAAAACCTTAGAAATGGAACCAGTTCATCACGCAGAGAAAAATGGTGCATTTTGAAGTTCAAACGATCCCCGAAATAGACAAAGACAAATTTTATCAATTTTCACATGTTATAGCCCATGCATTTTTTTATCCATAAATCCCAAAAAAATGGCTAAAATTTTATATGGACGTCTGTTAAGACCTTAGAAATACAACTATTTCGTTCTGCTGGGAAAAATATTGCATTTTCAAGTTCAACGAGCCAAAACAGACTAAAATAGATTTTACTGATATTTGTTTGCTATTGGCCACGAATTCTTTTTATTCGTAAGTCCCAAAATAAAAGGTCTAAAAATTTTCATGGACATTCGTTAAGACTATAGAAATGGAACCAATTTGTTGCGCGGGAAAAATGGTTCATTTCAAAGTTAAACAAGACCATAAGATGGCAAAAATAAATTTTATCGATTTTCGTGTGCTATAGAATATGAATTTTTTTAACTGAAATTCCAAAACAAAATGGACGAAATTTTTCATGGATGTTAGTTTAGACCTTAGAAATGAAACCAGTTGTTCCGCAGAAAAATGGTCCATTTTTACCAATTAGTTGCGCTGGAAAATGACTGAATTTTTTGATGAACGTCCGTTAAGACCTTAAAAACGAGTCTCAAAGCAGGCTAAGACAAATTTTATCGATTTTTTTGCTACAGTCGATAAATTTTTTTTCTAAAAATCTTTAAACATAATGACTGAAATTAATTATGGACATTCATACCGTGGGGAAAATGGTGCTTTTTTATGTTAAAACGAGCCCCAACGCAGGTTCAGGCAAATTTTACCGATTTTCTTTTATTATAACTCATGGACTTATTTTTTAGCTTGACATCCAAAAACAGAATGACCAAAATTATTTATGGACGACCGTTAATATCTTAGAAATGGAACCAGTTTGTTCTGAGGGGAAAATTTTGCATTTTCTTGTTCAAACGACCCCAATGAAGGCAAGACAGATTTAACAATTTTTGTGTGCTAAAACCCATGGAATTTTTTTATCCGGAAATTGCAGAGCAAAATGGCTGAAATTTTTCATTGACGTCTGCTAAGACCTTAGAAGTGGAACCAGTTTGTCCCATGGGGAAAATTATGCATTTTTAAGTTCAAATTAGTCTCAAAGTAGGCAAAGATAAATTTTATCGATCTACTTATGTTATAGCCAATGAATTTCTTTTATCCTGATATCCCAAAATGAAATGACCGAATTTTTTCATTTACGTCTGTTATGACCTTAGAAATTGAATTAGTTTGTCACGTAGAGAAAAATTGTGTATTTTTAAATTCAAACGGGCGTCAAAAAAGACAAATACCGATTTTACCGATCTTCGTATTCTATAGCCTATTAATTTTTTTATCCGAAAATTTCAAAATAAAATAGCCAAAAAATGTCATGGATGTTCATAAAGATCTTAGAAATTGAACCAATTCATCCCACTACGATAAATGGTGAATTTTCAAGTTCAAAAGATCTCAAAATCAGGCAAAGATAGATATTATCAATTTTCGTGTGCTATAGCCCATGATTTTTTTTAGCTCTGGAAATCCCATAACAAAATCACCAAAAATTTCAATGGACGTCCGTTAAGACCTTAGAGATTGAAACAGTTTGTCGCGCAGGGAAAAATGATGCATTTTCAAGTTCAAACGAGTCCTAAAGCAGGCAAAGTCATATTTTACCGATTTTCATGTGCTATTGTCCATGAATTTTTTTTATCTGGAAATGCCGGAAAAAAACTTATCGTAGTTTTTCATGGACTTCCGTTAACACCTAAGAAATGGTATAGGTACATCGCTTGAGAAAACATGGTGCATTTTTCAAGTTTCATATGCTATAGCCATTGGATTTCTTGATTTGAATCTTGTAACAAAATGTCATAAATTTGTAAATAGACGACCGTTAAGACCTTAGAAATGGAACCACTTTGTACGACATGTAAATATGACGACGAGACTGAAAGAAGGTAAAGACAAATTTTACCAATTTTCGTGTGCAATTGTCAATAGATTTTTTATCCAAAAATCCAAAAACAAAATGACCTAAGTTTTTCATGGTTGTCCCATAAGAGCTTAAATAAAAACTTATTCGCCGTGCGGGAAAAATAGTGCATTTTGAAGTTCAAACGAGCCTCAAAGATGGCAATGAGAGATTTTACTAATCTTAGTGTGTGATATTCTATGAATTTTTTTCATCCAGAAAACACGAAACAATATAGATAAAAGTGTTCATTGACGTCCGTTAAGATCATAGAAATAGAATTAATTTGTTCCGCGGAGAAAAATGGTGTATTTTTAAGTTCAAACGATCCCCACGGAAGGCAAAGACAGATTTTATCGATTTTCTTGTGCTATAATCCATGCATTTTTTTAAAATTCAGAAATTCTGAAATGAAATAGCTGAAATTTTTCATGGACATCCGTTAAGATTTTAGAAATGGAACCAGTTCATCCTAGGGGAAATATGGTGCATTTTTACATTCAAATGAGCCCAAAGCAGGCAGAGGCAATTTTTTTCGATTTTCGTGTGCTATAACCCATCATTTTTTTAATCTAGAAATCATGAAATAAAATAACTGAAATTTTTCATGGACGTCTGTTAAAACCTTAGAAATTGAACAAGTTCATCCCATGGGAAAAATGTTACATTTTCTAGCTCGAACGAGCTCGAAAGCAGGCAAAGATACATTTTATCGATTTTCGTATTTTATAGCCCATAATTTCTTTTATACGGAAAGTCTGAAACAAAATTGACAAAAAATTTTAAGGACGTCCGTTAAGACCTTAGAAATTGAACAAGTTTGTCCCGTACAAAAAAATGATGCATTTTCTAATTCAAACGAATCTCTAAGCAAGCAAACACATATTTTTACTGATTTTCGTGTGCATATCCCATGGGTCATTTTTGATTTGGAATTCACGAAATAAAATTGTCAAAATTATTCATGGACATTTGTTTATACCTATGAATTGGAACTAATTCGTCTCACGGAGAAAGATGATGCATTTTAAAGTTCAAATGAGTTCCAAAGCAGACAAATAGAGATTTTACTGATTTCATGTGCTATAGCCTGTGGATTTTTTTCATTCGGAAATCTCAAAACAAAATGGCCAAAAATTTTCATGGTTGTGTGCTAAGACCTTAAAAATGGAACTAGTTCGTCACGAGGGGGAAAATTTATGCATTTTCAAGTTCAAACGAGCCCAAAGTAGGCGAAAGCAGATTTACATATTTTCGTGTGCTATAGCCCATGGATTTTTGTAATCTGATAACTCCGAAATAAAATTGCCGAAGTTTTTCATGGACTTCCATTAAGACCTTAGAAGTTGAACAAGTTCAAACAGTAGGGAAAAAATAGTTTATTTTCAAGTTCAAACGAATCCCAAAAGCAGACAAAGGTAAATTTATCGATTTTTATGTGCTATAGCCTATGGATCTAATTTTGTAGTTTGATAAATTTGAAGAACTTTAAGGACTTTTTATATGCTACAAAAAATGATGTTATCATGAAAAGGATTATACAGTCCTACAGAGTGTTTTCATACATTGAGATTACTTAACTTTTTACAATTATATTTTACTTTAAGACATTATTGTAAGCATAAATTTAATGCACATTAGGATCTTAGACTATAATTTACTCACAGGCATTATAGAAACATGTCTGAATACATTATCGTGAAAAGTGATTTTTACAATAATGCCTTTAGGTATGTTTCTATAATGCCTCTCAGTAAATTATTTTGTCTGAGATCCTGACATGCATTAGGTTTTTGCTTACACTATATAATATCTTAAGACAAAATATTATTTATAACAAGTTTAGTAATATTTTCATATAAATTAAAGACTTAATATACGAATGTACTTTGTAGGATCATTGTTAACTTTTTCATGAAAACACAATTTATAGTAACATACAATTTCTTTTGAAGTTCTCAAAATTTCATAAATATTCTAAGTCTTACGGATTTCTTTTTGAATAAAAAGGACAAGATAATTAATATGTAGACTATAAAAGTGGATATTCTTATATAGGAGTAAGTAATAAGAGAAAAATTATTTCCAAAAAGTTGCAATCCTGATTCATGCATGATAATAAATCACTTGTGATTATATAATTTTTTTAATGAGTATCAAATAATGTGATTTAGCAACTAATGAACTGAATATGTATAAATAGAATATCTAACCTTTTTAATAGGACATCTAGCCTTTTAAATTTACTCTTTTAAATTTACTTATAAGCTTTGACAATTAAAGTTATATTTATAAAATCATAAGTGGTCAAATTTTAATTTATACTTCGTTATACTATAATTTAAAATTACTCTATCATTATCTGAATAATTCAAATATATTTCACATCTGTTAAGCTTTTTTGTGGGTTAAATGACACGAATATTTGTGGAAAGAGGTCATACTTTGTATAGTAGGATAAGTAGCTATGACAAATAGGTAGTTTCCTATTGTACATAGTTCCACACATGTTGCATTTGAGATCTGCACTACACAAGAATAATTCGGTTCTTCTCCCAGTTGCATTTGAGATCTGCACTACACAAGAATAATAGAACAATGCATATTATCATGATTTTGCATATTTATGACTTCTAAAGAGTGGAGATTGATTTCAACGGGGGGAAAGATTGTACTGAATAGCTAGCCATGAGCCTTGTAGGGCTTTGAGCTCTTCCATTATGGAATTTGAGGGGCCTTGACATTGAATCCAGGGTCCAATACCCTCTATGATTTCTAATAATGCCTCTGATTTCGTCAATACTAGAGCTGAACTTGACAGAACCATCATTGTTAAGCATGTAAGTCTCACGAGAAGTGGAGTTCCATTTAATTAAGATTGTAAATGGTTGTCCTTTAGGTATGGGAGTTTTGTCGATGAGAAGATGGTACTCAATTACTTAGGTGTTCCTTTTCCTTTCATTTAATAAGTTGTTATTCCATTAAAACTAAATATTCCAAAAAAAAAAAAGGAAAAGAGAAGCATGAAATTCCAAGAGAGCATAACATTATAGGGTTCCTTTGGTTTCTATTTTTAGAGACTCGTGGACTTTTGCAGGCATTTTGATGTACTACATAATGTGAACGGGGATATGCTTCCTAGAGAAACCCTAGCTAGCATAGTTCTGCTAGCCATGTTGAGGAACTTGTCTTGTTGTTCATACTGTCAATAATTGGTTGAGAGTCACTATTGTCAGCCTTCATTTGGAAATATATTTTCTTATATTTCTACTATATACAAGGAAGGATATTCAATTTTGTAGTCCACACATGAATTTTCTTGTTCTTTTTATTCAAATTGAAATTTGTAAAACCTTGCATATTAAACAGATTATACGCTACTAAAAATGATATTGTCATGAAAATTTTTTCTAATGATCCTACAAAGTACATTCATGTATAGAGTTTTTAGTTTATATGAAAATATTACTAAACTTGTTTCAAATAATATTTACCGCTAAACTTTATCACAAGTATAAACTTAAAAGCACATCATCATCTTAGACAAGATAATTTGCTGAGAGGCGTTATAGATACATACATCAAGACATTATCGTGGAGAGTGACTTCTATGCCGCCTTATCGTAGTCGTAATCACAATTGTCTTTGGCGAAAGAGTGTAGAGAATTATACAATAACCCTAGTGAGTAGAAGAAGAACCAATTTATAAAATAAATAATTAATACATTAATATGCCTTTTAACTTAACCTCAACTAATATTCATGCTCTCTACACTTTTTTTGCCGCTGACAATTGTGATAACAGAAGACTAGGACAAGGAGGCGAAAAAATAACTCTCCACGATAATATCTTCAGGTAATCTATAACGTCTTTCAATAAATTAACTTCTCTAAGATCCTGACGTGCATTTTAAGTTTGTGCTTAGAATAAAGTTTATGTTGGCGTTAGATGTCTTAACTTTTAAGTTTTGACCAAAGTTTGGAATTGCCTCACATTTTTTGCATACTTGTTCATATGAGAATTCCGTCAGGGCAACTGGCTTTGAAAGGTAATCTTTTATTGAATAGGATGGTCAGGTTAGGTTTTGAGGCTTCCATTTTTAGTTTTTTTTTTTTTAGGCGTTTTAACTTTTAAGTTTTTGCCAATGAAATCGAAATTCTGGATCACCAAAAAAGATCATGGACCACAGCAAATGATAATCAACAAAATGAGGGATTTATTTGTTTCAAGACTTGTTTTACCTTAAAAAATAAGCCATTTTCCGTCATGTCCAAATAACTCCGTTAGTTACGTCTTAGCGAACATGCACAACAAATTTGGGCAAAAAAGATGTCGAAATTCTGGATCACCAAAATTTGATGAACAATTGTACAAGAAAATTGTCAAAATGGGGTTAACCTGCTTTGGGGCTCGTTTGACCTTGAAATGAGTTGTTTTGGCCCTTAGAGCCAATTGACTCTATAGCTAACGTCTTAACACACATCCAAATAAAACTTGAGCAAAAAAGACGTTAGAATTTTGGATAATTGAAAATCCATGGACTATAACACACGAAAATTGGCAAATTTGAGCAAAAATGACGTCAGAATTCTGGATCATTGAAGATCCATGGACTATAGCATACGAAAATCAGCAAATTGGGGGGTTAACCGAATGTGAGACTCGTTTGACCTTTAAAATGGTCCGTTTTAGCCGTCAGGACCAACTAGCTCCATACCTAACGTCTTAACAGAAGTCCACAAAAAATTTGCACAAAAAAGACGTATAAATTCTGTATCACCAAAAAAAATCATGGTTTGTAGCACAAGAAAATCGACAAATAAGGGGTTCACTTGTTCAAGGGATCGTTCGACTTTCAAAATGAGTCATTTTGGGCGTTCGAGTCAAAAAACTCCATAGATAAAATTTTAACGGACATTCACAAAAAATTTGAGAAAAAAAAGATGTCGAAATTTGTAATCATAAAAAATTCATGGACAGTAGAAATGAAAATCAACATAGCTAACTGGCTCCCCCCATGTTTTGGTCGAATAAGAAGAGATAACCCCTATGTTTTGATCGTCAAGGCCAACTGATTCCATACGTAACGTCTTAATAGACATCCACAAAAAATATTGGCAAAAAAGACGTCGAAATTCTAGAACACAAAAAATTCATGGACTATAGTACACAAAAATCAACAAAATTGGGTGTTTATATTTTCCAAGGCTTGTTTGACCTACAAAATGAGTCATTTTGGCCGTCAGGTCCAATTGACTCCATAGCCATTGTCTTAACAAACGTCCAAAAAATATTTGGCAAAAAAATTGTCAAAATTCTACATCACCAAAATAGATCGTGGACTAAAGCCCATGAATTTTTTGATACAAAAATTAAAAAAAACAAAATGACCAATTTTTAATAGACGTCCATTAAGACCTTAGAAATGGAACCAATTCGTTCCGCGGGAAAAGATGATGTATTTTCAAGTCTAAACGAGCCTTGACGCAGGTAAAGATAGAATTACCGATTTTCGTGTCCTATAATCCATGGATTTTTTATAATCCAAAAATCCCAAAACAAAATAGCCAAAATCGTAGACATCTGTCAAGACCTAAGAAATGGAACCGGTTCGTCTCGCAGGGAAAAATGATACATTTTGAAGTTCAAATGAACCCAAAGCAGACAAAGATAGATTTTACCGATTTTCGTGAGCTATATCTCATAGATTTTTTTATCTGTAAATCCCAAAATAGAATGACCAAAAATTTACATGGACGTCTGTCAAGACCTTAGAAATGGAACAAGTTCATCTCGCAGAGAAAAAACGTATATTTTCAAATTTTAACGAATTTGTTGTCCTATAGTATATAGACTTTTCATCTGAAAATACCGTAACAAATTGAAAAAAAATTTTCATGGACGTCTACTAACACCTTAGAAATGGAACCATTTAGTAACGCGGGAAAACTGGTGTATTTTCAAGATTAAACGAGACCCAAAACAGACAAACAAATTTTATCAATTTTCGTG
Organism: Solanum chilense; assembly: GCA_032847665.1. Taxonomy (NCBI): domain Eukaryota; kingdom Viridiplantae; phylum Streptophyta; class Magnoliopsida; order Solanales; family Solanaceae; genus Solanum; species Solanum chilense. The sequence goes on along the minus strand of CM064968.1, from coordinate 5,374,909 downwards.
TGATATAGCCAATTGATTTTTTTTTCTTTGGAAATCTCTAAACAAAATTGTCAAAAATTTTCATGGACGTCCGTTAAGACATTAGAAATGAAACCAATTCTCTCAGTTGGAAAAATGGTGCATTTAAAAATTTAAACGAGCCACAAAGCAGGCAAAGACCGATTTTACTGATTTTTGGGTGATATACCCCATGAATATTTTTTTATTTGGAAATCCCAAAATAAAATGACCAAAATTTTACATGGATGATTTTTCAAGACCTTAGAAATGGAAAAAGTTCGTCTAGCGGAGAAAAATGGTGCATTTTCAAGATTAAGCGAGCCTAAAGCAGACAAAGACATATTTTAACAATTTTTCTGTTCTATAGAATATAGTTTTTTTAATCCAAAAATCAGAAAATAAAATGACCTAATTTTTTCATGAATCAGTTAGTACTCCGGGGAAAAATGGTGTATTTTCAAGTTCAAAAGAGTCCTAGAGCAGGTAAATGCAAATTGACGAAAATTTTCATGGACGTTTGTTAAGAGTTTAGAAATGGGACCAGTTCTTCCCATTCAAGTTCAAACGAGTCTCAAAGCAGGCAAAGACAGATTTTAGTAATTTTTATTTGTTATAGCCCATGATTTTTTGTAATTTGAAAATCCTGAAACAAAATGACCAATTTTTTTTATTAATGTTCGTTAAGACCATAGAAATGTAACCAAATCCTCCTAGGAGAAAAAGATTTATTTTCAACTTCAAACAAGCCCAAAGTAGACAAAGACAGGTTTTTCCGATTTTCATGTTCTATACCACATGAACTTTTTTAGATCTCGATATTTCAAAAAAATGACCAAAATTTTTCATGGATGTCTCTTAAAACCTTAGAAATGGAACCAGTTCATCACGCAGAGAAAAATGGTGCATTTTGAAGTTCAAACGATCCCCGAAATAGACAAAGACAAATTTTATCAATTTTCACATGTTATAGCCCATGCATTTTTTTATCCGTAAATCCGAAAAAATGGCTTAAATTTTATATGGACGTTTATTAAGACCTTAGAAATAGAACTAGTTCGTTCTGCTGGGAAAAATATTGCATTTACAAGTTCAAACAAGCCAAAACAGACTAAAATAGATTTTACTAATTTTTGTTTGCTATTGTCCACGAATTCTTTTTATTCGTAAGTCCCGAAATAAATAAATTTTTTCATGGACATTCATTAAGACTATAGAAATGGAACCAATTCGTTGCGCGGGAAAAATGGTTCATTTTAAAGTTAAACGAGACCATAAGATGGCAAAAATAAATTTTATCGATTTTCGTGTGCTATAAAATATGAATTTTTAAACTGAAATTCCAAAACAAAATGGACAAAATTTTTCATGGATGTCTGTTTAGACCTTAGAAATGAAGCGAGTTGTTCCGCGGGAAAAAATGGTCCATTTTTACCAATTCGTTTCGCGGGAAATGAATGAATTTTTGTATGAACGTCCGTTAAGACCTTAAAAACGAGTCTCAAAGCAGGCTAAGACAAATTTTATCGGGTTTTTTGCTATAGTCGATAAATTTTTTTTATCTAAAAATCTTTAAACATAATGACTGAAATTAATCATGGACATCCGTTAAGATCTTAGAAATGGAACCAGTTCGTACCGTGGGGAAAATGGTGCTTTTTCATGTTAAAACGAGTCCCAAAGCAGGTTTAGGCAAATTTTACCGATTTTCTTTTATTATAACTCATGGACTTATTTTTTATCTTGAAATCCAAAACCAGAATGGCCAAAATTATTTATGGACGACCGTTAATATCTTAGAAATGGAACCAGTTCGTTCTGAGGGGAAAATTTTGCATTTTCTTGTTCAAACGACCCCAATGAAGGCAAGACAGATTTAACAATTTTTGTGTGCTAAAACCCATGGAATTTTTTTATCCGAAAATTGCAGAGCAAAATCGCCGAAATTTTTCATTGACGTCTGTTAAGACCTTAGAAGTGGAACCAGTTTGTCCCATGGGGAAAATTATGCATTTTTAAGTTCAAATTAGTCTCAAAGTAGGCAAAGATAAATTTTATCTATCTACTTATGTCATAGCCAATGAATTTCTTTTATCCTGATATCCCAAAATGAAATGACCGAATTTTTTCATTTACGTCTGTTATGACCTTAGAAATTGAATTAGTTTGTCACGCGGAGAAAAATTGTGTATTTTTAAATTCAAACGAGCGTCAAAAAAGACAAAGACCGATTTTACCGATCTTTGTATTCTATAGCCCATTAATTTTTTTATCCGAAAATTTCAAAATAAAATAGCCAAAAAATTTCATGGATGTTCATTAAGATCTTAGAAATGGAACCAATTCGTCCCACGAGGATAAATGGTGAATTTTCAAGTTCAAAAGATCTCCAAATCAGGCAAAGATAGATATTATCAATATTCGTGTGCTATAGCCTATGATTTTTTTTAGATCTATAAATCCCATAAAAAATCACCAAAAAATTAAATGGACGTCCGTTAAGACCTTAGAGATTGAAACAGTTTTTCAAGTAGGGAAAAATGATGCATTTTCAAGTTCAAACGAGTCCTAAAGCAGGCAAAGTCATATTTTACCGATTTTCATGTGCTATTGTCCATGAATTTTTTTTATCTGGAAATGCTGAAATATAATTATTGTAATTTTTCATGGACTTCCGTTAACACCTAAGAAATGGCATAGGTACATCGCGCGAGAAAACATGGTGCATTTTTCAAGTTCAAACGAGCCCTAAAGCAGACAATGACATATTTTACCGATTTTCATATGCTATAGCCATTGGATTTCTGGATTTGAAACTTGTAACAAAATGTCATAAATTTGTAAATATACGACCGTTAAGACCTTAGAAATGGAACCACTTTGTACGACATGTAAATATGACGACGAGCCTGAAAGAAGGTAAAGATAAATTTTACCAATTTTCGTGTGCAATTGTCAATAGATTTTTTATCCAAAAATCCAAAAACAAAATGACCTAAGTTTTTCATGGTTGTCGCATAAGAGCTTAAATAAAAACTTATTCGCCGCACGGGAAAAAATAGTGCATTTCGAAGTTCAAACGAGCCTCAAAGATGGCAATGACAGATTTTACTAATCTTAGTGTGTGATATTCTATGAATTATTTTCATCTAGAAAACACGAAACAATATAGATAAAAGTGTTCATTGACGTCCGTTAAGATCATAGAAATAGAATTAATTTGTTCCGCGGAGAAAAATGGTGTATTTTTAAGTTCAAACGATCCCCACGGAAGGCAAAGACAGATTTATCGATTTTCTTGTGCTATAATCCATTCATTTTTTAAAAATTCGGAAATTATGAAATGAAATAGCTGAAATTTTTCATGGACATCCGTTAAGATTTTAGAAATGGAACCAGTTCATCCTAGGGGAAATATGGTGCATTTTCACATTCAAATGAGCCCAAAGCAGGCAGAGGCAATTTTTTTCGATTTTCGTGTGCTATAACCCATCATTTTTTTAATCTAGAAATCATGAAATAAAATAACTGAAATTTTTCATCGACGTCTGTTAAAACCTTAGAAATTAAAAAAGTTCATCCCATGGGAAAAATGTTACATTTTCTAGCTCGAACGAGCTCGAAAGCAGGCAAAGATACATTTTATCGATTTTCGTGTTTTATAGCCCATAATTTCTTTTATACGGAAAGTCTGAAACAAAATTGACAAAAAATTTTAAGGACGTCCGTTCAGACCTTAGAAATTGAACAAGTTTGTCTCGTACAAAAAAATGATGCATTTTCTAATTCAAACGAATCTCTAAGCAAGCAAACACATATTTTTAACGATTTTCGTGTGCATATCCCATGGGTCATTTTTGATTTGGAATTCACGAAATAAAATTGTCAAAATTATTCATGGACATTTGTTTATACCTATGAATTGGAACTAATTCGTCTCACGGAGAAAAATGATGCATTTTAAAGTTCAAATGAGTTCCAAAGCAGACAAATAGAGATTTTACTGATTTCATGTGCTATAGCCTGTGGATTTTTTTCATTCGGAAATCTCAAAACAAAATGGCCAAAAATTTTCATGGTTGTCTGCTAAGACCTTACAAATGGAACTAGTTCGTCACGAGGGGGAAAATTTGTACATTTTCAAGTTCAAACGAGCCCAAAGTAGGCGAAAGCAGATTTATATATTTTCGTGTGCTATAGACCATGGATTTTTTTAATCTGATAACTCCGAAATAAAATTGCCGAAGTTTTTCATTGACTTCCATTAAGACCTTAGAAATTGAACAAGTTCAAACCGTAGGGAAAAAATAGTTTATTTTCAAGTTCAAACGAATCCCAAAAGCAGACAAAGGTAAATTTATCGATTTTTATGTGCTATAGCCTATGGATCTTTTTAGATCCGGAAATCCCAAAATAAAATTATAAAAAATATTCATGGACATTCTTTTAGACCTAAGAAATAAAACCAGTGTATCCTTCGGGGAAAATGGTGTATTTTCAGATTCAAACGATCCCGAAAGCAGACAATGACAAATATTAGTGATTTTCATGCATTATAGCACATGAATTCTTTTATCAGGAAATCCTGAAATATATTACAAAATTATTCATGAATAAACGTTAATACCTTAGAAATTTAACCAGTTGGTCCTGTGGGGAAAAATTGTGCATTTTCAAGTTCAAACGAGCATCAAAGAAAGCAAATGCAGATTTAACTGATTTTTGTGTGCTATAGACCATGAATTGTTTTTTATTCAAAATATCCGAAACAAAATGGCATCATATTTTATGGACATTCCTTAGGACCTTAGAATGGAACCACTTCATCCCGCTTAGAAAAATGGTGCAGTTTAAATTCAAGCGAGCTCTAAAGCACGTAAGATAAATTTTACCGATTTTTGTGTGCTATAACCCATGAATTTTTTTGATCCGAAAATTCTGAAACAAACGGCCAAAATTTTCATGAACGTTTAATAAGACCTTAGAAATGGAATCAGTTCTTCCTGCCGGGAAAAATGGTGTATTTTCAAGTTATAACAAACCCTAAAGTAGGTAAAGATAAATTTTTATCAATTTTCGTGTGCTATATAGCCCATGAATTTTTCTATTTGAAAATTCCGAAATAAAATGTTTGAAATTTTTCATGGACGTCCTTTTGGACCTTAGAAATGGAACCGGTTCGTCACTCAAGGAAAAATGGTGTTTTTGAATGTTTAAACGAGCCCAAGAGCATGCAAAGAAAGATTTTAGCGATATTTGTCTAATATAGCCTATGAATATTTTTTTTATTCATAAATTCTTAAGCAAAATAGCCAAAAAATTTTATGGACATCCATTAAGACCTTAGAAATGGAACAAGTTCAGCCCGCAGGGGTAAAATGGTGCATAATCAAGTTCAAACGAGCCCAAAACAACAAAGTCTTATTTAATCGATTTTCATTTACTCTAGCCCATGGATTTTTTGATCCATAAACCCTGAAACAAAACGGTCGAAATTATTCATGGACGTCCGATAAGACCTTAAAAATGGAACCAGTTCCTTCCACCGGAAAATGGTGTATTTTTAAGTTATAACGAGTTTCAAAGCAGGCGACTGCTGATTTTACCAATTTTCATGTGCTAACCCATATAATTTTTTAATCCAAACATTTCAAAAAAAAATGACTTAAATGTTGTATAGACGTCTCTTAGGACCTTAGAAATGGAACAAGTTCGACCATCGGGGAAATATATGCTATAACCCACGAATATATTTTGATTTAAAATTTTTGAAATGAAATCATCAAAATTTTTCATAGACATCGTTTATGACCTTAGAAATAGAACGACGTCGTCCCGCGGTAAAAAAATGGTGCATTTTCAAGTTCAAACGAGCCCGAAAGTAGGCTTAGAAAATTTTTATCGATTTTCGTGTGCTATAACCTATTGATTTTTGTTCAAAAATCCTGAAAAAAATTGCCAAAATTTTTAATGGACATCTGTTAAGATCTTTGAACTTGAAAAAGTTCGTCCCACAGGAAAAATTGTGCATGTTCAAGTTCAAACAAGCCCAAAACAGGCAAACACAAATTTTAAAAAATTTCGTGTGCTATAGCCTATTGATTTTTAAAAAACCGGAAATCTCAAAAAAAAATTGCCAAAAATTTTCATGGATGCTGTTTATGCCTTAGAAATGGAACCAGTTCGTTCAGCGGGGAAAATATTGCATTTTCAAGTTCAAACGAGCCCAAAGAAGGCAAAGGGAGATTTTACCAATTTTTGTGTGCTATAGCCAATAAATTTTTTTTATTCAAAAATTCCAAAAAGAATAAGAAAATTTTCATTCTCGTCCGTTAAGACATTAGAAATGTAACAAATTTGTTACGAATGGAAAAATGATACATTTTTAAGTTCAAACGAGTTCCAAAGAAGACATAGAGATTTTTTCGATTTTCATGTGCTATTGTCCATGGTTTTTTTATCTAGAAATCTTAAAATAAAATGACCAAAATTTTTCTTGGACGTCCCTTAACTCCTTAGAAATGAAACCAATTTGTCGAGCGGGGAAAATCGGTGCATTTTAAAGTTCAAAAGAGCCTTAAAGATAGACAAGGCAGTTTTATCGACTTTCGTGTGTTATATCCCTTTGATTTTTTATATCCATATATTCCAAAAAAATGGACTAAATTTTTTATGGATGCCCTATAATACATTAGAAATGGAACTAGTTCATTCAGCTGTGGGAAAATGGTGCATTGATAAGTTCAAACAAGCCCCAAAGAAGGCACAGACATATTTTATAAATTTTCGTATGCTATCCATGAATTTTTTGAATCCGAAAATCTCAAAATAAAATGGCTGAAATTTACAATGGACGTCTGTTAAGATATTATTAATGGAACCAAAAAATGATGCATTTTCAAGTTCAAACGAGCCCCAAAGCAAGCAAAGGAAGATTTTATCGATTTTCGTATGCTATAACCATGAATTTTTTTAATCTGGAAATTCTCAAAAAATGGCTAATTTTTTTTATGGACGTCCATTTAGACCCTTTGAAATGGAACAAGTTCGTTCCGAGGAGAAAAAGAGTGCATTTTAAAGTTCAAATGAGCCCCAAAACAGGCAAATACAGATTTTAACAATTTTCGTGTGCTATATAGCCATTGATTTATTTTGATTCAGAAAACGGAAAACAAAATGGCTAAAATTTTTCATGAAACTTCGTAAAGACCTTAGAAATGAACAAGTTTGTTTTGCAAGGAGAAATGGTGCATTTTCAAGTTCAAACGACCCAAAAAGTAGGCAAAGACAGATTTTACCAATTTCCGTGTGCTATAGCCCATGGACTTTTTTTTATCTAGAAATAACGAAACAAAATTGTCAAATTTTTTCATGGACGTCTGATAAGACCTTAGAAATAGAACTTGTTCGTCCCACGAGGAAAAATGGTGCATTTTAAAGTTTAAACGAGTCTCAAAGAAGGCAAAGTTAGATTTTACTTATTTTCGTGTAGCGCATAGATTTTTTAAATCCAAAAATGCTGAAATAAAATGTCAAAATTTTTCTTGGACATCCGTTAAGACCTTAAAAATGGAACCAGTTCATCCTACGGGGAAAATTTATGCATTTTAAAGTTCAACGAGCTCATAGTAGGCAAAGGAAAAATTTACCGATTTTCATGTGCTATAGCTCACGTTTTTTTTAAATCCTGAAACAAAATGGAAAATTTTTCATTGTCGCCCGTTAAGACCTTAGAAATGGAATCAATTCGTCCCGCCGGGAAAATGTTGCATTTTCAAGTTATAACGAGCCCCAAAGCATACAAAGGCAGATTTTACCGATTTTTGTGTGCTATAGCCTATAATTTTTTATGACCCCAAAATCTCAAAAAAAAATTGACCAAAATTTTCGATCGACGTCCGTTAGAACCTTAGAAATGGAACTAGTTCATCCCTCGGGGAAAGTTGTACATTTTCAAGTTTAAATAAATTGAATCCCAAAGTAAGCCAAAAGTAGATTTTATCAATTTTCGTGTGCTATAGCTCATGAATATTTTTTGAATAAGAATTATCGAAATAAATTGGCCGAAAATTTTCATGGACATCTGTTAAAACCTTATAAATGGAACCAGTTCGTCCCTCGGGAAAAATGGTGTATTTTTAAGTTCAAACGAGCCATAAAGCAGGCAGAAAGATTTTACCAATTTTTGTGTGCTATAATCCATGACTTTTTAAGTCCAAAATCTCGAAATAAAATAGCCGAATTTTTTATGGACGTCCATTAAAACTTTATAAATGGAAACAGTTCGTATCGCGGAAAAAAATGGCTCATTTTGAAGTTCAAACGATTCCCAAATTAGGCAAAGTTAGGTTTTAGAGATTTTTCGTGTGCTATAGCCCACAGATTTTTTTGATCTAGAAATAACAAAACAAAATGGTCAAAATGTTTCACGGATTTTCGTTAAGACGTTAGAAATGGAACCAGTTCGTCCAGCAGGGAAAAATGGTGTATTTTCAAGTTCAAATGAGCTTCAAAGCAGGCAAAAACAAATTTTATCAATTTTAGTTTGCTATAGTCCATGTATTTTCTTTTATCAGGAAATTCCAAAACAAAATGACCAAAATTTTCATAGACGTTTGTTAAGACCTTAGAAATGGAACCAGTTCGTCATGCGAGAAAAAATTGTGCATAGTCAAGTTCAAACGAGCCCCAAAGCAGATAAAGACAAATTTTACCAATTTTATTTTTCTATTGTCCATGAATTTTTTTTAATCTTGAAATCTCAAAACTAAATGACCGAAACTTTTCATGCACGTCCATTATGATCTTAAAAATGAAACCAGTTCGTCCTATAAGAAAAAATGGTCTATTTTCAAGTTCAAACGAGCCCCTAGCAGGCAAAGGCAGATTTTACCGATTTTAATGTGGTATACTCCATGGTTTATTTTGATCTAGAAATATCGATATAGAATAAACAAGACTTCTATTGAACATCCGTTGAGACCTTAGAAATAAAAACAGTTCATCCCGAGGGGAAAAATGGTGCTTTTTCAAGTTCAAACGAGCCTAAGTAGACAAAGATAAATTTTATGAATTTTCGCGTGCTATAGCCCATAATTTTTTTATTCGGAAATCCCAAAAATGAATGGATGAAATTTTTCATAAACGTCCGTATAGACCTTAGAGATGGAAATAGTCCGTCCCGCGGGAAAATGATGCGTTTTCAAGTTCAAACGAGCCCCAAAGCATTGCCGAGTTTTGTGTGCTATAACCCATGAATTTTTTTAATCCAGAAATTCCAAAATAGAAGGACCGAATTTTTTCATGGACTTTCGTTAACAGCATAGATATAGAACCAATTCGTCTCGCATTGAAAAATGACCGAAATTTTAAATGGACGCCTGTTAATACCTTAGAAATAGAATCAGTTCGTCCCGTGGGAAAAAGTGGTGCAGTTTGAAGTTCAAATGAGCCCAAAAGCTGACAAAGGCAGATTTACCAATTTACATGTCCTACAGTCCATGAATTTTTTTTAATTCGGAAATTACAAAATAAATAGGCCAAAATTTTTCATGTAGATTTTTTAAGACATTAGAAATGGAATCAGTTCCTTCCGTGGGAAAATGATATTTTCTTAAGTTCAATGGAGCCCAAAAGCAGGCAAAGGTAGATTTTACCGATTTTCGTGTATTATAGCCCATGAATTTCAATTGATCCAGAAAGCCCAAAATAAAATAGCTTATATTTTTTATTAACGTCCGTTAAAACCATAAAAATTGAAATAGTTTGTCCCGAGGAGGAAAATGGTGCATTTTCAAATTCAAACGAGTCCCAAAGCAAGCTAAGACAAATTTTTTAAAAATTTCATGTTCGTAGATTTTTTTTGATCCGGAAATCCAATACAAAATTGTTGAAATTTTTCGTGGACAATTGATAAGACTTTAGAAATGAAACAAATTCGTTCCGAGGGGAAAAAGATGCATTTTCAAATTCAAACGAGCCTCAAAAAAGGCAAAGACAGATTTTATCATTTTTCATGATCTATAACCCATAAAAAAATTTATCTGAAAATCCCAAAACAAAAATGCTAGAAATTTCACGGATGTCAATTAAGATCATAGAAATGGAACCAGTTCATCCTGCGGGAAAAAATGGTGTATTTTCATGTTCTAACGAACCCCAAAGTAGGCTAAGGTAGATTTTACAGATTTATGTTTGCTATAGGCAAACTTTTTTATCCGAAAATCCAAAACAGAATGGCCGAAATTTGTCATGGATGTCTGTTAAAATTTAGAAATTAACTAGTTAATCCAGCGTGAAAAAATTATGAATTTATAAGATCAAACAAGCCTCAAAGCAGACAAAGGTAGATTTTACTGATTTTTGTGTGCTATAACCCATGAATTTTTTGATCCAGAAATCCCAAAATAATTTGGCCATAATTTTTCATGAACGTCCGTTAGAACCTTAGAGATGGAACCAATTCGTCCCGGGGGAAAAATGAAGCATTTTCAAATTCAAACAAGCCTCAAAGATGGCAAAGACATATTTTATTGATTTTCGTGTTTTATAGCCCATAAATATTTTTAATCCTGAAATCTCGATATAAAATGGCAAAAAAATTTCATGGACATCCGTTAAGACCTTAGAAATGGAACCAGTTCGTCCGTGAGGAATAATAGTGCATTTTCAAGTTCAATAGATCTCTAAAGCAGGAAAAGACAAAGTTAATCAATTTTTGTGTGCTATACCCATTGATTTTATTTGATCCAAAAATCCCAAAAGAAAATGTCTGAACTTTTACATGATCGTCCGTAAGATCTTAGAAATGGAACTAATTCGTCCCATGGGGGAAAATGGTGCATTTTAAAGTTCAAACAAGCCCAAAGTAGGCATATGAAAATGGGTAAAATAGGGGGTTTACGTGCTCTGGTGTTAGTTTGACCTTCAAAATGATCCGTTTTAGCAGAAAGGAACAATTGGCTTCTTAGATAACGTCTTAACAAATTTCCACAAAAAAATTGAGCAAAAAAGACGTCATAATTCTGGATCACCAAAAATCCATGGACATAGTACACGAAAATCGACAATATGGGTTTACCTTCTTCGGGGCTCGTTTGACATTGAAATTGGTCGTTTTGGTCGTTAGTGACAATGTGATCCATATCTTACGTCTTAACGGATGTCCATGAAAAATTTGAGCAAAACAGACGTCATAACTCTGGATCACAAAAAATCCAAGGACTAGAGTATATATGAAGATTGACAAAATGTGGGGTTTACCTGCCTAGGGGCTTGTTTGACCTTTAAAATGAGTTGTTTTGGTCGTCCAGGACGACAAGCTCCATTGTTAACGTCTTAAAGGTCGTCCAAAATAAATTTGGCAAAAAGGATGACAGAATTCTGGATTACCAAAAAAGATTGTAGACGATAATAAACGAAATTGGCAAAAATGAGGGTTTACCTGCTCCGGGGCTCATTTGACCTTCAAAATGAGTCATTTTGGTAGTCATGGCAAACTTGATCAATTGATAACATCTTTAATATGTCCATAGAAAATTTGGGCAAAAAAGATGTCGAAATTCATGATCAGCAAAAATCCATGAACTATTATGCACGAAAATTGACAAAATGGGGTTTACTTGCTTCGAGTCTAGTTTAACCTTTAAAATGGACTATTTTAGTATCAGGGCCAACTAGCTCCATAGATAACGTCTTAACGGAGTTCCAAAAAAATTGAGCAAAAAAGATGTCAAAAATTTTTATCACTCTAAAAATCTATGGACTATAGCACACAAAAATCAGCAAAATAGAGAGTTTAATTTCTACAAGACTCGTTTAACCTTCAAAATGTTTGTTCGTCAGGGCAACCTTACTCCTTAGCTATCGTCCTAACAGACTTTCACAAAATAAATGGGCAAAAAAGATGTCGGAGTTCTGGATCACCAAAGAAAGATCGTGGACTATAGCAAACGAAAAAGAGCAAAATTAGGGGTTTACCTGCTTTGTGGCTCATTTGAACTTTAAATGGGTCATTTTGACCGTCATAACAAACTAGCTCCATTGACGGATGTCCATAAAAAAAATAGGGCAAAAAAGACATGATCTTCTGGATCACCAAAAATCCATAGAGTATAGTACACAAAAATCATCAAAATAAGGTTTACCTGCTTCAACGATCGTTTGACCTTGAAAATGGGCCGTTTTGGTCGTTAGGGAAAACTTACTCGATAGATAACGTCTTAACGGATGTCCACAAAAATTCGAGCAAAAAAGTCGTCGTGATTTTGGATCACCAATAATTCATGGACTCTAGCACACGAAAATAAGCAAAATAGGGGGGTTTACCTGCTTCAGGGCTCGTTTGGCCTTCAAAATGGGTCATTTTGACCGTCAAGGACAACTGGCTCCATAGCTAAAATATTAACGGACGTCAACATAAAAATTGGGCAAAAAATACTTAGGAATTTTGGATCACCAAAAATTTTGTGCACTAAGGCAAATAAAAATCGGCAAAATGAGGGGTGTACCTGCTCTGGGCTCATTTGACTTTCAATATGGGTCGTTTTCGCCGTCAGGGCCAAGTTTTTCCATGGATGATGTCTTAACGGAAGTCCACCAAAATCTTGGGCAAACAAAGCGTCGAAAATTCTGGATCTCAAATAATCTATGGACTATAGTACAAAAAATTGGCAAAATAGGGTGTACCTGCTTCGGGGTTCTTTTGACCATGTAATTCGATCATTTTGGCCATCAATGTAACATGGATCTATAGTTAACGTCTTAACGGACATCAACGAAAAATTTGAGGAAAAAAGATGTCGAAATTCTAGATCACCAAAAATACATTGATTTTATCACAAGAAAATTGGCAAAAAAGGGATTTACCTACTCTGGGCCTTGATTGAACATCAAAATGGATCGTTTTGACCGTCATGGCCAACTGGATCCTTAAATAACGTCTTAACGAACGTCCAGAAAAAAATTTCAAAAAACGATTATCGGAATTTCAAATCACCAAAAATCCATGGACTCTATCAGTACATGAAAATTAGCAAAATGAGACTTACTTGATTCGAGAAAAAGTGACGTTTTGACCGTCAGGGTGACCTGGATCCATAGGTAGCGCCTTAACAAACGTCCACGAAAAATCATAGCGAAAACGACGTCAGAATTTTGAATCACTAAAAATCTATAAACTATAGCATACAAAAATCGATAAAATGGGGAATTTACCTGCTATAAGGCTTGTTTGACGTTCAAAATAGGTCTATTTTGCCGTCAAGGCCAACTGGATCCATACATATAGTCTTAACAGACGTCCACAGAAATTTCTGGAAAAATGACATCGGAATTCTGGATCACCAAAAGCAATTGTGGACTAAAGCAAAAGAAAATCAACAAAATGAGGGGTTTACCTGCTTCGTGGCTCGTTTGACCTTGAAAATGGATCATTTTATACGTCAGGGGCAACTAGGTCCATATCTAACGTCTTAATATACATCCACAAAAAAAATGGGCAAAAAAGACGTCGAAATTCTGGAACACAAAAAATTCATGGACTATAGTACACAAAAATCAGCAAAATTGGGGGTTTATATTTTCCAAGGCTCGTTTGGCCTTCACAATGAGTCATTTTGGCCATCAGGGCCAATTGACTCCATAGCTAACGTCTTATGAAACGTCCAAAAAATATTTGGGGAAAAAAGTTGTCAAAATTCTACATCACCAAAATAGATCGTGGACTATAGCCCATGAATTTTTTTGATACGAAAATAAAGAAACAAAATGACAAATTTTTCATGGACGTCCGTTAAGACCTTATAAATGGAATCAATTCGTTCTGCGGGGAAAATGATGTATTTTCAAGTTTAAACGAGCCTCGACGCAGGTAAAGGTAGAATTACCAATTTTCGTGTGCTATAGTCCATTGATTTTTTATAATCCAAAAATCCCAAAACAAAATAGCCAAAAATTTTCGAGGACGTCTGTCAAGACCTTAGAAATGGAACCAGTTTGTCTCACAGGGAAAAATAGTGAATTTTGAAGTTCAAACGAGCCCAAAGCAAAGAAAGACAAATTTTATCGATTTTCGTGTGCTATATCCCATAGATTTTTTTATCTGTAAATCCCAAAATAAAATGACCGAAATTTTACATTGACGTCTGTCAAGACCTTATAAATTGATTAAGTTCATCTCGCGGAGAAAAAAGGTACATTTTCAAGTTCAAAAGAGCCCAAAGAAGGAAAAGACAAATTTTAACGAATTTCTTGTCCTATACGCCTCTTGATTCTAAAATTATAAACTTTAAGGAGTTGTATGAGTTGATTACTTAAAGGTAAGTCCATGTACCAAAACTATTTTTTTAAGGGTAACTTACAAAAATCTCTCTAGTGTATGAGTTGATTACTTAAAGACACATTATGTTGTAATAATGTGAATCTTATCAAATTTAGTACGCCCAGATACATTAAAGATACATTATGTTGTAATAATGTGAATTTTATCAAATTTGGTACGTCCGGATAAATGTACTCCAAATTATGTTAATTTGTTCTAGATACATTCTATATATGTGAATATTATGTATTAAGAATACATAGAGCGGCCCTTCTAGGGCTTAGCTGAGTTGAATATTCTCAAGTCCTTCTAAATAAAAGACCGACCTGTCCTAGCCCACTAAATTATCTGGCCCGCAAAGCTTGGGCCGAATGGACTGGGCCAATTATTTTTGACAACTCAGCTCTAAAAATAACACTAAATAAGAGTAAAGTAAACCTAAAATAGTGACATATAAATAGAAACCAAAAGCGACAGTCAGGTAGCTAGTACAGGAGTCAAATGACGGCGCTGCTAACCTTTGCTCTTGGCCGCCAAATTTGTATCCTCAACAGCTTCATCAAAGACGAAAACTGAAGCTCTTCTATCAAAGCCCTCACTTGACAAATGTCGTATCACGGAATTCCCTTATCGGTGGTTACATCAAACACAGCCACATCCAACAAGATGAATACGTGTTCAACCAAATACCTCATAGAGATGTCATTTTTTGGAACACAAATGCTCTCCGGGTAGCGCAACGCCAACAAGCCGGAGAAAGTATAAAGATTTTTTCTAGATATGAACAGATGTGAAGAAATGAGACCAATGAGCTCACTTTCACGGTATGTGTTAGCTCCTTCTTGCATTTTTTATTACAAACATTTGATCCCTCGGCTTCATTGTCTCGTGCTCTTTGGGGATAAGTCTCAATTTATTTGAGGAGGGGTTATGTTGATTTGGATGATTACAGGGGTTTAGGTCGAGTTTTTGAATGAAATTATGGACAAAGATGTTATGTTGTGGAATGTGTTGATTTTGGGTTATATGAAGTTTGGGTGCACAAGTGAGGTGAAAGGGCTTTTGGTCAAGGCAGAGCAAGGTGGGGTTCGTGGGTTTGTTTGAATTTGTTTGAACCAAGAAGCTTTTCGATAGTCGATGGATTTTTATTAGAAAGTTAAATAAATATATATGTATATTAACTTGTGAATATGGTTCAATCCTGAAGAACTGACTCCGGAGTGCTTGAGTTGTGGGTTTGAAACCCTTTAATCCGAACCACCCTCTCTTTTAGAATCTCAAAATTCTTAATTCTGACTTTGCCTTAGAAGAAGAAGCTTAATGAATCTCGATTCGTTTTTGATGAGATGAGTGAGAAAGATTTGATTTCTTGGATATCAATGATAAAAGGATATGTGTGATATGGAGAGTTATGAAGGCTTTGGAATTGTGTAAGTTGATATTGAAATCGAGTTCTCATCTTAACCATTTTACGTTTTCAACTGTTTTAAATGCATGCGCAGGTTACTCTGCTATTTTGGTAGGCAATCAAGTTCATGCGTGCATGTTGATGTCGTCTTGTTGACCTCCCTTGTTGACATGTATGCTAAATGTGGAGACACTGAAGTTGCTTTCTTCATTTTTGACTCAATCCCTGCAAGAAATTCGAACTGGAGGTTATGCAAACATGGGCTTGCAGGTGTTTGAGAGGATGCAGAAGAGTGGTATCAGGTCTGGGGGCATTGCTAGGATCATGTAGGATGCACTCATGACTAGAGCTCGGAGAGATTGCAGCAAATGGTATCTACACATTGGAGCCCAGCCATCCCGCAATATACTCGAAGCTTTCCAAAATCCACGGAGACAAAGGAGTGTGCAGTGACATAACTAGTTTCAAACTTTGGTAACTTGATGAAGAAATGGCGTGCTACAAAGCAGAAGGCTGGTAGAATGTCTGTCTACTATGAGGCAAGTGGCTTTCTACATAACACTTTCCTTAAGAAATTATTAAAAATCTAAGCATCTTTAAGTTTTTCCTTTTTAGTATCTTAATTTTTATGCCCAATAGAACATAAATTCTTAGAAACCAAATCATATGGGATATAACATGTAAGTTCTTGGGCCAAAAAACTTTTATCAAATTTGATCATTTTTCTCTTATAAATATAACTTTAACTGTCAAGGTTTTGAATTAAATTTAAAACATTAGATATTCTATTTATTTGTTTGAATTTGAATCATGATAGTTCATAGATACACTCAATTCATTAGTTGTTAATTTACATTATTTGATGTTCATTAAAAATTATTACTTTATTGATATGTAGTCGAGAGTTATTTATTATCAGACATGAGGTCGACCAGAATTGCAATTTTTGGAAATATTTTTTCTTTTATTACTACTATATATAAGGAAAATTATCTAATTTTGTAGTTTGCTAAATTTTAAGAACTTTAAGGACTTTTTATATGCTACAAAAATGATGTTATCATGAAAAGGATTATACAATCCTACAAAGTGTTTTCATATATTGAGATTACTTAACTTTTTACAAATAATATTTTACCTTAAGACATTATTGTAAGCATAAATTTAATGCACATTAGGATCTTAGACTATAATTTACTCATAGGCATTATAGGAACATGTCTGAATACATTATCGTGAAAAGTGACTTTTACAATAATGTCTTTAGGTATGTTTCTATAATGCCTCTCAGAAAATTATTATTTCTAAGATCCTGACATGCATTAGGTTTTTGCTTACACTATATAATATCTTTAGACAAAATATTATTTGTAACAAGTTTAGTAATATTTTCATATAAATTAAAGACTTAATATACGAATGTACTTTGTAGGATCATTGTTAACTTTTTCATGAAAACACAATTTCTAGTAACATACAATTTCTTTTGAAGTTCTTAAAATTTATTAAATATTCTAAGTCTTACGGATTTCTTTTTGAATAAAAAGGAGAAGATAATTAATATGTAGACTATAAAAGTGGATATTCTTATATAGGAGTAAGTAATAAGAGAAAAATTATTTCCAAAAAGTAGCAATCTTGATTCATGCATGATAATAAATCACTTGTGATTATATAATTTTTTTAATGAGTATCAAACAATGTGATTTACCAACTAATGAACTGAATATGTCTAAATAGAATATCTAACCTTTTTAATAGGACATCTAGCCTTTTAATACTCTTTTAAATTTACTTATAAGCTTTGACAATTAAAGTTATATTTATAAAGCTTAAGTGGTCAAATTTTAATTTATCCTTCGTTATACTATAATTTAAAATTACTCTATCATTATCTGAATAATTCAAATATATTTCACCTCTGTTAAGCTTTTTTTTTTTGTGGGTTAAATGACACGAATATTTGTGGAAAGAGTTCATACTTTGTATAGCAGGATAAGTAGCTATGACAAATAGGTAGTTTCCTATTGTACATAGTTCCACACATGTTGCTTTGATTGTATATATTGGTGGTACTATCTAAACAGTAGGGTTTTCAAAAGACTGGTAATTCACTCCTTTGCTCAATAGATGAGTAATTCGGTTCTTCTCCCAGTTGAATTTGAGATCTGCACTACACAAGAATAATAGAAGAATGCATATTATCATGATTTTGCATATTTATGACTTCTAAAGAGTGGAGATCGATTTCAACGGGGGGAAAGATTGTACTGAATAGCTAGCCATGAGCCTTGTAGGGCTTTCAGATCTTCCATTATGGAATATGAGGGGCCTTGACATTGAATCCAGGGTCCAATCCCCCCTCTATGATTTCTAATAATGCCTCTGATTTCGTCAATACTAGAGTTGATTTTGAAAGAACCATCATTGTTAAGCATGTAAGTCTCACGAGAAGCGGAGTTGCATTTAATTAAGATTGGATATGGTTGTCCTTTAGGTATGGGAGTTTGGTCGATGAGAAGATGGTACTCAATAACTTAGAGGTGTTCCTTTTCCTTTCATTTAATAAGTTGTTGTTCCATTATAACTAAATATTCCAAAAAAAGAAAAGGAAAAGAGAAGCATGAAATTCCAAGAGAGCATAACATTATAGGGTTCCTTTGGTTTCCATTTTTAGAGACTCGTGTACTTTTGCAGGCATTTTGATGTACTACATAATGTGAAAGGGGATATGCTTCCTAGAGAAACCCTAGCTAGAATAGTTCTGCTAGCAATGTTGAGGAACTTGTCTTGTTGTTCATACTGTCAATAATTAGTTGGGAATCACTATTGTCAACCTTCATTTGGGAATATATTTTCTTATATTTCTACTATTTACAAGGAAAAATATTCAATTTTGTAGTCCACACATGAATTTTCTTGTTCTTTTTATTCAAATTGAAATTTGTAAAACCATGCATATTAAACAGATTATACGCTACTAAAAATGATATTGTCATGAAAATTTTTTCTAATGATCCTACAAAGTACATTCATGTATAGAGTTTTTAGTTTATATGAAAATATTACTAAGCTTGTTTCAAATAATGTTTACCTCAAGACTTTATCACAAGTATAAACTTAAAAGCACATCATCATCTTAGACAAGATAATTTGCTGAGAGGCGTTATAGATACATACATCAAGACATTATCGTGGAGAGTGACTTCTATGCCGCCTTATCGTAGTCGTAATCACAGTTGTCTTCGGCGAAAGAGTGTAGAGAATTATACAATAACCCTAGTGAGTGGAAGAAGAACCAATTTATAAAAGAAATAATTAATACATTAATATGCCTTTTAACTTAACCTCAACTAATATTTATGCTCTCTAACTTTGAATATGCACAAGTAAACATTTAAACTTGTATAAGTTGAACAAGTAAACACGAGTTACATGACATAATACATGTAGGAAAAATATGTCTATTTATTCAGCTTTATTGAAGTTTAAGTATTTACTTGTACATAACCAAAGTTTGTGGGTTTAAATTTGAGTTGAGACCAAATTAAAAGACATATTTATGTATCAACTACGCCTTTATACATTGGTCCTCCTTCGACTCACTAGGGTTATCATATAATTCTCTACACTTTTTTTGTCGCCGACAATTGTGATAACATAAGACTAGGACAAGGAGGCGTAAAAATAACTCTCCACGATAATATCTTCAGGTAATCTATAACGTCTCTCAACAAATTATCTTCTCTAAGATCCTGACGTGCATTTAAAGTTTGTGCTTACAATAAAGTTTATCTTGGCGTTAGATGTTTTAACTTTTAAGTTTTGACCAAAATTTGGAATTGCCTAGCATTTTTTCCATACTTGCTCATATGAGAATTCCGTCAGCTCAGTTGGCTTTGGAAGGTAATCTTTTATCGAATAGGATGGTTAGTTTAGGTTTAGAGGCTTCCATTTTTAGTTTGTGTTGTTAGGTGTTTTAACTTTTAAATTTTTGCCAAAGACGTCGGAATTCTGGATCACCAAAAAAGATCATGAACTATAGAAAATGAAAATCAGCAAAATGAGGGATTTCTTTGTTTTGAGATTTGTTTTACCTTAAAAAATGAGCCATTTTCCTTCATGTCCAAATAACTCCATTGATTACGTCTTAGCGGACATGCACAAAAAATTTAGGCAAAAAAGATGTCAAAATTCTGGATCACCAAAATTTAATGAACAATTGTACAAGAAAATTGTCAAAATGGGGTTTACCTACTTTATGGATCGTTTGACCTTGAAAATGAGTTGATTTGGCCCCTTGAGCCAACTGACTCTATAGCTAACGTCTAAACAAACATCCACAAAAAACTTGAACAAAAAGACATTAGAATTCTGGATCATTGAAGATCCATGGACTAATCAAACCGGTCAACATTGTATCTGGGCCAGACTAGATAGAATCCTTTTGAATGGGGACTGCCCGCTTCTATATAAAAGCCATTTTGCTTCCACCAGAGTTGACCATTTGCCTAGAGTATCCTCTGATCACTCTCCTCTAGTAATCTTCTTAGAAGATTATAATACTCGCAGGCCTGGGGTGTTTCGTTTCCAAAGAATGTGGATTCGGCATTACATTGATCTCAACCATGCTCGGGAAATCCTTTTCAAGTCTTCTCCAGGAAGATTGACTCGACAAATAAAGCACTGAATTGGCGAACTATTTCAGAATATAGAAATGCCGAAAATGAAGAAGGCCAATTTGCTCTTGAAACACATGAAAATTGGCAAATTTGAGCAAAAAAGACGTTAAAATTCTGGATCATTGAAGATCCATGTACTATAACATATGAAAATCGGCAAATTAGGGGGTTTACCTAATGTGAGACTCGTTTGACCTTTATAATGGGTCGTTCTAGACGTCAGGACCAACTACCTAACATCCTAACAGACATCCACTAAAAAATTTGCACAAAAAAGACGTATAAATTTTGTATCACCAAAAAACACCATGGTCTGTAGCAAAAGAAAATTGACAAATAAGGGGTTCACTTGTTCTAGGGATCTTTTGACTTTCAAAATGAGTCATTTTGTACGTTAGAGTCAAAAGACTCCATAGATAAAACTTAAACGGACATCCACAAAAAATTTAAGAAAAAAGACGTGGAAATTTGTAATCATAAAAAATTCATGGACTATAGAAATGAAAAATCAACATTGCTAACTGGCTCCCCCCATATTTTGGTTGAATAGGAAGAGAGACCCCCTATGTATTGATCGTCAAGGCCAACTGATTCCATAACTAACGAGTTATTAGACGTCCACAAAAAATATGGGCAAAAAAGACGTCGAAATTCTGGAACACAAAAAATTCATGGCCTATAGTACACAAAAATCAACAAAATTGGGGGTTTATATTTTCCAAGGCTCGTTTGACCTTCACAATGAGTCATTTTGCCCGTCAGGGCCAATTAACTCCATAGCTAATGTCTTAACAAACGTCCAAAAATATATTTGGGGAAAAAAATTGTCAAAATTCTACATCATAAAATAGATCGTGGACTAAAGCCCATGAATTTTTTTGATACGAAAATAAATAAACAAAATGACCAATTTTTCATGGACGTCCGTTAAGACCTTAGAAATAGAACCAGTTTGTCTCGTAGGGAAAAATAGTGCATTTTGAAGTTCGAACGAGCCCAAAGCAGAGAAAGACAAATTTTACCGATTTTCGTGTGCTATATCCCATAGATTTTTTTATCTGTAAATCCAAAAATAAAATGACCGAAATTTTACATGGACGTCTGTCAAGACCTTAGAAAATGGATTAAGTTCATCTCGCGGAGAAAAAAGGTACATTTTCAAGTTCAAAAGAGCCCAAAGAAGGCAAAGACAAATTTAAACAAATTTCTTGTCCTATACGCCTCTTGATTCTAAAATTATAAACTATAAGGATAAAGTTGAAAAAGATAATTAATTATCTTTTGATTTTTTAAATGACAACTATTTTTGGTATATAAGACAACTAAAAGGAACAAATGAAGTATAATATAGAATAATAACCTATAAGATAATATGAATTTGTTTGTTGCCATATATATGTCGTTCTTACTAAAAGTAGATGTTCTTTAATACTTTTCATTTTACAAAAATCAATAATGACATACTATTTCTTATTTTACCCTTAGGAATTATTAGTTTAAAGATATGAATTTTGACCAAACATATGAAAACTAAATAATTAATTTATGTTCACGTTAATTTTACTAATCAAAATAAATTAATTAATATTTATCTATTGAAAACTTGACTTCAAGATAACAAGAGTCGTCAAAAGAGCTATAAACTCATGGGGCCTACAACCCGTTATTGGGGGTAGGGTTGAGATAGGATTTTCAAATTCATTTAAAACAAGGGCTTATAAGTCCGATCCATATAAATTCTTAAACATTGATGCTTGATCGAGAAAAGGTCAAGGTCAGTCCATGTACCAAAACTATTTTTTTAAGGGTAACTCACAAAAATCTCTCTAGTGTATGAGTTAATAAATTAAAGACACATTATGTTGTAATAATGTGAATCTTATCAAATTTGGTACGCCCAGATACATTAAAGATACATTATGTTGTAATAATGTGAATTTTATCAAATTTGGTACGTCCAGATAAATGTACTCCAAATTATGTTAGTTTGTTCTAGGTACATTCTATCTATGTGAATATTATGTATTTAGAATAAATAAAGCGGCCCTTTTAGGGTTTAGCTGAGTTGAATATTCTAAAGTCCTTCAAAATATAAGACCGACCTGTCCTAGCCCACTAAATTATCTGGCCCACAAAGCTTGGGCCGAGGACTGGGCCAATTATTTTTGACAACTCAGCTCTAAAAATAACACTAAATAAGAGTTAAGTAAAGCTAATATAGTGACATATAAATAGAAACCAAAAGCGATAGTCAGGTAGCTAGTACAGGAGACAAATGACGGCGCTGCTCACCTTTAATCTTGGCCGCAAAATTTGTATCCTCAACAGCTTCATCGGAGACGGAAATCGAAGCTCTTCTATCAAAGCCTTCACTTGACAAACTTCGTATCACGGAATTCCCTTATCGGTGGTTACTTCAAACACATCCACATCCAACAAGCGGAATACCTGTTCGACCAAATGCCTCATAGAGATGTCATTTTTTGGAACACAAATGCTCTCCGGGTAGCGCAACGCCAACAAGCCGGAGAAAGTATACAGATTTTTTCTAGATATGAACAGATGTGGAGAAATGGGACCAATGAGCTCACTTTCACGGTATGTGTTAGCTCCTTCTTGCATTTTTTATTACAAACATTTGATACCTCGGCTTAATTGTCTCGTGCTCTGTTTGGGGATAAGTCTCAATTTATTTGATGAGGGGTTATGTTGATTTGGATGATTACAGGGGTTTAGGTCGAGTTTTTGAATGAAATTATGGACAAAGATGTTATGCTGTGGAATGTGTTGATTTTGGGTTATATGAAGTTTGGGTGCACAAGTGAGGTGCAAGGGCTTTTGGTCAAGGCAGGGCAAGGTGGGGTTAGTGGGTTTGTTTGAATTTGTTTGAACCAAGAAGCTTTTCGATAGTGGATGGATTTTTATTAGAAAATTCAATAAATATATATATGTATATTAACTTGTGAATATGGTTCAATGCTGAAGAAGTGACTCATGAGTGCTTGAGTTGTGGATTTGAAACCCTTTAATCCGAACCACCCTCTCTTTTAGAATCTCAAAACTCTTAATCCTGACTTTGCCTAAGAACAAGAATCTTAATGAAGCTCGATTCGTTTTTGATGAGATGAGTGAGAAAGATGTGATTTCTAGGATATCAATGATAAAAGGATTTGTGTTATATGGAGAGTTATGAAGGCTTTGAAATTGTTTAAGTTGATATTGAACTCGAGTTCTCATCTTTACCATTTTATGTTTTCAACTGTTTTAGATGCATGCGCAGGTTACTCTGCTGTTTTGGTAGGCAATCAATTTCATGCGTGCATGTTGATGTCGTCTTGTTGACCTCCCTTGTTGACATGTATGCTAAATGTGGAGACACTGAAGTTGCTTTCTGCTTTTGAGTCAATCCCTGGAAGAAATTCGATCATTGGAGGTTATGCAAACATGGGCTTGCAGGTGTTTGAGAGGATGCTGAAGAGTGGTATCAGGTCTGGGGGCATTGCAAGGATCATGTAGGTTGCACTCATGTCTAGAGCTCGGAGATATTGCAGCAAATGGTATCTACACATTGGAGCACAACTGTCCTGCAATATACTCGGTACTTTCCAAAATCCACGGAGACAAAGGAGTGTGCAGTGACATAACTAGTTTCAAACTTTGGTAACTTGATGAAGAAATGGCGTGCTACAAAGCAGAAGGCTGGTTGAATGTTTGTCTACTATGAGGCAAGTGGCTTTCTACATAACACTTTCCTTAAGAAATTATTAAAAATCTATACATCTTTAATTTTTTCCTTTTTAGTATCTTAATTTTTCTGCCCAATAGAACATAAATTTTTAGAAACAAAAACATATGGGATATAACATGTAAGTTCTTGTGCCAAAAAACTTTTATCAAATTTGATCATTTTTCTCTTATAAATATAACTTTAACTGTCAAGGTTTTGAATTAAATTTAAAAGATTAGATATTCTATTTATTTGTTTGAATTTGAATCATGATAGTTCATAGATACACTCAATTCATTAGTTGTTAATTTACATTATTTGATGTTCATTAAAAATTATTACTTTATTGATATGTAGTCGAGAGTTATTTATTATCAGACATGAGGTCGACCAGAATTGCAATTTTTGGAAATATTTTTTATTTTATTACTACTATATATAAGTTAAAATATCTAATTTTGTAGTTTGATAAATTTTAAGAACTTTAAGGACTTTTTATATGCTACAAAAAAATGATGTTATCATGAAAAGGATTATACAATCCTACAAGTGTTTTCATACATTGAGATTACTTAACTTTTTTCAAATAATATTTTACTTTAAGACATTATTGTAGGCATAAATTTAATGCACATTAGGATCTTAGACTATAATTTACTCATAGGCATTATAGGAACATGTCTGAATACATTATCGTGAAAAGTGATTTTTACAATAATGTCTTTAGGTATGTTTCTATAATGCCTCTCAGAAAATTATTATTTCTAAGATCCTGACATGCATTAGGTTTTTGCTTACACTATATAATATCTTTAGACAAAATATTATTTGTAACAAGTTTAGTAATATTTTCATATAAATTAAAGACTTAATATACGAATGTACTTTGTAGGATCATTGTTAACTTTTTCATGAAAACACAATTTCTAGTAACATACAATTTCTTTTGAAGTTCTTAAAATTTATTAAATATTCTAAGTCTTACGGATTTCTTTTTGAATAAAAAGGAGAAGATAATTAATATGTAGACTATAAAAGTGGATATTCTTATATAGGAGTAAGTAATAAGAGAAAAATTATTTCCAAAAAGTAGCAATCCTGATTCATGCATGATAATAAATCACTTGTGATTATATAATTTTTTTAATGAGTATCAAACAATGTGATTTACCAACTAATGAACTGAATATGCCTAAATAGAATATCTAACCTTTTTAATAGGACATCTAGCCTTTTAAATTTACTCTTTTAAATTTACTTATAAGCCTTGGCAATTAAAGTTATATTTATAAAAGCATAAGTGGTCAAATTTTAATTTATCCTTCGTTATACTATAATTTAAAATTACTCTATCATTATCTGAATAATTCAAATATATTTCACCTCTGTTAAGCTTTTTTTTGTGGGTTAAATGACACGAATATTTGTGGAAAGAGGTCATACTTTGTATAGCAGGATAAGTAGCTATGACAAATAGGTAGTTTTCTATTCTACATAGTTCCACACATGTTGCTTTGATTGTATATATTGGTGGGACTATCTAAACAGTAGGGTTTTCAAAAGACTGGTAGTTCACTCCTTTGCTCAATAGATGAGTAATTCAGTTCTTCTCCCAGTTGCATTTGAGATCTGCACTACACAAGAATAATAGAAGAATGCATATTATCATGATTTTGTATATTTATGACTTCTAAAGATTAGAGATTGATTTCAACGGGGAAAAATATTAAACTGAATAGCTAGCCATGAACCTTGTAGGGATTTGAGCTCTTCCATTATGGAATTTGAGGGGCCTTGACATTGAATCCAGGGTCCAATCCCCTCTATGATTTCTAATAATGCCTCTGATTTCGTCAATACTAGAGCTGAACTTGACAGAACCATCATTGTTAAGCATGTAGGTCTCACGAGAAGCGGTGTTCCATTTAATAAAGATTGTATATGGTTGTCCTTTAGGTATGGGAGTTTGGTCGATGAGAAGATGGTACTCAATAACTAAGAGGTGTTCCTTTTCCTTTCATTTAATAAGTTGTTATTCCATTAAAACTAAATATTCCAAAAAAAGAAAAGGAAAAGAGAAGCATGAAATTCCAAGAGAGCATAACATTATAGGTTTCCTTTGGTTTCTATTTTTAGAGACTCGTGTACTTTTGCAGGCATTTTGATGTACTACATAATGTGAAAGGGGATATGCTTCCTAGAGAAACCCTAGCTAGCATAGTTCTGCTAGCCATGTTGAGGAACTTGTCTTGTTGTTCATACTATCAATAATTAGTTGGGAGTCACTATTGTCAGCCTTCATTTGGTAATATATTTTCTTATATTTCTACTATTTACAAGGAAGGATATTCAATTTTGTAGTCCACACATGAATTTTCTTGTTCTTTTTATTCAAATTGAAATTTGTAAAACCATGCATATTAAGCTTGATATTGTCATGAAAATTTTTTCTAATGATCCTAAAAAGTAAATTCATGTATAGAGTTTTTAGTTTATATTAAAATATTACTAAACTTGTTTCAAATAATGTTTAGCTCAAGACTTTATCACAAGTATAAACTTAAAATCACATTATCATCTTAGACAAGATAATTTGGTGAGAGGCGTTATAGATACATACATACATCAAGACATTATCGTGGAGAGTGACTTCTATGCCGCCTTATCGTAGTCGTAATCACAATTGTCTTCGGTGAAAGAGTGTAGAGAATTATACAATAACCCTAGTGAGTGGAAGAAGAACCAATTTATAAAAGAAATAATTAATACATTGATATGCCTTTTAACTTAACCTCAACTAATATTTATGCTCACTAACTTTGAATATGCACAAGTAAACATTTAAACTTGTATAAAGTTGAACAAGAAAACACGAGTTCTACATGACACAATACATGTAGGAAAAATATGTCCATTTATTCAGCTTTATTGAAGTTTAAGTATTTACTTGTACATAACCAAAGTTTGTGGGTATAAACTTGAATTGAGACCAAATTAAAAGACATATTTATGTATCAACGACGCCTTTATACATTGGTCCTCCTTCGACTCACTAGGGTTATCATATAATTCTCTACACTTTTTTTGTCGCCGACAATTGTGATAACATAAGACTAGGACAAGGAGGCGTAAAAATAACTCTCCACAATAATATCTTCAGGTAATCTATAACGTCTCTCAACAAATTATCTTCTCTAATATCCTGACGTGCATTTAAAGTTTGTTCTTACAATAAAGTTTATCTTGGCGTAAGATGTTTTAACTTTTAAGTTTTGACCAAAATTAGGAATTGCCTAGCATTTTTTGCATACTTGCTCATATGAGAATTCTGTCAGCTCAGTTGGCTTTGGAAGGTAGTCTTTTATCGAATAGGATGGTTAGTTTAGGTTTAGAGGCTTCCATTTTTAGTTTAAGTTGTTAGGTGTTTTAAATTTTAAATTTTTGCCTAAGACGTCGGAATTCTTGATCACCAAAAAAGATGACGAACTATAGCAAATGAAAAACAGTAAATGAGGGATTTATTTGTTTCGAGATTTGTTTTACCTTTAAAAATGAGCCATTTTCCTTCATGTCCAAATAACTCCATTGGTTACGTCTTAGCGGACATGCACAAAAAATTTAGGCAAAAAAGATGTCAAAATTCTGGATCACCAAAATTTAATGAACAATTGTACAAGAAAATTGTCAAAATGGGGTTTACCTGCTTTGGGGCTCGTTTGACCTTGAAAATGAGTTGTTTTAGCCCTCTGAGCCAACTGACTCTATAGCTAACGTCTTAACAGACATCCACAAAAAACTTGAACAAAAAAGACATTAGAATTCTGGATCATTGAAGATCCATGGACTATAACTCACGAAAATCGGCAACTTTGAGCAAAAAAGACATCAGAATTTTGGATCATTGAAGATCCATGGACTATAACATACGAAAATCGGCAAATTAGGGGGTTTACCTAATGCGAGACTCGTTTAACATTTAAAATGGGCCGTTTTAGACGTCAGATCCAACTAGTTCCATACCTAACGTCTTAACAGACGTCCATAAAACAATTTGTACAAAAAAGACGTATAAATTTTGTATCACCAAAAAACACCATGGTCTGTAGCAAAAGAAAATAAACAAATAAGGGGTTCACTTGTTCTAGGGATCTTATGACTTTCAAAATGAGTCATTTTGGGCGTTAGAGTCAAAAGACTCCATAGATAAAACTTTAACGGACAGTCACAAAAAATTTGAGAAAAAAGACGTGAAAATTATAAAAAATTCATGGACTATAGAAATGAAAATCAACATTGCTAACTGGCTCCCCCCATATTTTGGTCGAACAGGAAGAGAGACCCCCTATGTTTTGATCGTCAAGGCCAACTTATTCCATAACTAACGTCTTAATAGACGTCCACAAAAAATATGGGCAAAAAAGACCTCGAAATTCTGGAATACAAAAAATTCATGGACTATAGTACATAAAAATCAACAAAATTGGGGGTTTATATTTTCCAAGGCTCGTTTGACCTTCACAATGAGTCATTTTGGCCGTCAGGTCTAATTGACTCCATATCTAACCTCTTAACAAACGTCCAAAAAAATATTTGGGGAAAAAAATTGTCAAAATTCTACATCACCATAATAGATCGTGGACTATAGCCCATGAATTTTTTGATACAAAAATAAAAAAACAAAATTACCAATTTTTAATGTACGTGCGTTAAGACCTTAGAAATGTAACCAATTCGTTCCGCCGGAAAAGATGATGTATTTTCAAGTCTTAACGAGCCTCAATGCAGGTAAAGATAGAATTACCGATTTTCATGTGCTATAGTCCATGGATTTTTTATAATCCAAAAATCCCAAAACAAAATAGCAAAAATCGTAGACATCTGTCAAGACCTTAGCAATGGAATTGGTTCGTCTCGCAGGGAAAAATGATGCATTTTGAACTTCAAACGAGCCCAAAGCAGACAAAGATAGATTTTACTGATTTTCGTGAGCTATATCTCATAGATTTTTTTATCTGTAAATCCCAAAATAAAATGACCAAAATTTTACATGGACGTCTGTCAAGACCTTAGAAATGGAACAAGTTCGTCTCACAGAGAAAAAACGTACATTTTGAAGTTCAAACGAACCCAAAGAAGGCAAAGACAAATTTTAACGAATTTCTTGTCCTATAGTATATAGATTTTTCATCTGAAAATACCGAAACAAAATGAACGAAATTTTTCATGGATGTCTACTAACACCTTAGAAATGGAACCATTTAGTAACGCGGGGAAACTGATGTATTTTCAAGTTTAAACGAGACCCAAAACAGACAAACAAATTTTATCAATTTTCGTGTGATATAGCCAATTGATTTTTTTTCTTTGGAAATCTCTAAACAAAGTTGTCAAAAAATTTAATGGACGTCCGTTAAGACTTTAGAAATGAAACCAGTTCTCTCAGCTGGAAAAATGGTGCATTTTAAAATTCAAACGAGCCACAAAGCAGGCAAAGACCGATTTTACTGATTTTTGGGTGATATACCCCATGAATATTTTTTTATTCGAAAATCCCAAAATAAAATGACCAAAATTTTACATGGATAATTTTTCAAGACCTTAGAAATGGAACAAGTTCGTCTAGCGGAGAAAATGGTGCATTTTCAAGATTAAACGAGCCTAAAGCAGACAAAGACATATTTTAACAATTTTTCTGTTCTATAGCATATAGTTTTTTTTAGTCCAGAAATCAGAAAATAAAATGACCGAATTTTTTCATGAATCAGTTAGTACTCCGAGGAAAAATGGTGTATTTTCAAGTTCAAAAGAGTCCCAGAGCAGGTAAATGCAAATTGACGAAAATTTTCATGGACGTTCGTTAAGACCTTAGAAATGGGAACAGTTCTTCCCATTCAAGTTCAAACGAGTTTCAAAGCAGGCAAAGACAGATTTTAGTAATTTTTGTTTGTTATAGTCCATGATTTGTTTTTAATTTGAAAATCCTGAAACAAAATGACCAAAATTTTTTATTAATGTTCGTTAAGACCTTAGAAATGGTACCAGTTCCTCCTAGGAGAAAATGATGTATTTTCAAGTTCAAACGAGCCCAAAGAAGACAAAGACAGGTTTTTCTGATTTTCATGTTCTATACCACATGAACTTTTTTAGATCTCAAAATTTTTAAAAAATGACCAAAATTTTTCATGGATGTCTCTTAAAACCTTAGAAATGGAACCAGTTCATCACGCAAAGAAAAATGGTGCATTTTGAAGTTCAAACGATCCCCGAAATAGACAAAGACAAATTTTATCAATTTTCACATGTTATAGCCCATGCTTTTTTTTATCCGTAAATCCCAAAAAAATGGCTGAAATTTTATATGGATGTCTATTAAGACCTTAGAAATAGAACTAGTTCATTCTGTTGGGAAAAATATTGCATTTTCAAGCTCAAACGAGCCAAAACAGACAAAAATAGATTTTACTGATTTTTGTTTGCTATTGTCCACGAATTCTTTTTATTCGTAAGTCCCGAAATAAATAAAAAGTATAGAATTTTTCATGGCCATTCGTTAAGACTATAGAAATGGAACCAATTCATTGCGCGGGAAAAATGGTTCATTTTAAAGTTAAACGAGCCCATAAGATGGCAAAAATAAATTTTATCGATTTTCATGTGGTATAGAATATGAATTTTTTTAACTAAAATCCATTACAAAATGGACAAAATTTTTCATGGATGTCCGTTTAGACCTTAGAAATGAAACCAGTTGTTCCGCGGGGAAAAAGGTCCATTTTTAAGATCAAAGGCAGTTTTGACTAATTTTTGTGTACTATAGTCCAAAGATTTTTTTTAATGTGAAAATCCCAAAAGTAAATGACTGAATTTTTCGATGAACGTCCGGTAAGACCTTAAAAATTGAATCAAATTTTTATGTGGGGAAAATGAGGCATTTTCAAGTTCAGGCGATTCTCAGAGCAGACCAAGGTAGGTTTTACCGATTTTTGTGTGATAATTTTTCTAATTCTGAAATTTCGAAACAAAATGAATGAAATTTTTTCATGGACGTCCATTATGACCTTAGAAATGGAACTAGCTAATCTCACGGAAAAAATGATGAATTTTAAAGTTGAAACAAGCTCCAAAGCAAGAAAAGACAATTTTTTTCGATTTTCGTGTGCAACCCATGAATTTTACTTCCGGAAATCCCGAAAGAAAATGGTCAAAATTTTTCACGCATGTCTGTAAAGACCTTAGAAATGAAACAAGTTCATCCAACGGGGAAAAATGTTTCATTTTCAAGTTCAAACGAGCTTTAAAAGTAGGGAAAGACACATTTTAACGATTTTCTATGCTATAGCCAATAAATGTTTATTGATTGGAAAATCCCCAAAAAAAAATGACTAAAGTTTTTCATGGACGTCCTTTAAGACCTGAGAAATTGAACAAGTTTTTTCCGCGAGAAAAACTGGTGCATTTTCAAGTTCAAAAGAGCCACAAAGAAGAAAAAGACAGATTTAACAAATTTTCGTGTGCTATAGCCCAAGACTTTTTTATCTATAAAATCTGAGAAAAAATGACCGAAATTTTTCGTGGATGTCCGTTAGGATCTTAGAAATAGAAAAAGTTTGTCCCGACAAGAAAAGTAAGGCATTAAGTTCAAACGAGCTTCAAACCACGTAAAGATATAAATTTTATCAATTTTCGTATGGTATAGTGAATTGATTTTAATCTGAAAATGTCAAAAAAAGAATGGCCAAAATTTTTCAAGAGCGTCTTTTAAGACCTTTTATAAATGGAACAAGTTCGTTCCGCAGGGAAAAATGTTGCATTTTCAAGTTCAAACGAGTCTCAAAGCAGGCTAAGACAAATTTTATCGATTTTTTTGCTATAGTCGATAAAATCTTTTTATCCAAAAATCTTTAAACATAATGACTGAAATTAATCATGGACATCCGTTAAGATCTTAGAAATGGAACCAGTTTGTACCGTGGGAAAAATGGCGCTTTTTCATGTTAAAACGAGCCCCAAAGCAGGTTCAGGCAAATTTTACCGATTTTCTTTTGTTATAACTCATGGACTTATTTTTTATCTTGAAATCCAAAAACAGAATGACCAAAATTATTTATGGACGACCGCTAATATCTTAGAAATGGAACCAGTTTGTTCTGAGGGGAAAATTTTGCATTTTCATGTTCAAACGACCCCAATGAAGGCAAGACAGATTTTACCAATTTTTGTGTCCTAAAACCCATGGAATTTTTTTATCCGGAAATTGCAGAGCAAAATGGCCAAAATTTTTCATTGACGTCTGTTAAGACCTTAGAAGTGGAACCAGTTTGTCCCATGGGGAAAATTATGCATTTTTAAGTTCAAATTAGTCACAAAGTAGGCAAAGATAAATTTTATCGATCTACTTATGTTATAGCCAATGAATTTCTTTTATCCTGATATCCCAAAATGAAATGACCGAATTTTTTCATGTACGTCCGTTATGACCTTAGAAATTGAATCAGTTTGTCACGCGGAGAAAAATTGTGTATTTTTAAATTCAAATGAGCGTCAAAAAAGACAAAGACCGATTTTACCGATCTTTATATTCTATAGCCCATTAATTTTTTTATCCAAAAATTTTAAAATAAAATAGCCAAAAAAAATGTCATGGATGTTCATTAACATCTTAGAAATGGAACCAATTCGTCCCACGACGATAAATGGTGAATTTTCAAGTTCAAAAGATCTCCCAATCAGGCAAAGATATATATTATCAATTTTCGTGTGCTATAGTCCCTGATTTTTTTTAGATCTCGAATCCCATAACAAAATCACCAAAAATTTTAATGGACGTCCGTTAAGACCTTAGAGATTGAAACAGTTTGTCGCGCAGGGAAAAATGATGCATTTTCAAGTTCAAACGAGTCCTAAAGCAGGCAAAGTCATATTTTACCGATTTTCATGTGCTATTGTCCATGAATTTTTTTTATCTGGAGATGCCGAAATAAAAATTATCGTAATTTTTCATGGACTTCCGTTAACACCTAAGAAATGGTATAGGTACATCGCGCGAGAAAACATGGTGCATTTTTCAAGTTCAAACGAGCCCTAAAGCAGACAATGACATATTTTACCGATTTTCATATGCTATAGCCATTGGATTTCTTGATTTGAATCTTGTAACAAAATGTCATAAATTTGTAAATAGACGACCATTAAGACCTTAGAAATGGAACCACTTTGTACGACATGTAAATATGACGACGAGCCTGAAAGAAGGTATAGATAAATTTTACCGATTTTCGTGTGCAATTGTCAAAAGATTTTTTATCCAAAAATCCAAAAACAAAATGACCTAAGTTTTTCATGGTTGTCCCATAAGAGTTTTAAAAAAAAACTTATTCGCCGCGCGGGAAAAAATAGTGCATTTTGAAGTTCAAATGAGCCTCAAAGATGGAAATGACAGATTTTACTAATCTTAGTGTGTGATATTCTATGAATTTTGTTTCATCCAGAAAACACGAAACAATATAGATAAAAGTGTTCATTGACGCCCGTTAAGATCATAGAAATAGAATTAATTTGTCCCGCGGAGAAAAATGGTGTATTTTAAGTTCAAACGAGCCCCCACAGAAGGCAAAGACAGGTTTTATCGATTTTCTTGTGCTATAACTCATGCATTTTTTAAAAATTCGGAAATTCTGAAATGAAATGGCTGAAATTTTTCATGGACATCCGTTAAGATCATAGAAATGGAACCAATTCATCCTAGGGGGAAAAATGGTGCATTTTCACATTCAAACGAGCCCAAAGCAGGCAGAGGCAAATTTTTTCGATTTTCGTGTGCTATAACCCATGATTTTTTTAATCTAGAAATCATGAAATAAAATAACTGAATTTTTTCATGGACGTCTGTTAAAACATTAGAAATTGAACAAGTTCATCCCACGGGAAAAAATGTTACATTTTCTAGTTCGAACGAGCTCGAAAGCAGGCAAAGATACATTTTATCGATTTTCGTGTTTTATAGCCCATAATTTTTTTTTATATGGAAATTCTGAAACAAAATTGCCAAAAAATTTTAAGGACGTCCGTTAATACCTTATAAATTGAACAAGTTTGTCCCGTAGAAAAAAATGATGCATTTTCTAATTCAAACGAATCTCTAAGCAAGCAAACACATATTTTTACCAATTTTCGTGTGCATATCCAATGGGTCTTTTTTTATTTTGAATTTACGAAATAAAATTGTCAAAATTATTCATGGACATTTGTTTATACCTATGAATTGGAACCAATTCGTCTCACGGAGAAAAATGATGCATTTTAAAGTTCAAATGAGTTCCAAAGCAGATAAATAGAGATTTTACTAATTTCATGTGCTATAGCCTGTGGATTTTTTTCATTCAGAAATCTCAAAACAAAATGGCAGAAAATTTTCATGGTTGCCTTCTAGTACCTTAAAAATGGAACCAGTTCGTCACAAGGGGGAAAATTTGTGCATTTTCAAGTTCAAACGAGCCCAAAGTAGGCGAAAGCAGATTTATATATTTTCGTGTGCTATAGCCCATGGATTTTTTAAATCTTATAACTCCGAAATAAAATTGCCAAAGTTTTTCATGCACTTCCATTAAGACCTTAGAAATTGAACAAGTTCGAACCGTAGGGAAAAAATAGTTTATTTTCAAGTTCAAACGAATCCCAAAAGCAAACAAAGGTAAAATTTATCGATTTTTATGTGCTATAGCCTATGGATCTTTTTAGATCCGGAAATCCCAAAATAAAATTGTAAAAATTATTCATGGACATTCTTTTAGACCTAAGAAATAAAATCAGTGTATCCTTCGGGGAAAATTGTGTATTTTCAGATTCAAACGAGCCCAAAAGCAGACAATGACAGATTTTAGTGATTTTCATGTATTATAGCACATGAATTCTTTTATCAGGAAATCCTGAAATAAATGACCAAAATTATTCATGAATGTACGTTAATACCTTAGAAATTGAACCAGTTGGTCCTGCGGGGAAAATTTGTGCATTTTCAAGTTCAAACGAGCGTCAAAGAAAGCAAATGCAGATTTAACTGATTTTCGTGTGCTATAGACCATGAATTGTTTTTTATTCGAAAAATCCGAAACAAAATGGCATCTTTTTTTATGGACATTCCTTAGGACCTTAGAAATGGAACCACTTCATCCCGCTTAGAAAAATGGTGCAGTTTAAATTCAAGCGAGCTCTAAAGCACATAAGATAAATTTTACCGATTTTTGTGTGTTATAACCCATGAATTTTTTTGATCCGAAAATTCTGAAACAAATGGCTAAAATTTTCATGAACGTTTAATAAGACCTTAGAAATGGAACTTGTTCGTCGTGCGGGAAAAATGGTGTATTTTCAAGTTATAACAAACCCCAAAGTAGGTAAAGATAAAATTTTATTAATTTTCGTGTGCTATATATAGCCCATGAATTTTTCTATTTGAAAATTCTGAAATAAAAAGTTTGAAATTTTTTATGGACGTACTTTTGGACCTTAGAAATAGAACCGGTTCGTCACTCGAGGAAAATGGTGCATTTTAAAGTTCAAACGAGCCCAAAAGCATGCAAAGAAAGATTTTACCGATATTTGTCTGATATAGCCTATGAATATTTTTTATTCATAAATTCTTAAACAAAATAGCCAAATTTTTTGATGGACATCCATTAAGACCTTAGAAATGGAACAAGTTCAGTCCGTAGGGGTAAAATGGTGCATTATCAAGTTCAAACGAGCCCAGAACAACAAAGTCTTATTTAATCGATTTTCATTTACTCTAGCCCATGGATTTTTTTGATCCATAAACCCTGAAACAAAATGGTAGAAATTTTTCATGGACGTCCGATAAGACCTTAGAAATGGAACCAGTTCGTTCTGCCCGAAAAATGGTGTATTTTTAAGGGAAAATGCACAAGTACCCCCTCAATCTATGCCCGAAATTCCAGAGACACACTTATACTAGACTAAGGTCCTATTACCCCCCCAAACTTATTTTATAAGTAATTTCTACCCCTTTTAAGCCTACGTGGCACTAGCTTTAAAAAAAGTCAACCATCGTTGGACCCACAAGATAGTGCCACGTAGGCTAAAAAGGGGTAAAAAATTATTAATAAACTAAGTTCAGGGGGGTAATAGGACCTTAGTATAGTATAAGTGTGTCTCTGAGATTCTGGGCATAGGTTGAGGGGGTACTTGGACATTATCCCTATTTTTAAGTTATAACGAGTTTCAAAGCAGGCGATTGCTGATTTTATCGATTTTCATGTGCTAAAACCCATATAATTTTTTAATCCAAAAATTTCAAAAATATGACTTAAATGCTTTATAGACGTCTATTAGGACCTTAGAAATGGAACAAGTTCGACCATCGGGGAAATATAGTGCACTTTCAAGTTCAAATGAACCCCAAAGCAGGCAAAGATAGATTTATCGATTTTCATGTGCTATAACCCATGAATATATTTTGATTTAAAATTTTTGAAATGAAATGATCAAAATTTTTCATGGACATCGTTTAAGACCTTAGAAATAGAACGACGTCGTCCCGCGGTGAAAAAATGGTGCATTTTCAAGTTCAAACGAGCCCGAAAGTAGGCTTAGAAAATTTTTATCTATTTTCGTGTGCTATAAACCATTGATTTTTGTTCAAAAATCCTGAAAAAAACTGCCGAAATTTTTAATGGACATCCGTTAAGATCTTTGAACTTGAAACAGTTCGTCCCACGGGAAAAATTGTGTATATTCAAGTTCAAACGAGCCCAAAACAAACAAACACAAATTTTAAAAAATTTCGTGTGCTATAGCCTATTGATTTTTAAAAAACCTGAAATCTCAAAAAAAAAATTGCCAAAAATTTTCATGGATGCTGTTTATGCCTTAGAAATGGAACCAGTTCGTTCAGCGGGGAAAATATTGCATTTTTAAGTTCAAACGAGCCCAAAGAAGGCAAAGGGAGATTTTACCGATTTTTGTGTGCTATAGCCAATAATTTCTTTTTATTCAAAAATTCCAAAAAGAATAAGAAAATTTTCAATCACTTCCGTTAAGACTTTAGAAGTGTAACAAATTTGTTACGAATGGAAAAAGGGTACATTTTTAAGTTCAAACGAGTTCCAAAGAACAAATAGAGATTTTTTCGATTTTCATGTGCTATTGTCCATGTTTTTTTTTATCTGGAAATCTTAAAAAAAATGACTGAAATTTTTCTTGGACGTCCCTTAACTCCTTAGAAATGAAACCAATTTGTCGAGCGGGGAAAATCGGTGTATTTTAAAGTTCAAAAGAGCCTTAAAGATAGAAAAGGCAATTTTATCGACTTTCGTTTGTTATATCCCTTTGATTTTTTATATCCATATATTCCAAAAAAATGGACGAAATTTTTCATGGATGCCCTATAATACATTAGAAATGGAACTAGTTCATTCAGCGGGAGAAAATGGTGCATTGGTAAGTTCAAACAAGCCCCAAAGAAGGCAAAGACATATTTTATAAATTTTCGTGTGCTATCCATGAATTTTTAAATCCGAAAATCTCAAAATAAAATGGCTGAAATTTACAATGGACGTCTGTTAAGATATAATAATGGAACCAAAAAACGATGCATTTTCAAGTTCAAACGAGCCCCAAAGCAAGCAAAGGAAGAT
This sequence comes from Solanum chilense, assembly GCA_032847665.1. Classification (NCBI taxonomy): domain Eukaryota; kingdom Viridiplantae; phylum Streptophyta; class Magnoliopsida; order Solanales; family Solanaceae; genus Solanum; species Solanum chilense. The sequence goes on along the minus strand of CM064968.1, from coordinate 5,337,123 downwards.
TTTATCAATTTCCGTATGCTATAACCATGAATTTTTTTTTATCTGGAAATGCTCAAAAAATGGCTAATTTTTTTATGGACGTCCGTTTAGACCCTTTGAAATGGAACAAGTTCGTTCCGAGGAGAAAAATGGTGCATTTTAAAGTTCAAATGAGCCCCAAAGCAGACAAATACAGATTTTAACAATTTTTGCGTGCTATGGCCCATTGATTTTTTAATTCGGAAATCCTAAAATAAAATGGTCGAAATTTTACATGGCTACCCGTTAAGACCTTAGAAATGGAACTAATTCGTCTTACGAAATTAAATGGTGCATTTTTAAGTTCAAACCAGCCCAAAAGATCGCAAAAGAAGATTTTATCAATTTTCTTGTGATATTATCCATGAAGTTTTTTTATTCGGAAAATCTCGAAACAAAATGGTGGATATTTTTCATTCTCATCCGTTAAGACCTTAGAAATGGAATATGTTCATCCCGCGGGAAAAATTATTAATTTTCAATTTTAACCGAGCCTCGAAATAGGCAAAGCGAAATTTTAAAAAAAATTTGTGTTTTATAGCCCATTGATTTTTATATACTGAAATCCCAAACAAATGGTCGAATTATTTTATCGAAGTTTGTTAAACCTTATAAATAGAAATAAATCCTCATGCGGGGAAAAATTGTGCATTTTCAAGTTCAAACGAGCCACATAGCAGGCAAAGGCAGATTTTATCAATTTTCGTGTTGTATACCTCATCGATATTTTTTGATTCAGAAATCTCGAAACAAAAAGGCCAAATTTTTTTCATAAATGTCCATTTATACCTTAAAAATTGAACCAATCCGTCTCGCGGGGAAAATCGTTCATTTTCAAATTCAAACGAGACCAAAGCAAGCAAAGATAGATTTAGTCGATTTTCATGTGTTATTACCCATGGAATTTTTTCTTAACCTAAAATGCTAAAACAAAATGGTCAAAATTTTTCATGGACGTCCACTAAGACCTCATAAATGGAACCCGTTCGTCCGATGGGATAAGATGTTGCATTTTCAAGTTTAAACGAGCTCCAAAGCAGGAAAAGACAACTTTTAGCGATTTTCGTGTGCTATAGCGTATGGATTTTTTTTATCCGAAAATAATAAAACAAAATTGCTTTAATTAATCATGAAAGTCTCTTAAAACCTTAGAAATGGAACCATTTCATCTCATGGGAAAAAATACATTTTCATGTTCAATTGAGTTTCAAAGCAGGCAAAGGGAAATTTTACTGATTTTTCGTGTGCAATAGCTCATGTATTTTTTTAAATATGGAAATCCAAAATAAAATGGCCGAATTTTTTCATGGACGTCCTTTAAGATCTTAGAAATGGAACCCGTTCATCCCATGGAGAAAAGGTGCAACTTTATGTTCAAACGAGCCCCAAAGCAGGCAAAGACCGATTTTATCGATTTTTTTTCTATAGCCTATGATTTTTTTTATTAGGAAATAACTAAACAAAATCGTAGAAATTTTGCATGGACGTCAGTTAAGACCTTAGAAATGGAACTTGTTTTTCCCCGAGGAAAAATGACGCATTTTAAAGTTCAAACGACTTTCAAAGCAGGTAAAGGTAGATTTTATAAATTGTCGTGTGCTATAGCCAATGAATTTTTATTTATCCTTGAATCTCAAAAAAAATTTGTCAACATTACTCATGGACGTTCGTTAAGATCTTAGATATGGAACCAGTCATCCTGTGGGGAAAATGATACATTTTCAAACTCAAACGAGCACCAAAAAAGGCAAAGGTAGATTTTACTGATATTTCGTGTGCTATATAGCCATTCATTTATTTTGATTCGGAAATCCGAAAACAAAATGGCTAATTTTTTTCATGAAAGTCCGTAAAGACCTTAGATATGAACAAGTTTATTTTGCGGGGAGAAATGTTGCATTTTCAAATTCAAACGACCCAAAAAGTAGGCAAAGACAGATTTTACCAATTTCCGTGTGCTATAACCCATGGACTTTTTTTTTTATCTAGATATAACGAAACAAAATTGTCAATTTTTTTTCATGGACGTCAGATAAGACCTTAGAAATAGAAATTGTTCGTCCCACGAGGAAAAATGGTGCATTTTTAAGTTCAAACGAGTCTCAAAGAAGGCAAAGATAGATTTTACTTATTTTCGTGTGCTATAGCCCATAGATTTTTTAAATCCAAAAATGCTGAAATAAAATGTCAAAATTTTTCTTAGGCATCCGTTAAGACCTTAAAAATGGAACCAGTACATCCTACGGGGGGAAATTATGCATTTTAAAGTTCAACTAGCTCATAGTAGGCAAAGGAAAAATTTACCGATTTTCATTTGCTATAGCTCACGTTTTTTTTAAATCCGAAAATCCTGAAACAAAATGGAAAATTTTTCATGGTCGCCCGTTAAGACCTTAGAAATGGAATCAATTCGTTCCGCGGGAAAAAATGTTGCATTTTCAAGTTATAACGAGCCCCAAAGCATACAAAAGCAAATTTTACCGATTTTTGTGTGCTATAGCCTTTAATTTTTTATGACCCCAAAATCTCAAAAAAAAATGACCAAAATTTTCGATCGAATTCCGTTAGAACCTTAGAAATGGAACTAGTTCATCCCTCGGGAAAAATTGTACATTTTCAAATTTTTTTTTTTTTAAAAAAAAGAATCCCAAAGTAATCCAAAAGTAGATTTTACCAAATTTTGTGTGCTATAGCTTATGAATATTTTTTGAACCAGAATTATCGAAATAAATTGGCCGAAAATTTTCATGGACATCTGTTAAAACCTTATAGATGGAACCAGTTCGTCCCTCAGGAAAAATGGTGTATTTTTAAGTTCAAACGAGCCATAAAGTAGGCAGAAAGATTTAACCAATTTTTTTGTGCTATAATCCATGAGTTTTTAGGTCAAAAATGTCGAAATAAAATAGCCGAATTTTTTATAGACATCCATTAAAACTTTTTAAATGGAACCAGTTCATACCGCGGAAAAAAATGGCTCATTTTGAAGTTCAAACGATCCCCAAATTAGGCAAAGTTAGGTTTTAGCGATTTTTCGTGTGCTATATAGCCCATAGATTTTTTTGATCTGGAAATAACAAAACAAAATGGTCAAAATGTTTCATGGATTTTCGTTAAGACGTTAGAAATGGAACTAGTTCGTCCCGCAGGGAATATGGTGTATTTTCAAGTTCAAACGAGCTTCAAAGCAGGCAAAAACAAATTTTATCAATTTTCGTTCGCTATAGTCCATGTATTTTCTTTTATCAGGAAATTCCAAAACAAAATGACCAAAATTTTCATGGACGTCTGTTAAGACCTTAGAAATGGAACCATTTCGTCATGCGAGAAAAAATTATGCATTTTCAAGTTCAAACAAGCCCCAAAGCAGACAAAGACAGATTTTACCAATTTTCTTTTTCTATTGTCCATGAATTTTTTTTAATCTTGAAATCTCAAAACTGAATGAACGAAACTTTTCATGCACGTCCATTATGATCATAAAAATGAAACCAGTTCGTCCTATAAGAAAAAATGGTCCATTTTCAAGTCAAACGAGCCCCTAGCAGGCGAAGGCAGATTTTACTGATTTTAATGTGGTATACCCCATGGTTTATTTTGATCTAGAAATATTGATATAGAATGACCAAGAATTCTAATGAATGTCCGTTAAGACCTTAGAAATAAAAACAGTTCATCCCGAGGGCAAAATGGTGCACTTTCAAGTTCAAACGAGCCAAAGCAGACAAAGATAAATTTTATGATTTTTCGCGTGCAATAGCCCATGAAATTTTTTATTCAGAAATCCCAAAAATGAATGGATGAAATTTTTCATAAACGACCGTTTAGACCTTAGAAATGGAAATAGTCCGTCCCGCGGGAAAATGATGCGTTTTCAAGTTCAAACGAACCCCAAAGCAGGCAAAGACAGGTTTTGCCGAGTTTTGTGTGCTATAACCCATGATTTTTTTAATCCAGAAATTCAAAAATAGAAGGACCAAAATATTTCATGGACTTTCGTTAAGAGCATAGAAATGGAACCAATTCGTCCCGCATTGAAAAATGGTGCATTCTAAAGTGCAAACGAACCCTAAGTAGGAAAATGCACATTTTACTGATTTTCTGTGCTATAGCTCATGAATTTTTTTTATCGTGAAATTTCAAAATTAAATGACCGAAATTTTAAATGGACGCCCGTTAAGACCTTAAAATGGAACAACTTTGTCACGCAGGATAAAATTGTGCATTTTTATGTTCAAACGAGCTCCAAACTAACAATGGCAGATTTTACCAATTTTCATGTGTTATAGCTCATGAATATTTTTATCCTGAATTCTTAAACAAAATGGATGAAATTCATCATGGACGTCCGTTAAGACCTTAGAAATAGAATCAGTTTGTCCCGTGGAAAAAAGTGGTGCAGTTTCAAGTTCAAATGAGCCCAAAAGCTGACAAAGGCAGATTTACCAATTTACATGTTCTACAGTCCATGATTTTTTTTTAATTCGGAAATTACGAAATAAATAGGCCAAAATTTTTCATGTAGATCTTTTAAGACATTAGAAAAGGAATCAGTTCGTTCCGTATGAAAAATGATATTTTCTTAAGTTCAATGGAGCCCAAAAGCAGGCAAAGGTAGATTTTACCGATTTTCGTGTACTATAGCCCATGAATTTTAATTGATCCAGAAATCCCAAAATAAAATAGCTTATATTTTTCATTAACGTCCGTTAAAACCTTAAAAATGGAAACGGTTTGTCCGCGGAGAAAAATGGTGCATTTTCAAATTCAAACGAGTCCCAAAGCAAGCTAAGACAATTGTTTTACAAATTTTCATGTTCACAGATTTTTTTTGATCCGCAAATCCAATACAAAATTGTTGAAATTTTTTGTGGACAGTTGTTAAGACTGTAGAAATGAAACAAATTCGTTCCGAGGGGAAAAAGATGCATTATCAAATTCAAACGAACCCCAAAAAGGCAAAGACATATTTTATCATTTTTCATTATCTATAACCCATAAAAAATTTATCTGAAAATCCCAAAACAAAAATGCTAGAAATTTCACGGATGTCAATAAAGATCATAAAAATGGAACCAGTTCATCCCGCCGGAAAAAATGGTGTATTTTCATGTTCTAACGAACCCCAAAGTAGGCTAAGGTAGATTTTACAGATTTATGTTTGCAATAGGCAAACTTTTTTATCCGAAAATCCAAAACAAAATGGCCGAAATTTGTCATGGATGTCTGTTAAAATTTAGAAATAAACTAGTTAACCCCGCGTGAAAAAATTGTGAATTTATAAGTTCAAACAAGCCTCAAAGCAAACAAAGGTAGATTTTACTAATTTTTGTGTGCTATAACCCATGAATTTTTTTGATCCAGAAATTCCAAAATAAATTGGCCATAATTTTTCATGAACGCCCGTTAGAACCTTAGAGATGGAACCAGTTCGTCCCGGGGGAAAAAATGAAGCATTTTCAAATTCAAACAAGCCTCATAGATGGCAAAGGAATAATTTATTGATTTTCGTGTTTTATAGCCCATAAATATTTTTAATCCTGAAATCCCGATATAAAATGGCAAAAAAATTCATGGACATCCGTTAAGACCTTAGAAGTGGAACCAGTTCTTCCGTGAGGAATAATAGTGCATTTTCAAGTTCAATAGATCTCTAAAGCAGGAAAAGACAAAGTTAATCAATTTTTGTGTGCTATACCCATTGATTTTAGTTGATCCAAAAATCCCAAAAGAAAATGGTTGAACTTTTACATGAACGTCCGTAAGATCTTAGAAATGGAACCAATTCGTCCCATGGGGGAAAATGGTGCATTTTTAAGTTCAAACAAGCCCAAAGTAGGCATATGAAAATGGGTAAAATAGGGGGTTTGCGTGCTCCGGTGTTCGTTTGACCTTCAAAATGATCCGTTTTGGCAGAAAGGAACAACTGGGTTCATACATAACGTCTTAAAAAATTTCCACAAAAAAAATTGAGCAAAAAAGACGTCAAAATTCTGGTTCTCCAAAAATCCATGGACATAGTACACGAAAATCGACAATATGGGTTTACCTTCTTCGGGGCTTGTTTGACATTGAAATTGGTCGTTTTGGTCATTAGTGACAACGTGCTCCATAGCTTACGTTTTAATGGACGTCCATGAAAAAGTTGAGCAAAACAGACATCATAACTCTGGATCACACAAAAACCAAGGACTAGAGTATATGAAAATTGACAAAATGTGGGGTTTACCTACCTAGGGGCTTGTTTGACCTTTAAAATGAGTTGTTTTGGTCGTCCAGGACAACAAGCTCCATTTCTAACGTCTTAAAGGTCGTCCAAAATAAATTTGGCAAAAAGGATGACAGAATTCTGGATCACCAAAAAAGATTGTACACGATAACAAACGAAATCGGCAAAATGAGGGTTTACCTGCTCCGGGGCTCATTTGACTTTCAAAATGATCCATTTTGGTAGTCATGGCAAACTTGATCAACTAATAACATCTTTACTATGTCCATAGAAAATTTGGGCAAAAAAGATGTCGAAATTCCTGATCAGCGAAAATCAATGAACTATTATGCACGAAAATTGACAAAATGGGGTTTACTTGCTTCGGGTCTAGTTTAACCTTTAAAATGGGCTATTTTGGCTGTCAGGGCCAACTAGCTCCATAGATAACGTCTTAACGGAGTTCAAAAAAAATAGAGCAAAAAAGATGTCAAAATTTTGATCACTCAAAAAATCTATGGACTATAGCACACAAAAATCAGCAAAATAGAGAGTTTAATCTCTACAGGACTCGTTTAACCTTCAAAATGTTTGATCGTCAGGGCAACCTTACTCCTTAGCTATCGTTCTAACAGACTTTCATAAAATAAATGGGCAAAAAAGATGTCTGAGTTCTGGATCACCAAAGAAAGATCGTGGACTATAGCAAACGAAAATGAGCAAAATTAGGGGTTTACCTGCTTCGTGGCTCATTTGAACTTTAAAATGGGTCATTTTGACTGTCATAACAAACTAGCTCCATTAATATTGTCTTAAAGGATGTCCATAAAAAAAATAGGGCAAAAAAGACATGATATTCCGGATCACCAAAAATCCATAGAGTATAGTACACAAAAATCATCAAAATAAGGTTTACCTGCTTCAACGATCGTTTGATCTTGAAAATGGGCCGTTTTGGTCGTCAGGGAAAACTTACTCGATAGGTAACGTCTTAACGCATGTGCACAAAAATTCGAGCAAAAAATTCGTCGTGATTTTGGATCACCAAAAATTCATGGACTCTAGCACACGAAAATAAGCAAAACAGGGGGTTTACTTGCTCAGGGCTTGTTTGGCCTTCAAAATGGGTCGTTTTGACTGTCAAGGACAACTGGCTCCATATCTAAAATATTAACGAACGTCAACAAAAGAATTGGGCAAAAAATACTTAAGAATTTTGGATCACCAGAAATTTTGTGCACTAAGGCAAATAAAAATCGGCAAAATGAGGGGTGTACCTGCTCTGGGCTCATTTGACTTTTAATATGGGTCGTTTTGACCGCCAGGACCAAGTTTCTCCATGGATGACATCTTAACGAAAGTCCACCAGAAACTTGGGCAAAAAAAGCGTCGAAATTCTGGTTCTCAAATAATCTATGGACTATAGTACAAAAAATCAGCAAAATGGGGTGTACCTGCTTCGGGGTTCATTTGACCATGAAATTCGATCATTTTGTCCATCAATGTAACCTAGATCTATAGTTAACGTCTTAACGGACATCAACGAAAAATTTGAGAAAAAAAGATGTCGAAATTCTGGATCACCAAAAATCTATTGATTATATCACAAGAAAATTGGCAAAAAAGGGATTTACCTGCTCTGGGCCTTGATTGAACATCAAAATGGATCGTTTTGACCGTCATGGCCAACTGTATCCTTAAATAACGTCTTAACGCACGTCCAGAAAAAAATTTCAAAAAAAGAATATCGGAATTTCAAATCACAAAAAATCCATGGACTCTATCTGTACATGAAAATTAGCAAAATGAAATTTACTTGATTCAAGAAAATGCGACGTTTTGACCGTGAGGGCGACCTGGATCCATAGGTAGCGTCTTAACAAACGTCCATGAAAAATCATAGCAAAAAAGACGTCAGAATTTTGAATCACTAAAAATCTATAAACTATAGCATACAAAAATTGATAAAATGGGGAATTTACCTGCTACAAGGCTTGTTTGACGTTCAAAATAGGTCTATTTTGCCATCAAGGCCAACTGGATCCATAG